>CM063500.1:65344493-65469493 GCA_032207245.1 Pardosa pseudoannulata | reverse complement strand
GTTGTCAACCCTGATAAATAATTACAAGCCTCGTGGAACTAAACAAACTGATTTACAAATGACTCTAATTTTGACAGATGATGTCCCAGTGGCCCAAAGACCTCGTAGATTGCCATTTGCGGAACAAAAAATTGTTGAAAAACAGATACAGGAATGGTTAGACGCTGGCATAATTGCGAATAGTTGTTCTGATTATGCTTCCCCCATCGTTCTGTGTAAGAAGAAAAATGGCTTATACCGACTTTGCGTGGATTATAGACGCCTTAACAAAAAAATAATTCGAGATAAATTTCCCATCCCGCTCATTGACGAAGCTTTGGACCAGTTGCAACAAGCCAAAGTGTTTAGCTCGCTTGATTTGAAGAACGGTTTTTTCCATGTTTCGATGAACCCTAACAGCACAAAATACACCTCGTTCGTCACCCACGAAGGCCAATATGAGTTTTTGAAAGTCCCGTTTGGTCTCTCCAATAGTCCTAGTGTCTTCCAAAGATTTGTTTCCAGAGTGTTTCGCGATCTCATTCGTGAAAAAATCGTTATCATCTACATGGACGATATCATAATACCCTCACAGGATGAAGCCGACGGTCTCCAAAAATTACAACGTGTATTAGAAGTAGCATCGGACTTTGGTTTAATTTTGAATCTTAAGAAATGCCAATTCTTACAGCGCCGCATTGAATTTCTTGGATATGTAATCGAGAATAACACAATCAAACCATCACCGTCGAAAACACTTGCCGTTCAAAATTTTCCTTTGCCGAAGACGTTGAAACAGGTTCAAAGTTTCCTGGGCTTAACAGGATATTTTCGAAAATTCATAAAGAATTACTCACTGATTGCGCGACCTTTGTCTGATATGCTCAGAAATGACGCATCTTTCCATTTTGGCCCTGAACAACATCAAGCTTTTCTTGCCCTCAAGGATTCTCTTTCGAATCAACCAGTTTTGCATATTTTTAACCAAAATTCACCTCTAGAATTGCACACAGACGCAAGTTCTTTTGGCCTTGGTGCTGTCCTATTACAAAAATCCGATGATGATGACAAGTGGCATCCCATACATTATATGAGTAGGAAGACCTCGCCACAGCAGTCAAAATATTCTAGCTACGAGCTTGAAGCACTTGCCGTTATTGAAGCGGTAAAGAAATTTCGAAATTATCTTTTAGGAAGCAAATTTAAAATCGTGACTGACTGCGCTGCTTTCCAGCAAACATTGCAAAAAAGAGATCTTACCCCCAAAATTGCCAGATGGGCAATGTATTTGGACGAATTCGATTTTGAAATTATACACCGTCCTGGAAAATTTTTACAACATGCCGACGCTTTAAGTCGAAATCCCGTTTACTTAACGACATGTCTTGATGCAGATCTTACATCACAAATCTCTAAAGCGCAAAGCGAAGATGACTACATCAAAACACTCAAAATCCTAATTAAAACCGGACAAGACTCCGAACATATACTAAAAAATAACCTTGTTTACAAAATCGAGAAAGATCGTGAATTAATTGTTGTACCCCAAATCATGCAAACTGAGATCATACGCTTAATTCACAACAAAGGCCATTTCGCAGTTGCTAAAACTCAAGACCTTTTCAGTCAAGATTTTTACATTCCACAAGCCCGACGACAGATTGAGAATGTAATTGCCAATTGTATCGAGTGCATCCTTTGTAACAAAAAACGTGGAAAGAAAGAAGGTCTTTTACACTCCATTCCGAAAGGTGACATTCCATTATCAACATACCATATTGACTTTCTAGGACCACTCCCGACGACGAACAAGACTTATCAATACATTTTCAGTGTCGTAGATGCTTTCACCAAGTTTACGTGGTTATATCCCGTCAAATCAACAGCATCCCGCGATGCAATTGAAAAGCTCAAACTGCAAAGTATTACATTTGGTAACCCATCACGAATCATATCAGATCGTGGTTCAGCTTTTACATCCTCCGATTTCGCTGAATATTGCTCCCAAGAAAACATCGATCACGCAGTAATTACTACCGGTATACCAAGAGGCAACGGCCAGGTAGAGCGTTTACAAGGAGTTTTACTACCTGTACTAGCTAAACTATCCATCGACGATCCAGCAAAATGGTTTAAATTTGTTCCCGACGTCCAAAGAATATTAAATAGTACCACCTCGACGACCACGCATTTTACCCCATTTGAGCTAATGATTGGAATCAAAATGAAAAATAAAGAAGATTTACGTATCAAACAAATATTGGACGAAGAGTATTCAAACATCATCATGCAAGAAAAACATAACCTCCGAGACACAGCAAGAAAAAATATTCTCGAACATCAAAAGCGTTCCCAAATTCAATACAACAAACGTCGAAAAAAACCAAATACTTACAAGATTGGTGACACAGTAGCTATTCAAAAAACACAATTTTCGACTGGTTCCAAATTGTACTCAAAATTTTACGGTCCCTACGAAGTTACTTCAGTGAAGACAAACGACAGATATGATGTGCGAAAGCTAGGTCAACATCCCGGACCCAATACTACATCGACCGCAGCCGATCATATGAAGCCTTGGCCTCACATTTCATCATCTTTTCCCACCTGATTTCAACAACGACTTGTGACTGATCTACTGTTGACGACTTGCACAAATTTTGGACTTTCTTTTTTTTACCAGTGACATTTGAGCTATTCTTCTGAGTGCACTTGCTGTTTGACGTTGCAGCTATCGACGGACATTTTTTTTCCTGAACATTATTCTTTTTCTCTTTTGTTTTCCTTGTGTTTTCTTTTTATTTGCAGATGTTGACGATTGTTTTCTTTCAAGTCTTGAGGGTCCAAGACTCCTCAGGATGGTCGAGTGTGAAGGGAGAGAACACCTCATCTCCGCTGTACTCCGATTGGACTGCGCGCGCAACACAGAGTGGCGTGCCAGAGACAGAACACTCAGAACAACGATGAGAAAGAGACGGCGAAAGGAGTAGACGCACCTTTCGACCTTTTGTTTTGACGCTATTATCTAAACTTATTTTTTTCATTCGACGTAAATTTATGTATTTGTATTTGTGTAACCGTCCGTATTTGTAATAAACGATTGTTACGTCCATGAAAACCTAGAATTGCTCTTCAATCCTAACATATATATATATATATATATATATATATATATATATATATATATATATTAATATATATATATGTATATATATATATATTATATATATATATATATATATATATATATATATATACATATATTGTATATATATATATATATATATATAATATATGTATATATATGTATATATATATATATATATATATATATATATATATTATATATATATATATATATATATATAATATATATTATATATATATATATATATATATAATATATATATACATATATGTGTATATATATATATATATATATATATATATGTATATGTGTATATATATATATACATATATATATATATATATATATATATGTATATATATGTATATGTATATAAAATAGGGCTTGAAATAATGGCATTGCACCGTAAAAAGGCGGGAAAGGGAAATACGGTACAGTGTGGTTAATTTTAATCACACAACGCGTTGTTTTTCATATATGCTTTGTTATGTGAACGATTTCTCACCTTACAGCTTTTTACTTTCGTTTTTATGGAAGCTGCTGTAAGTACTAAATTCCCGTTAGGGAAACTCGTTTTCTTGATTCACCAAATTATGTTTTTGATTTTTTTCGTTCGAAGGTTGAAGTAGGGCTTTTATCACTGCTAGGTACTCTGTAAAAACCTGCTATCGTGACCTTGACCGAGAAATAGCTTCAAATGGGATACGAGTACAAACTGAACCGCCAAGCGAGAAGTTTATACGCTCGGGTAATCTTGACGTAACTGTTCAAGAACCCTTAGCAATTTTACTGTTTAGGAAACCTTGAATTATTTTTATTCTTTGTGCGCTTCTTTAGCATGTGTTGGTAAAATAAATAATTGTGCTTACAGAGAATGTGCTCATGACGTCAGGTGCAGCAAAAATGGCAGCTCAACTTCCTCGTTGGCAAAACATTTGAATTTCCTTCGGGTTGTGTTTGTTATTGAGGTTTTAATTTTCTCAATTATCTGAAAATGGTAACAAGCTGTTGTACGTATGGCTGTACTAAGCTTTTCAAAAAAGGCGAATATTTTAGATTTTATTGCTTTCGTAAAGATCCTACATTTCGAATGCTTTGGATAAAAGCTTTGAAAAGGCAAGACTGGACTCCAAGTGCACGTGATGAACCAACTCCAAAACATGGAAAGGCGCAACAATAGGCAAGGTTACGGCATCAGTATTCTGGGATGGCATGGTATATTATTCATAGACTATCTTGAAAAGGCAAAAACCATCAACAGCGACTATTACTTAGCGTTATTGGGGCGTTTGAAGGACGAAATCACGGAAAAACGGTCCCATTTGAAGAAGAAGAAAGTTTTGTTTCATCAAGGCAATGCACCGTGTCACAAGTCAGTGAAAACGATGGCAAAGTTATATGAATTGGGCTTCGAATTGCTTCCGCATACACCGTATTCTCCAGATCTGGCATTCAGCGACTTTTTCCTGCTCTCATACATCAAGAGAATGCTCGCCGGAAAAAAAATTTAGCGCCGATGAAGAAGTAATCGCAGAAACTAAGGCCTATTTTGAGGCTAAAGACAATTCGTACTATAAAAATGGTATCGAAAAATTTATGACCACTATAATCGTTGTATCGCTCTTGAAGGCAACTACATTAAATAATAAAATCAAATTTTATCAAAAAAAAATTTTTTTTTCTATGTTAGTCTACGAACTTTTCAGCCCAACTCTTACGTTCGATATGTTTCGAACAACGTGTGATCTTTCAAACGCATAGCTATATGGAGTAGAGCGCCCTTCCTGCATAAAATCGTACTACTCATCAGGTGTTTATCAGGCGGACTAGCGACGATGTGATTTTATAACATATCGGCGTAAATCACAGCCGTCACGCTAATATTCACAAAACCAGAATCACTCATTTCTTCGAAGAAAAAGGGCCCAATGCAAGGCCGTAGCAAGGGAGGGATTTAGGGAACCACCCCCCCCTCTCCCCTCTGAAATACTTAAAGACCGTCTGGTGGAAAGAATATGAACCATGTGTATCATCTGCAAAGCTATGCATAGATAACAGTGTGTTTAGAACACTGAAGTTGAGTCAAACAGTAGGTGCAAGTTGTATTCGACAAGTAAGAGCAGATTGACTAGCACTCTTGACAATATTGTTGCACAATCAGAAAAAATTGTCAAAAAAAAAAATTTTTTTTTGGCGAAAATTTCAAGGAAGGCATATTTTATAATAGACAGTAAAAATTTCATTTTCTTTCAAAATTATTCTTTTTCTTTGGTTATACTTCTGTTTTACAAATTAAAATTTAATACTCTGTATAGTTTATATCCTTTCAATGTTAATTTTACTTGTAAATCCATTGTATAGTTATTATACAATTGTATAGATTGTATAGTACTATACATTGTATAGTACAATACTTATTCAAGGCTATAAATTTGTCCATTATATCATTTTTTAATTATTTTAATATTTTAAAATCACATTGTATTATGATACTCATTAGGAGTATACATAGCTAAGAAAACTTGTAGTTTTATTGAAGTATCATCCACAAAAAAACAATGTCCCCTCCGAATATAATTTTTGGATACGGCCCTGGCCCGATGAGTAATAAAATTTTTATAGATGTGGTGTTACCTCCATGGTTTTAGATTTTTTTTTCTTTTCCAAAAAGGATAGGAGTAGTGGCAACAGTGTAACATTGCGAGAGTAAATGTTTAGAATAAAGAATTGAGATGAAGTACGTAATGACAAAAGATGTGTTTTTATTTTGACGTATTTATTTATTGAAGTTATTCGTATCAGAATTCCTTTAAGTGATCGGTTATAATACAGAATCTTTCACGTGTGTATTGATGTTATTTTGTTTACGAATAAGAATTCCGTTGATAGACAAAACCGAAAGTTCGAGACATTTCCCAAAAATGTGGTGTACAGTACAATGGTATGAGCAGAATTTTTTTCAAGGGGAGGGGGGGGGTTCATAATTCTAAAAAATAATAGCTTGCATAATAAAACTAAACTAAAATTTTTACATACTAAAATTTTTATTTTTGCCATTTTGTCTGACCTCAAGGGGGGTGTTTAAACCCCTAACCTCCCCCTTGCGTATGCCCCTAGTACAATATAACTACAAGCTTGAACGGAGCTATTTCCAATTATGTGCAACTCCATGACTATTTGATTTCAGATTCAAGGTCGACAGGACGCTGTTATTTATTAATGTATGTCCGTGAATGTGAGCGTGCGCGTGGGTATATTTGCATACGTTATATAAATATTCAGTTCAATGACTGCAAATAAAACGTTTTCCAAGCTTGAAAATTGTTAATAAATTGCACACCGTACACGACCCAAAACACCTGCGGATAAACAAATTACAGAAACAGTTAGAAAGTTATTTTTCTCACCACAAAAAAAATTCAGCAATGAAAAAGCCATTAGAGATTATAGAATGAAAAGAAAAGACAGAAAAAAAAATCTGCTCGATTACACTAACAGCATAAAATGGGATTTACAGCTGCGTGTCTAATGTAAACAAACATCCGACTGCTGCAAACTTTTTTTTTCCGTTGCCAGTTCATTAAGAGAAAGTAACATTTCTATTTTTCCTTTTATAACTTCTACGTCGATGCTCGTAAATGAGATTTGCATTTTTTTTTTTTTTTTTACTTTCATCTTATAGTAATTCCAGCGAGGTATTATCCGTTATTATTGTATTTATATACTGTTAAAATATTTTCTGTCGAAAGGTAGCCATGATATTAAGGTATCCGCCTACGTTCGGAGAACTTTTTCTTTAAACGTAGAAACTAGTTTATGTTTTTAGATTTATATTTTATATTATCATAGAGAATTGCACTTAAAAAATTTATTCCTGGAGAAGTTTTCATAAAATTTCTAATAAATAGAGAAAATTTAGTAAAAAAAGTCGAGTTTTTTCAAAAGGTCAAATTTTCTAATAAAATTATTTCAATATTTTTTATGCAACACATTTCTTATACACTGGATTAATGAATCATCTGAAATCTTTCCTTAATTTACATTTGGTAAAAAATTTTGGTCCTTCAAAATCATATACATTGAATGTTTAATGATTTTTCATTACCTTTATATCTAACTATGAGTGTAACATCATTAAAAATTATCCAAATTTAAAGCTTTTGGGTCATTTACTAGTAAATACTATCAAAAGCATTCATAATAATTTTCAACAAAATATTTTAAGAACTTTTTGAGAAGTCACATTTCAAATTTCAACATTTTATTAAAAATACCGTTCTGAGAAAAACGTATTTGAAGTTTACGAAAGCAACTTTAACTATTAAAAAATTAAAATACATGTTTAAAATTACCCACACTTTTCTGCTTCAAAACTTTCTAATTGCCAAGTTGCCAATTATTAAAAATACTAGAAAAAACTTAAACTAATCTTCATGAAGATTTAAAAAGTTTTGTCCAAAAAATGCTCTTTAAAAGGCTTTAAATTCACAACTTCCGGTTCCGACGACGCTACTTCCGTTTTGTTTGACAGCTGTCACTGATATTTAAACAGCTGTAACTTTTCTTTAAAATATTGTAGAGACAAAACAAAAACAGATTTAGAAGTCTAAAAGTTGAAATTTTATAACAGAGAAATAAAATTATGATTTTTGGAAAAAATGACGTTTTTAACGTAGACGGATACCTTAAAAAATATTAAACGTGTTCCTAATATGTTTTCTGTGTTGAAATAATTCATTTTAAATTATTCAAAAATATTTTTTACATCTAAAAAACTCTAATAAAATACAATAAATAAATACATATACATATATCTATGAAGGCTAGCAAAAAATTAAACTTGACGTCACCACGTATACAGTCATCACAAACGTAACTAGATTAAATTAAAATTCTCACGGCGCCTGTACGGGGATTCTATCTTGGGAATTGTACTGACGATCGTTGCTCTGACCACTGCGCCACAGATACGATCGCAGTGAAGGTTTCAAGCGGCATTATAATAATCTCAATATGCGAGCAGTTCTGGATTTTGTATAAAAAAAACATTTTCTATCGAATCAAATTGTGAATCTAAACTATTTTCGAATAGCTTAATTACATATACTAAATTTCACCAAAATCAGTCCAGCCGTTTAGGAGGAGTTCTATTACACATGGCCAGAAGAATTATATACATATATATATATATATATATATATATATATATATATATATATATATATATATATATATATATATATATATATATATATATATATATATATATACATATGTCGTGTTCCGGTATTGAGGCGAATGGAAAAGTCTTTCTTCGTAAAGAATAAGTTTATTAACTCATAGTTGAAAGCAACTTGCGCCATTTTCATTAATCGTGGCTGCTGAGTTATACGCGGAAAAAGTGTTGACCGGTCTATGTCCACGCTTTGACTCTCTTATCTGTTTGCTAGCTCATCAAATAGCTCAGAAATGCTTCCGCCTGATCGAATTATCTCAAAAGTTTCCGCGAGCGTGGGTCCTTTGCATTTATTTTATTATTATAAAAGAGTTTCCTTTTAAAAATCGTTTATAACTTACATAATTTACAACTACCCCCTTTTTAGACTTGACATATGTATATATATATATATATATATATATATATATATATATATACACACATATAGTGTGTGTATGCATGTATATACATATCAGGGGCATATTCCAGGCTTAAAAGCTAGCCATGAAACCCAACAAATATGTGTTACATGAAAATTAGTGGCATAACGTAACTACCCAGAAGTTTGTTCATTTCAATCATCCCGCTAATTAAAAGAGAAGATGGTAAGTTTAAAAAAAAGGGAAAAAAATTCTGAACTTCGCACTTAATTTTCTGAAAATTTATGCGATACTAATTTAAAATAAAACTAAATTAATAAGGTGTAAGCCTATATATCTGTAATAATATCACTATCTAAGGTCCTAAAGTCTATCTAAAATCATCCCTTTTCCCCATTCAATATTCTAAATCTTAATTTCTCCTCTTTACATGGTTGGCATGATTTAAACCAATTGATTTTTTTGAAAAATCATTGATTTAAATCATTTTTTTTTTCACTTTTTTTTAAACCTATTCCAAAGACAGGAGAATTGGGAATCAGTCAGCACAGTAATACCAATAAGTAAATAAGTGTAAATAGATAGCATGTGCTTTCCAAGAATTTAGGAGTTATCAGAAAGTATGTAGTAGGGGTACGTACAATGACTGATTATGACAGGTGGAATTCATTTTATGTAATGGGAGGTAAAGAGTGCATTACAGAACTTGAAATCCAGTTTGTCTACCAAATAACAACCGGGGCATCATCTGCCGGAATGGAAAGACAGTTTCTTTCTTTTGGTATTGTTCGTTCTAGTCTTCGTAACCAATTAGTAGTGGATAAAGAATCAAAGCTAGTGGTTTTATTGAAAAAAATTAAATCCATAATTCGGTGCTTAAAAAATATTGAAATAATTGTGATTTCTTTTTTTAAATGAATAGTTTGCATTAAAAGAATATTTAATTTGTTCTTTAAATTGACATCTTGTTTAGTTTGCACTATCCAATTACAAAATAATCGAATGTATTTAGATTAAAATTTATATATTTAATTTTAGGTAATCAGTGTGTAGAATATACTAGATCGATAAGATGTTACTTCTTATAAAAGAACTATTCTATGTATATTGCAAAAAAACCTAAAAACAACAATTAAAATTAGTATTCAGAAAAAAAATCAAAGAAATCCGATGTAAATAAAAAAAAATCTGATTTAAATCAAATAAATCTGATTTTTTTTTTAAAATCATGTTTTTTTCCCAACCTTGCCTCTTTATATTAATCATATTTTCCCAGCCGTCCAGTTTGAACGAGGAAGTTTTCATTCCTTCAACTGAACCCCGAAATTCTTTGACTCTCAAAGCAAAAAAAAGTATTGCTGGCTAACATTTTAATGAGGAAGTAATAACTCTCCCAGGAAAAATCTGTAACGATGAGAAATAATAGTCATCTGGAACGCCAAATTTTGGCAGATGTCTCTAATAAAAGTACTCTCTTTAAGGTAGCCTCCATACAATGGCTAATTGTTCACCACTTCCTGATGGTGACCTTGAACGATGGTTCACAGGTTGCATCCACACGCTGGGCCACTAAATGAGCCAAACACGTGGATCCGTCCATAGCGTCCATAGTGCACACTTTAGTTACGCATCTGGCTGCCTTTGATCTTTGGAGAAAATCTGCTTCGGAAGCCATCGTCTGTCACCATTGACCACTATAAACCATACCCCCTCCAGACAGTGGGGATGTCTTACAGTGGACCATAGTGTGGAGGGGCCTTAAACAATTAACTGTTGGCTCAGTATTTTCCAACAACACTTAAACCCCACGGTGTATTTGGTCCTCTCTCGCAAAAGGTTGGCGTTACTCACATCAGTAGCATTCCTTAAGCTACACGTGCTTCTCAGGTGATGCAAAATGAGTAACATCTTCTCAGCCATATTTCACATAAAGATATATTGCCAGCTGCATTAGAAGAAAAACTTTCAAGTTTTGGAATTTTAAATTAATTTGTTTCATATAAAATACTGTACATTATCCAGTTAATATTTACAGAAAACTAAATGCAACTCCACTCCTATGACCAAAAAAATATTAAATTGCTCTAAGTTACTTGCCACACTATAACATTCGAGTACACATATATGCACTACTTTCATTACATTATTTTTTAATTAAATTTTAAAAATGTTATATTGGTAGTTAATTTTCATTATACTTGAGTGTATAAAAATCACTTTTTGGTGTGGTAATTGCTCTTTAACGTTTTTAGTTGGTGTTGATAAAATATTAATTTTACTTTTAATTCCCTTAAGAGATTCTAATGATGTAATTTAATTGGCAGTTATTTTTTGAAAGGCTTCCTCTCTAGAATCATATAAGTTGTAGAATGATTTAATATAAAAATACAAAATTTTTAGATGCTCTTTTCAGTATTAAATTTCCAGCTTCTTCAGAATTATTTAAGAATTTGCAATTTGTTCAATGTACTATTTAGTACTAAATTTATACCTTTTTTTCTTTAAATATTCATGCTTACTCTTGATTATATTAGTTCTTGATAATCAATAAACTATCCAATCCTTCAAAATCTAGACTATCACTATGATTGTTAGGTAGTTCTATCTAACTGAATGCTTTCTGAACAACAGGACCATGAAATCCTGATAGTGCAACTCTATTTTTTTTTCTATAATTCTGTAATTTTTTGCTCTCTAAATTTAATGACATCTCAAAAACTCCTGCCCAATTTATCAATCCCTTTAGGGGTTTTGATTTCACCCATATTATTGTTAAATGAAAAATAATGGGACATATTAACTTTTATTTTGTCATCAGATAAGCTCATCAGGAGTAAGGATGAATACTATGAAATTTGACATTTTGAGGAAGCCAGTCAAAGTTGTTGTTTCACCACATTTAGGGTTTGAAGATGTAAATTCAATCAATGCAGAGTTCTCATATAGTAATTTTTTAATCTTGTATTTGGTGCACTTAAGGTATGCCTTTTACAGTGCAAGTTTAAAAGAGCTTTCTTTGTGATCATTAGATTTCCATTCAGATATTATTATTATTTGCACCAGCTTCAACATAAACTAACCTGCTAGAAAAATGGCATCATTAAACTGGCAATATTTTTTTAATTAATTGGCAATAAATTTCATCATCAATATCATTTTTTTTAAATCCTTGAATGACATTAAACCAGATATTAAATTATGGTTTATATAGAAAAGACATGAATTTTTTTTTATTTGCATGAGCATCTCAACATGCAATTCATATATCAAGGATTGTTGTACAGTACTGTTATATACCATATATTTAAGAATATAAGCCCGACCATATGTATAAGCTGAGACTGCGAATTTACTTCAAAGAGTTACCCGAAATTCAAAACTGGTATATAAGCCAAAATGACATTTAAATATATCGCCAATCAAGGGTAAAAGTTTTCCAGTCAAATTGCTGTAATATAAAATGTTAGACCATTGCTTCTCAAGATATTTTTGCCAATTTAAGTACAGTGGATGTACAAGATTGGTCGGATCTCAAAATAAATACAAAAACATCTTAATACATATCAGCAGTCATGAAAAAAAAATTTAATTTTTAAATTATTTATGCTGTTTTTTATTAATTCCATAATTTTTTTTCTAGATTACTGCTGCAATCCTGTGTTTGAGAATCACAGTGCTAGACGTTGAGAATGCGGCAAGTGTTTTTTTTAGTTAGACTCCAATAACAATAGCTTCAATTCGGGTAAGCTTATCTAAAAGTAGCACTTTTTCACAAAGTTAAACAATGTAAACACAAGAAGAATAAAAATTTTAAATAAAATAAAAACTGATATTTTGGGGGTTTATTGATTGCTTCCGATTTACGTAAAAAAACATTTTTTAAAGATTAGCCCATTCGCTACAGATGCAGTATTGCTATTTTTAAGCGATTATACTACATGTAAAAGTCACTGTAAATTTATTTTTCAAATTTTGTGTTTTTTCTAATTTAAAATTTTATTTTTCATCATCATATATTTTCTTTCTATTACTTTATCAATCTTTTCTATTACTTTATACTTTCTTAAAAAAAGGTTTTATTTTACCAACTTGGTGACTTTTAGTTGCTAACAGCAAAAAACGTCACCAAGGATATATACTATACTTGTTCATTATATCCGTATATAAGCCAATCACTTAAGGTTCACGAAAAGCCCCAAAATTTCTCAGCTTATACACAGAAATATACGGTATATACATATACTTTTTTTAGTCATCATAACAGATAACATAAAAAATAAAACTAACAAAGTTAAAAGCTGAAGATATATTTTCACTTCATTAAATATCATAATTAAAATAAAATTATTATTCACATTTGTATAAGCAATTTTCACATACTGTAGTAGATTATAAAGGAAATCTAAAAAAGTTTACCCTAAGTTCACTTTTATTTTTTCCTGTATTAACACATTGTATATGGGACACGTACTAGTGCATTTTCTGCCGATTGATACTTGAGCATGGGACATATACTAGTACAGGTTAGTGTAACAACATGGTATGTTTGTGGGTACAAAAATAAGGATATATACAGGAAAACAATGCCGAATGTTCTCGTCTACTACATAGATTCTGAACAAATTTAGACAAATAATTTAACATACTTTAGAGAAAATTGTTATTACTGGGCAGGAAAAAAAATCCACAAAGACAATGTTATGTGTGTGCTGTCAAAAAAGTACAGAGTGAAACATCTTACATATGCTAGCTTTGCTGTGTACCTCTTCATAAAGGAAAATGCTTTGAACGTTACCACACTGTAAAACATTATTAGTTTTATGATTGCTCTTTTCAAAAATCTTATGTTTGTTATCTATATATTTCTATTTATATATTAGTTGGTTAAAAAATTAAATAATTTTTGATCTGTTGAGATTTAACTGAATAACTAAATTTACGTGCAAAACGCTCGTGCCCGGTACAATTCTGCTGTGAAATGTACCCGCACACAATGTGTTAACAACTTAACCCTTTCCCGATGGGAAGCGCAAACGCGCGCTTATCTCTGAGGCTGAGAGTCACTTTCGCGAGTGAGTATCCTGGGCTGGAGGGTTTTTTGCTATTAAGCCTAATTCATGAAATTAACGAAGTAGCAACGCGTTATTTAATTATGCTGCATAAAGTATTTAAACGGAATGTGATTTATATTATATGTTTATAGATACTTTATTTATTTAAGCTATTTCTTACTTAAATATATATTTTACACTTTACTTTTTTTTCATTTTTTACTTAGTATTTAATGACTTTTAACATTGCAAAACTGAGTACTATGTTATTTAAACTTTTTTTGTATGAAAAAATTTTAAAAACAAGGATCTACAAACAATCCTTGCACTCGTAGTAACTTATTTGCCGTTTTGGAGGATTTTTCCGGAATGTGAAAAAACGAAACATCGTCCATTTCTTTGTCAGAAATGTGCTCCTCATCATTAAAATCACTAGATCCATTATGAACATAAAGAACAATCAGAATATATTATAGTGTCACTATTACTAATATCCTAATCTGTTTCAGAATCAAAATCTGAAATATTTCGTGTCATTTCAGCTATTTCAAGCTCAGTTAAACACTTTCGACACTTCGAAAATCTAACAATAAAAAAAGAAAAAAAAAATCAAGTCTGTCAGATCTAATTCTGTACTAAAAACTGGACTGCAAACCGAAATACGCAACGCTGGAATTTAAAGAGCCGTCATAAAACATGTCAATGGGAAACATTCCTTTTCCCTCATGTTTATATAATCAAAAACCACTTGTATGTGTATCATACTACTCTCCTATTGAGTACAAGGTCAAATCTACATGTATCTAAATTTATATGGATATACAATGCCATCTTGTGTCAAAGCTTATAGTTTTTAAAATGTTTCACAACGCTGGCACACATATGTGACGGTCGGGGGTGAACGAGAAAATGCTCTGGCACGCCAGTGTGTCGGCCGGCAAGTGAGTGTGTTCCTTGCTGGCACGTATTTGTGACAGTAGGCGCAAAAGGGTTAAGTTAATCTATACTGAAAAAGCAATCAGTGCCATAAAATCTAGCTGATGTAAATTTTAAAATACCCAACAAGGTAAGGTGAAATATTTTTTTATGTATATTACTTTCATTAAAAAATTGAATGTGTTTGATTAGTTTAATATAGATATTTATTTACAGACACTATGCATATCATCTGGGACAAGCTCTTTCATTCAGAACAATGTTAAAAAGCTCCAATTAAAAGCTTGTATGTATTTACATGGTCTCTCTTAGAAAGTCTTTTGGACATCTACAGGTTGCTACCATAATAAAATGATAACATATGCAGGGTTGATATAAACATGCCAATAGGAAACTATTTTCTCTACTTGGAGAAAAATAAATAAAATATGATTAAATATTTAAAAAAAAAAAATCAAACTGACACCTGTATAATTTAATTTATTGCGATCAACTTTTTTTTATAAAAAAAAATCAATCTGTATAGACATATAGAGTCCTTGTATGTAAATTCAATATATCTTCCTTTGTTAAATTATATATTTCTTTTTTCTTGTCACTACTTAAAAACAATTGAGGGTTTTTGCCATCTAAATCGAACACAACTTTCACCTGAAAAAGAAAAAAAGACATGCCTCAGTTAATCGAATAATAATACCAAAGATTAAAACCTTGCATATTTGCATCAATACCATTCATCATTTATTCTACAAAATACAATACAACTACAATTAATTTAGTAATACTATGGAGTTGTTATTAAGTACTACTATGGAATGCATATGTATGCTAAAGCTTGCTATGGTGGTCTTTAAAATGTGATGTCTTATTACATATATCTCAAGTCTATAATAGAACTTTTCCCTCTCTATACATTTTAGACTTTTGTTTGCATAATCTGGCATTGCACTGAGCCTTTTTGAGAATCCTGGTTGGCCACCCATATTAAAAATAAATAATTAAAATAAAAATAAGTAAAAACTAAACTTCAAGTACATTAAATCAATGAATAACAAAAATGACCTGTCATCATCTCGTCTGAATACTGTACCTGTGCACACTTGTTATAAAAAACAATAGACAAAAGCTAGCAGCAATCCCACTAGCAAAACACTACCATAATTTCTGTAAAACTATTCCGCTTAGAAACTTGACAGTGACAGACACAGAAGTCAAAATTTTGGGAAAAAAGAAGGAAAAAAAGGAGAAAAATACAAAAAAGAGGAAAGAGGAAGTTAAATAACTATTAAAAATTAATGTTCGGATTTACTTAATGCAAAAACACGTGCCTAAATATGAAATATGGAAGTATCTAAATAACTTTTTATCAATATAAACACATATTCAAGCTTCCTAGTAAAAAAATATTTAAAATATTCAAATCAGATGCTTCTTCAATATGCCAAATTAAAAAAAAAAATAAATAAATTCACCAACACAGTAGAACTTTATTATATTAAACTGAGGAACCATATTGTTTGTTGTGCTTGAACCTTTAAGAAAAATGCTAGATCTCAGAAAATTATAACTTGTATAAGATTTATAAAAATATTATCTTTAATGATTTTAATTAATTAAAACCAAACAACTGAATGACTGAATATTAGAATAACCAAAAATGTAGACAAACGCAAAGCTAGTTTTGTCTTTAGTTATTGCTTACTATTTTAATACTGAATTAATTTATAATCTTCTACAGACATGATCCCAGTATCAAGATAGTTTAAGAAATTTCTTTGTCCAATACAACAAAAAACATTTTCTTTCCTTGAGTGGCTGGACAAGATGTTAATGTCATGCACTTTGTTTTTAAATCTAGAAACATATTTATATCATTAATGATTTAAACTAGAACCACACAAGTTCTATATGTTTCATTTATACCACATCACATGGCTTTTGACATTGAAGTATGTGTTGCGAGAATCGACTGATAATGCTTCTCTCTTGCTCTTTGTCAGAAAAAAATTGTCGACGCAATGAGAAAAGGGAAAAAATCTTTCAGATTTTTGTCAAAATTTAAATATATGCAAGATAAAAAAAATAACTTCTTCCTTTACTTTTTTTAAAATTTTTATTTATTTATTTTTTTTTTTTTAAACATATCCACAAAAAATTTCGGGTCAGAATCATCCCTGAATTCAATATTCGATGTGGCAATCCATTTTTAAGCCCACAGGCTCGGAGTAACATTTCTTCCCCCCCCTCTTGGATACAGAAACGGGTTAAAGAGATTTCTCGACACTAGAATTGAAAAATTCGGATCCCCCTTTAGTTTTGACACTTTGATCGTTATTCGCTAACTTTCAAATACTTGTATCACCAATAAATAGCCTAAAACTTTTTTTTTTTTTTTGGGGTGGGGGGGGGGGGGTAGTGAATATCTCACCGAAAGAAAATATTAGAAAAACAAAGATGTTATCAAAACATGGAAAAGATGTGTACCGCCATTACATAACTAAGTAAATGTTGAGAAAGAAAAAATAATAATAAAAGGAGTGAATGGCCCAAAGAAAAAAAGTAATAAAAGGCAGGAATAGGCGAAAAAAGGAGGAGTGCCGTGAAATAAGGAAAAAAGGATAAATTTCTAGAAAAAAGGAAAAAAAAGGAGTGCTGCGGTATCTGCAGTGACATCCATGCAATAATGCATGATTAGCCATTTGGCGAGAACTAGCATCATGTGATATTGCATGATTAGCAATGCACATGCTAAGGGAAGAAAAGGTGGGAAGAAGACAAAGACTCAAAGATCCCTTAGAAGGCTTCTTACCATTCGATATAATTTTTCCATAGATAAGCAATACTGGCCTCGGGGATTTTCTAACAGCACCGTACCACGTGATTCTTTTGAATTTTTATTAGATGAACTGCAGAGAACTACATTGACATACCTATATTTTAAATAGAATATATTTCATAAATTTGAAAACATATATCAGTTTGGCAATGCATAGAATCATAACACAATTTTAACTTTCTACAAGATATGCTACCACAATTCAACAACAGTGAGCCTAACTCAATAAAAAAAAATTTGTTGGTTTATTCTAAATTTCAAGGGTAGCACTTGCATAAAACAGAGCAATAGAATGCAGAAGTGTGGATAGCCGATTACCACTCTTAATATTAGTAAGGCTTAAAATAAATTAATCTGACAATTAGCTCACTTCTGTAATGCATGAAAACACCATACACAAATTTTCTTCTCAAGTGATAGAAAATGTGTGGTGTGAGAGAAAAAAAAAAGCTTAAACTTTTAACCTGGGATTCGATATATATTTTTTCTGTTTCCCTTTAGAACCATCTTCATATGCAAGGATAAGGAATATTTCTTAACTTATATATTTATTTGGAGAAAAACTACACAAGCCTTTAAGGTATCCATCTATATTGAAAATGTCCTTTTTTTCCAACAATCATAATTTTTTTTATTCCTCTATTGTAAAATTTCAACTTTTAGGCTTCTAAATCTGTTTTTGTTATGTCTCTACGACATTTTAAAGAAAATTTACAGCTGTCAAAACAAAACAAAAGTAGTGACTTCAGAACCGGAAGTTGAGAATTTAAAGCATTTTAAAGAGCATTTTTTTTCGACAAAACCTTTTAAATTTTCATGATTAGTTTAAACAATTGTCTAGTATTTTTAATAATTAGCAACTTGGCAATTAGAAAGTTATGAAGCAAGAAAGTGTGGGGAAATTTAAACATGTATTTTAATTTTTTAATAGTTAAAGTTGCTTTCATGAACTTCAAATGCGTTTTTCTCAGAACGGTATTTTTAATAAAATGTTGAAACTTGAAATGTGAGTTCTTAAAATATTTTGTTGAAAATTATTATGAATGCTTTTGATAGTATTTACTAGTGAATGACCTAAAAGCTTTAAATTTGGATAATTTTTAAGGATGTTGCACTCATAGTTAGATATAAAGGTAATGAAAATTCGTTAAAAATTCAATGTGTATGATTTTGTAGGACCAAAATTTTTTACCAAATGTAAATTAAGCAAAGATTTTAGGTGATTCACTAGTTCAGTGTATAAGAAATGTGTTGTATGAAAAAATATTGAAATAATTCAATTTATTAAAAAATTAGACCTTTTGAAAAAACCTGATTTTTGTTTACTAAATTTTCTTCATTTATTAGAAATTATAGAAAAAATGTTCTAAAAAGTTGCAATTCTCTATAATAATATAAAAAATAAATCTAAAAAGTAAAAACATGAACTAGTTTCTACGTTTAAAGAAAAAAGTTCTGCAAACATAGATGGATACCTTAAGAGTTGGTACATAAAAGTTGTAAAACAATGTAGGTTTTACTTTTTTTTTTTTTTTTGGTGTGTGTGTGTTGGCTAATTACTATTCCATTTAAAGTAATAAAATATGACAAATTTTTTATTACAATTTTAATTAATATACATATAATTATGCTAAATAATTTTAAAATTTTCAAACAAGAATATTGTATATACTAATAAATTAAATTTTACATGTGGTAACAATGTGTAACAAATGTTAAAATGACATGAAAATATTCTAACTGCAGCTGCATAGTGCTATACTTAAAAAAAAAAAAAAAAAGCCCATGTGGTATATGAGTTTTATATAACATCAAAATCAGCCAAATCGTGCCATACACAGTTTTATAATACTAACACACTTGGTACAGTTATATCCTAGAACAGTGGGAGAATGCTGCTTAATGATTTGCTTACATTTTAAAAGAATCTGACAATGGTGGGTGGTATTTACATCTTTTCTTGGTAGAATATGTCACTGGCACTCTGCAAAATTAACCAACCCCCATAGAAGAAAAGGACCTCATATCAGAGTGGAGTGAATGTCTGTGAAACTCTTCTTGATTACTTAGAACTTCAATAAAACAGTAACAGCATTACAAATTAATTCTGAGAAATCCACATAACAACAGTCAGCAAAAGCTATTTGAAAGACATAACAAAAATTTACTGCCTTATTTTAAGCAGTAATAAATAATGTAAACATTCATTTTTCTTTTAAATACAGTACCACCCTGAAGCAGAATGTGCCAAAATTTGCGATGCACAGCGCAGAACAACTGGCTCTGCTGCAGAACAATCACGGCTCACAGAAAAACTTTTTTCCTATATATATATATATATACATTGTACACCCAACTTCCGTGCCATCGATATATATATATATATATATATATATATATATATATATATATATATATAGATGGTGCGGAAGTTGGGTGTGCGATGAATACGATAATATTACTCACCAACTCCGACAATTAGATACACGTGGTCATTAGTGAAGAAGGTCGACACTATAAATTATAACTTAACAAACATTTAATAAGAAATAAAGATAAGCATGCAAGAAGGATCGTGCTACAGATAGAACTGCATACGGTACACTAGATCACCGTAACAAAGCGGGGTGATTCCTTTGCAAGTGAAAGTCAGTTATGGTTGCCGCACCAAGATTCCAGTCAAGCTGCAACCGTGTATTATAATTCTGTCAAGGTCAGGAGTTGCGATATGCGGTGATGAAATTGTTCATAGACACCGCAGTGGTTTTCCGTAAGTAGGAAAGGATGCAAAATACTTATTGGATTACGTTGATTCCTTGTTACAGCAATACCAGGTTTATTTTGACCAAAGTAAAAAACTTGATATTGATAATATCAACTGCTAAAATATTTTTCTGCTTTGTTTATTTATTATTTCCACATTCAAATATGGATAACAAAGCTTTAGATATCTCCACTTTTTTTGAGCTTATTAAACTTTTTCCATGTATTTTACCCTCTGAAGAAGAAAAAAATAAATTATTTTTTGAATATCAAATTTTTCTTAACTGGATTTTTGAATGGCAAAATAGAATGTTTTTTGAAATGAAAGCTATATTAGTGCAAGCTGTAAATGAATTAAAACCAGAGATCCCTAAATTTATCAATTTCTTAACACACATATCTATTCATATCAGAAGCTATTTGCAAATCTTGGGGATCAACAATTAATAAAATTTTTTCCTATAGCCATAATTTAAATGATTGTGATGAAACTAGTATTGGGACAACTGATAAAAGAATGTTTATTTTTTGCAACGGACCTCCACCTGGACACAGATCCATCCAAAAATTATTAAAAACTTCCCCTCCATTAATGTTTGGGCCAAGTTTTAAGTCCCATTTTTATCATCATAGTGATATCTCAAAATATCTTACATCAAAAGTAATTAACAAGACAGTAAATTCTATGTTAATGCCTTTGTTTTAATACAAATATTTTTCCAAATTTCAGGCAGCACTGTTTTATTAAATATTTTTAGTTATACATATTGGTAAAGATGAAAATGTACCACAATAGGAATAATATTGTGGGAGAGTAAATATGTGATAAAAAAAATATATCTCCTGCAGAATATTTTTGATTATCTGAAAGCTTGTTGCAGAACATTGAAAAGTATTCTGCTGTGGGGCAGTACCTATTGTTTTAATTTCATTATTATAATAATCTAACAGTGATTTTGGCTATCCATGACTTCCAATTCATTTTGGACAATTGAAAATGTACTGTATATCAGTAAGTAAAACAATATCTATCACTTTTATTTCATTTTGCCCCTTACCTCAAATTCCAAAACTAGCAAAATCTGGCTTTTAAAAAAATAAATAAATGGGAAACAAAATTCTGAGTTATGCTGTTGTAATTTAAAGTACAGACAGAAAACACAATAGCATAAGAAAAACTCACCTACAAATTGGACTCTCATTACTATTAAGCTCCTTAGGGACATTTTCTTTTACATTTGATAATTTCATTTTCTTCTCTGGAATCTCAGAGTTTTTGTCAGAGCTGTGTTTCTTCTGGCTAGAATGTAACTGCTTTGAAACTTCATCTGTCTTTCTCACAGAAATTTCACCCTCGCCAAAAATAACCATCTCTAACTTCGTTCCTTTCACCTACAAAAAGTGTAAATTATTTAAACAGAAGTTTATATAATGGATTATTATTATAAATGGAAATAAAAGAACTATTGATACTGTGCAACATGCTAAATGTTTAAGGTTACCAACCATATTAGAATTCTCTAGTTCCATGATTCCCAAACTGGGAACCACAATTTCTTTAAAACCTCTAAGAAAAGGGTTGAAAAGTATTATTCTTTATTTTTATATGTATTCCTGCCAAAGTCTTTAAACGGTTACACACCACAAGAAGCAAAATTAATATTCATACTGAAAGCATATCTGCAGCCTTATATATAATTTTTAACTCATAACTCTTAGACCAAGAAGGCAAACTAGTACTAGTAGTCTAATATGGGCCAAATAACAAAGGTTTAAATTTACAAAAACCACAAAAAGTGAAAAACTTTAAAGAATCTAAGCTGTTTCTTCAGTAATATAATATCAGTAATGAATATATAAGTAATAAATTAAAATAATTTTAATTAACAATTATAAAAGATAAAATAATACATCAATATTTTTCTCCTGAGAATTAGCATCTTTTTTCTGCAACCATCATTCCAACTTAAGGTGATATCATGCTGCATTAATTTCCTCAAAACTAACACAGATCTGAATGACCTTACCTTGACTTTCAATTATCAAAGATATGCGATATTTTTGACTTTGAGAATTATAAAAAAACTAACTGCATGGGAGAAACAATGTCATGTCACACAGGAAGTAATATTCTTGATTATTTCTTTGTTAGCAAATTTCTCTACTTAAATGAAAATGTGTATACTTAGTGAGTGTAAATAAGATATACAGAATTAAGAAACTGAAAATGACACAGAGTATCACAAAAATTTAAATTCAGTTATGAAATTTATATAAATATACCAGGGTTCCCACTCTTTTTCCAGAACAAAAATTAAGGACTTTCTAAGGACCAAAGTAACTTTTTATAAGAACCTACATGGCATAACGACATAAACCCTATTTGGTGAAGAACATATTTTAATGATCATGAACCAAACAAGCATTTTCAATAAATGCTCTACAATATTTCAGAATTAAGTTTTTAAAAATGCCTAAAAATTAATATAAGATAAATCTATTCGACAAACACTAATTTTGAAAAATGTAATCTAAGTTTTAAGTTATCAAAGTAAAAATAAAATGTGAATAAAATGCAATATTATAAACAGAACAGAGTTTAAAAATGACTCTCTTTCTTTCTATATTCTATATATATATATATATATATATATATACACACATATGTATGTATGTATGCATGTACTAGCTGATTATACCAGACGTTGCCTGAGAAGGAAGAAAAGTTTTTGACTTTCCTATTACATCCAATGCAAGGAAAATTAAACTTCCATAAGTAACTGAAATATCTAGAAACCCCTCATCCTTCATGCTTCGTTTAATTAAAATCTGCAGGACTGTGAGATATTAGGAAAGGGCAGCTGATTTTATTCTTTAAATCTTTTCAGTATGAAAGATTATTTATTTGTCAAATTATGACAAATAAGAAAAAAAAAAAAAAAAAAAAAAACCTGTCAAACAAGAAAACTGATAGGAAATCATGTGATAGCGGCAGACTGCGTCGATGGAGAAATTGATCTCATTTCAATTTAAAAATTAAGGAGTTTTTAAGGACCTTTGACAAAAATTGAGTAGTTTTAAGGGCCCTTAAAAATGAAAGCTAAAATTAAGGAGTTCTTAAAGACTTTTAAGGACCGTGGGAACCCTGAATACTTTTGCTATATACAGTTATAATGAGTGAGTCTCAAAATTATCTACTTCGAGCCACATGAATCCTGTATGTCCATTCTTGACTTAGACGTTACTTCTCAGAGTAAGTACATCCTAGTTAAAGAGGAATTCTTATATAAGTGTTCATATATGACTGGAAATATAAGTGTGTCTGGAGTCATATAAGTGTTCATATATGACTGGAATTTCATGAATGATAAATGATGGAATTTCATTCATCCCATTAATATAAGTTTTTTTTTTAATTGCTATCTTTCTTCCTAGAATTTAACAAAAAAAAAAAAATTTTTTTTTCCTTCTCTCCCTTTTTGCTCCTACAAAAGCTTGCCCATTACTGATCACGAGACTATACAATGAAGCCAAACTGAAGCATAGAACATAACAGATACTTCATGCTTTAGATATGAAAAAAGCACTGTTAGAAATTATTCTATTACTTTTATCATAAATTTCTCAACATTTTTAAAAAAATTATTTTCATCCTCCACAAAAGCTGTACAATGAAAATGTTAGAATTTTATGATTAGATATAAACATTTCAAAATACTTACATCCACCTTTTCTTGGATAATGGGTTTTTTATTTAGTTTGTGAGGCAAAAACTTTAAGGGAACTTTAAGGGCAGTTTCAATAAACTCATGGAACTTCTTTACTACTTCATTTAGATGATCTGAAGCAGGCTCTACAGCAACATATACTGTAATAGGATCTGATGGTACTAGATGTGCCTATAAGAAATAAAAGGCATACAAACCTTTATAGAAGAATTTAAAAGAAAAAAAAAACATACTGAAAAATGTAAAACAATTGAAATTACATAGACAAATAAAAACATATGACTATAGCAATAGCCCTTTGAATTATAATAAACACACATGACTTGATATGCAATTGCCACATTATTTTTACTCACAAAATATACTAAACTATCTGAACTGCTTATTCATAATATGACTTCAAAAGAAAAATCAAAGAGTATCCCTACCTTTTTCCTTAATTTCTGTATTCGGTTAATGACTTCTCTAGCGATACCTTCATCCAACATTTCTTGGTCTGGGGTGACATCCAAAAGCACAAGCACCTGAAATATTATTTTCATTTAAACCAAATGCACAGCTTTTATATAATTATTTAAAAAATAAAAAAATTTCTGTCCCAAAATACCAAAATATAAAATACTTTATTTAACTCTCTCTCATTGTAATACACTCTTCTTCTTCTATAGCACTACAGCCTTCTACAGGCCAAGGTTGTCTCTAAACGTTTCTTCCATCTGGAACCATCCACTGCCACAGTTTTT
The DNA here is from genome assembly GCA_032207245.1 of Pardosa pseudoannulata. Classification (NCBI taxonomy): domain Eukaryota; kingdom Metazoa; phylum Arthropoda; class Arachnida; order Araneae; family Lycosidae; genus Pardosa; species Pardosa pseudoannulata. The sequence goes on along the minus strand of CM063500.1, from coordinate 65,444,711 downwards.
CACTGGTTGACTCCAATTTCATGCAGTGTTTTCTCAACCATATCAATCCACCTGGTGTTTGATCTACCTCTTTTCCTTTTTCCATCAACTTTTTTAAATGTAACTTTTTTTGTTGGGTTTAAATCATTGCATCTACAGATGTGTCACAACCACCTTAATTAATATATCTTTATAGTTTTTACAATATTTGGTTGTCCAAATTTAGAGTATAGTTCATGATTATAATGGATTTTCCAAACATTTTCTTTAACAGCTTCAAATATTTTTCTTAGTATTTTTTGTTCAAATATTAATAGCTTATTTTCCTCAGATTTGTTCATAGTCCAACACTCGCTTCCATACATAATTATTGGCTTTACTAAAGTTTTATAAAGATTAATTTTGGTTTCTATGCCTAAGTGTTTCGATTTAAAGTTATTTCTCAGTCCGTAATAACATTTATTTGCCATATTTAATCTGTTCCTAATTTCAATTTTAATATCATTATTTTTTGTTATGAATGAGCCTAGATATTTGAACTGTTCAACATTTTCAAAGCTGTAATCTCCAACTGTAGCAGGTAAAGTATTGTAAAGGGATAAAAAACTGACCTATTTTTCATTGATAAGGAATTTTATTCCTATCAAATGAGCATTATGAATATAAATATTCATTTAGTAAATACTAATACACCTTTTTTGTATCTGCATATTATTTACCAGTGAATGACAGTCAAGTTTTTAATAACCATAAGGAATTATGAATAAAGTAACGACTTCAAAATGACATGCAAGATCTTAAGATAAATAGTTAAATAATATAAACTATGCTCTCCAAGTGAGTGAACATTCAGATACATGCCTTAACCTGCTGTTCTTTGCTTATACAGAGAGATGCATTACACATTTACCTATACTTGAACCTGGCCCTCTGGTATCCTAGTCGTGCATATTAATCACTAGACCAGGGATGGGCAAACTCCGGCCCTCTGGAAAGTTTTATCTGGCCCACGAATAGAATTTTAAGTTTCCGGTCCGAGGCAAATTAAAAGAAATACATGTTTATACATTATATATCCATCTCCTTTTCTACTTTGCTTAAATATTATATTCCAAATTTATTATCACATACCCAGAAGATCAGCGGTATATTTTACTTCTTATATGTGAACAAGTGTGTTCAACTTTGAACCTTAGAAAGAATAATTTCAGAAGTGGACTGACAGATGAGCATTTAGCATCGTTCCTTAAAATCAGTACATCTCACTTCGAACCTCAGTATAAGGAACATTGAAAAATTAAATCGCAATTTCATTCATCTCATTAACGTATTTAAACTGTTAGGTACTTGCATATTGTTTTTAAAATTTTAGAAAAATTTATCTTGGCATGCCAAATTTATTTTCTCTTGATTTTTGGCCTGTGGCCGAAAAAGTTTGTCCATCCCTGCACTAGACCCTCAAGTCAAAAATCCATAAATATATCACTTGTATAAGGATCCATATAAAAAGTGGAAAAGAAAAGACAACTATTTAGCTCTATTTCAACAAATCCAGTTCATATAAATACAAGCAAGGTAAAGGAATTTGCATTTCAAAGGTGCCAAGAGATTATAAAATTAGATTTTGAAATGCATACAATATGAGACAAAAAATGCAACATGTGGTAACAGGAAAAAAAAAAAAAAAAACTGACATGAGACTGGTAGGTGATATTCTAAGTAGAATAGATTTTTTTTTTCTTTTGCTACAAGACTGCCTTGAAAAATAAATATGCTGAAAAATCGATACTTTATACAGGCTTGCAACTGCTGAGGTACTTTCAAAAAGGTGAGAAAAGTGACAAATGATACAGAATAAGTGACTAAAAAGTGACTAAATGAAAAAAAAAAAAAAAAAAAAAAATCCTCTTAATTACAGATGCTATTATTAAGATTTTTCTATTTATTTTAACTCTAAATCAAATGATTCATGCAAGACATGATTTTAGCGTCACATACAAAAAAAAAAAAAAAAGGTTAAAAATTTTGTTAAACACAGCTCAACATTGCTTTCAATTCAAGAAAATCTATAAATTAGATTTGAATACATAGAATACATTAATTTTATAATCACAATTTTCTGCATATATTAATGATGTTTTGAAATATGTACATAGCTAGATCTAAACAAAAATTGTGAAGAAAAAGAAAAAAAGTGTGCTTTGACGTAAATTACTTTAATCATGGTTCATACACTTTTTTAATGGAAAAAATTAAGCACCATTCAAACTTTTTAAGCACCTCTTATCAGAAACATATCAGATAAAATAATGGTTATTACATTAGGTTCAACAAAAACATGAGCAAAAGAGAGTGTGTATAAGTGAGAAATCATTGTATTTCACAGACACAGAAGTCAAAATTTTGGGAAAAAAGGAGAAAAATCAAAAAAAGAGGTAGTTGAATAACTATTAAAAATTAATGTTCCAATTTACTTAATACAAAAACAAGTGCCTAAATACGAAATAGGGAAGTATCTAAATAACTTTTTATCAATATAAACAAATACTTAAGTTTCCTAGTAAAAAAAATTAAAACAGATTCAAATCTGATGTTTCTTCAATTTGCCTAATCAAAAAAATAAATAAATTCACCAATACAGTTGAACTTTATTATTATATTAAACTTTGAGGAGCCATATTGTTTGTTGAACTTAATAATTTTTACTAATATAAACAATCACTCGAGTCTCCTAATAAAAAAATGTTGAAAACAGATTCAAATCAGAAGTTTCTCAAATATCCTAATTTAAAAAAAAATTAATAATATAAATGCGCATTTTAGATATCAAATTTTTAGGAGACATTTCTATACATAAATTTTTAATTTTGTGACTGCAGAATTTCTTAAATAGCAATAAAATCTATACCTTAATAGTTTGGAAAGATACAATAATTATCATTAGATTTAATTTTAATCAATGTCTAAAAACTCATGATTTAAATAATATATGCTCTGTATAAGGCTATTTTTTTAAGTGGACAATTAAAAAAAAAATTTTAAATAGTAATATTTCGGGACGATGATCGAATAGGACGGGATTTTTTTCGGTATCTGAGCCGGGGATTCGAATTGTACTTTAAACTAACAGATTTGTAACTATTTAGTTTGGTCTGAGAGTGCTAGAGTTTTCTTTTATGTTACCCGACGGCTAACGACATCGGAATTTACTACTAATTACTACGATTCTGAACAGCTACGAACAAAGAGCGGGATTCAAACCCGTGGCCGCGTCCTACCGATTCATCTATGGGGCTGATTTTTATCGGGATTGCAATTAAAAGTTATGATTTTTCATCAACTTCAATGCACACGCAAAACTTAACAAAAAAAAAAAGGGCGGATTTTTCAACAATAAACTTCCGTGCATATCCAAAATTTCGTAAGTTATTTGCAACAGTGTCATTTTCTCACAGACACTGCCCATAGCAGAAAATTCAGTCAATAAGATAAAGTACCGTTTGAAATAACTATAGGAGGTATTGAAATCTCAATACTGCTACTGCGATATTAAAAAAATACTGATATATAAAACAGTATTACGATCGGTCTACATGCACATGAGTTCGGGAGATATCTATAAAGAAAGTACGCAGGTTAAAACATAATTCTACTGTATGAGAGCCCCATATTATGATCGCACTATTAACTATGATGGTCCATTAAAAAATGCGCATTTTCCGGAATCAAAATCCAGAAAATGATTGTTTTTTACCCAAAACATAGAATTACGGCTTAGTTGTACTTTTATAACTAGAACCACAAAAATTCTATATGTTTCATTTATACCGCGTCACACGGCTTTTTGACCTTGAAGCACGTGTTGCGAACATCGACTGATAACACTTTCCTACTCTTTGTCAGAAAAAAAATTGTGGACTCGGCAAAGAAAAAAAGACAGAAAACTTTCAGATTATCGTCAAAATTTATACATATATAAGATTTTAAAAAAATGCTTCTTCCTTTTTTTTAATTAAAAAAAATCTGTTTTTTTAGAACAAACCCACAAAAAACGTTCGGATCAGAATCATCCCTGAATTCAATATTCAATATGTCAGTCCATTTTTATAAGCGCACAGGCTCGGAGTAACGGTTTTTTTCCCCCTCTTGGTTTCAGAAACGGATTAAAAGATTTCTCGACACTAAAATCGAAAAATTCGGCCCCTTTGGTTTTGATTGTTATTTGATAACTTTCAAACACCTGTACTGCCAATAAATAGCCTAAGACTTTTATTTCGAGGGGGGGGAGTTAATATCTCACAGAAAGAAAATGTTAGAAAAACAAAGATGTTATCAAAACATGGGAAAGACGATGTGTGTAATCCGTTCAACCATTACACAACTCCGTAAATGTTGAGAAAGAAAAAACGAATAAAAGGAGTGAATGGCCCAAAGAAAAAAGGAATAAAAGGCGGGAATAGCCGAAAAAAAAGGAGGAATGTCGTAAAATAAGGAATAAAGGAGAGATTTCTAGAAAAAAAGGAAAAAAAAGTGCACTGCAATGTCTGATTTCATTCACACTGAACGATTAATCCTGAGCGACCTTTTATGATTTTCATAGACGATTTTGAAATATTCAAATAAAAACTGTCGGCAAGAAAAAAAAATAAGGACTTTAGGGGAAAATTAAGCACTTTTTAAGGCCTTAAAACCGCGTTTCAAAATTAAGCAGTTTTTAAGCACTTTTAAGCACCGTACGAACCTTGTTAATGTATTAAATGTACATTTCAGTACAAATTTAGATTTCATGAACTTCTTTACGACTTTAAAATCACTAAATTCTGGAACCTATATGACTAATTACATTTTAATAAGAAAAATAAGATTGGAGCATCACATTTTTGGTCTTTTATTAAAATATTTTGTTTTTAATTCAGATTTTCTTTTTTCAACAACAGACTTTTGCTGTGATACACCATGAAAAAAGTGACTGTTTATTTTAAAAAGTGACTAAAAGTGATCAATTATAAAAAAAAAGTGACTAAAGGTGAGAAAAGTGATGGAATTGCAAGACTGTTTATATTAATTCTACACACAATTTCAATGGAAAAAAAAAAAAAGAAAAAAAAAGAAAAAAAAAAAAAGAACACTTACTGCCTAGTGAGTACATGTACAAAATAAAAGGAGTTTACCAGATGTTCAAGCAAGAGCATTCTACGAGTGTGTTGGGTGTAGGGATACTTTTTTTAATATGATTCCCTCTAATTGCAATTTTTCTTAAGGAAAAGGCATTAAAATCCCTTTTGTAGAGATTTTTGTAAAATGTATAAGGATCTTTAAATAGAAGCCTCCTTTATAGGGATTTTTTGTTGCTGTTATCATAAAAATTCAGAAGATTTAGAAATCTTTTGGGAGTTTGGTTTGGTTTGGAGTGCTACAGTCTATGTTTTTGCAACATGAAGGGGAGTTAGGAGCTAGTTTGTCTAAAAATTTGGGCTAGTTTGCAGCTATGGTATTTACACATGTCATTGGTGGCTAAAGCTTTGATAGTTGATGTTCATATAGAGGCTTACATCCACATGGCAACAATACCAGCAAATAAGAGAATTTTCACAAAAACATGAATTCTGATAACTTGTATGATGATATATACAAGTAAAAAATATATCTTACACATTTGTTTTAGTAATTATTATATTTAACAACTTTAAGAAATACTTATATACAGGTTGGACAGACAGTTTTAAAATGACTCACTATTTCTAAATGTTGGCATTAGGACTTAATTCTCTTTTTTCTAAAGACCAAAATTGGACTAATTAGACATATATGAGAGTATGATGTTAGGTTCATTATCCCAGGTCACATATAAAAAAAAATCCTATTAAGATCTCACCTCAGAAGATGAATGAGCTTGGTACCTTTCAGAGAGCTCTTTGGACTTTTCTCCACTAAAACAATGCATTATACGTAGATCTCCTTCTTGCAACTCATAGCCACATAATGTAATAGTTCCTTTGTTTAAGAATTCTACAAGCTGGGAATCACTTAATTCCTAAAAAGTAGAATAACATCAGTATAATTTTTGTATTTATATACTGTGCAGCTCTATAAAAACCTTTCCCATATATATATATATATATATATATATGTAAGGAAAATTCTCAGGGGTTTTCAAAAATTCAATCATCATTTTACATTCCTCTTTTTAACCCCTAACCTAAATTGACCACTGGGGCTACAGTTTATGCCCTCAGATAAAGGGCCTGACCAATTATAACTCTACATGGCTCTAGCGGACAATTTAGGAAATTTCCAAATAAAAAGGAGATACACGCTGTCGGAGGCAGATATTTTCCCACAGATGTTGACCCAGGTGTTAAGGGTCTTGTACATATAACTTCATGCTAGCTGACCCTTCAGTTTGTCTTGTCCCTATGATGAAGTGGGAACCCGTCCTCCAACGTTATCTTAATAAAGGTCTTTAGCTAAAACAGTATCATTTTTATGGCCATGACTGCAACCACCCATTGAGAAGTCCGTCTCATTACACACACGTTATATATATATATATATATATATATATATATATTTATTTGAAAGTAAATTTTTATATCAAGTTGAAGCTAAATATTTTTATCATTCTCTATATTAAAAAATTTTAAAGAAATATAATTTTAAAATTTAATATAATTTAAAATCTGAAGAAGTTGAAGATAATGTTATAAAATATATTGCTTGTATAAACATAATTCATGTTTACAAAATAAAATAAAGTATTTAGCTTTGATTTTAAGAATGAATTTTGTTTATAATTAATATATTTAAAATTATCTTGAAGAATTTTTTTTTTCATTTGGTATACATATTTTGCTTTTTAGAAAAACCATTATCTGGGATGTGAAACTAAATAATTATTTCTATGATAGACTCATCAAACAACCTAATTTTTTTTCATATAAGCAAGTATTTTACAAGAAAAAAAAAAACTTATGAAACTTTTTATAGGGTTTGAAAAGTACTATATCCTCCTAAGCATTTTGTGTATATCAAATGTAGACTCTAAATCTAGGTCCTTCATTTATGGTCCCCAGACTTTGCTCAGATTGTCAATGAAAGGACAAAAATTTGCATACCTTTACAGCCTGAGCAATGGTTTTCGAAGCTGAACGATATTTCAAACCCAAAGACTTTGTATCTGGTTCAGCACGTAATTGAACACCATACTTTGTCTTGTCAGATGTCACTGTAAGGCACTTGATGTTTAATTCCTAAAGAGATGGAAAAACTATGAATGAAAAAGCAATAAAACATGATAGGAACACACAAAAAAATGCTTATATGTGTAAATTAAACAACTTAAAGAGGATGATTTTGTATTGCCTTATAATTAGAGGCAACAAATACAAGCCATAGATTAAAATTTGGACATCAAAAAAGGGCATTTCAGCCAAAATAAAGTAACCAATTAGTTCTGACAACTATTTTCTATATATTTTTATGTAAATACAAATTTCTTTTTTACATCTAGCAGCTGTATTAAAAAATCTTTAACAGTGCTTTCTGAGAGACTGTTTTCATTACTTTGCTTGCAATAAATCATTTCTCAAATATTTTTAAGGTATCAATATATTTAAAATGCAAAACATCTTTTTTTTTCAGCAATCCCTGAAAAGAAACTACTGTAGCAATCTTTCCCATTTTTGTTTTAAATAAAAGATGTTTGTTAATAGATGTGCAAACGATCATTTTTTAAAAAATAATTGGCATTAATTAGCAGGAATTTGCAATTAAGATAACATTTCTTTACATGTGCATTATATCTCAAAACATGCACATGTTCAGAGCATTGGGTATATTACATACAGTGACAGCCAGTCTTTCCATGTGTTTATTTCTCTCTAGAAGAGTTTATGCTCATTTTTTTAGAAGCATCATGCTATTTTTCTATGTATTTTGTGGAAATTTGTTTTTAAAATGGATATGCCAAATTATGTGCATAAACCTGTATTGAGGAATAGAAACTGCATATTTTGAGCTGATTTTATATGTATTTACAATACTGAAACATGCATCATCAACTTAAACTGAAAACAATAGCTAAAGTTGTGAAATGTTGGCAGTTTTATAAAAATTTTATCATTTATAAGTTACAGATTATTGGTTTGTACCTAAGATTATACAAATTTGTTATATTTGGATGGCGAATATTCAGAATACTCAGGAAATGTATGATTGAAAAAAGTTCACATCAAGTTTTGATGTGTAATAGCTTAGTTCAGACACAGAAGTCAAAATTTTGGGAAAAAAGAAGGAAAAAAAGGAGAAAAATTCAAAAAAGAGGAAAAAAAGAGGAAGTTAAATAACTATTAGAAATTAATGTTCTGATTTACTTAATGCAAAAACAAGTGCCTAAATATGAAATATGGAAGTATATGAATAACTTTTTATCAATATAAGTAAGTACTCAAGTTTCCTAGTAAAAAAAATATATTTAAAATAGATTCAAATCAGATGCTTCTTCAATGTGCCTCATTAAAAAAATAAATTCACCAATACAGTTAAGCTTTATTATATTAAATTTTGAGGAACCATATTGTTTGTTGTTCTTGGACCTTTAAGAAAAATGCTAGATCTCAGAAAATTATAACTTATATAAGATTTACATAAGGTTATATATTATCTTGTATAAGATTTATAAAAATATTATCTTTAAAGATTTTAATTGACCTTAACCAAACAACTGAACGATTGAATATTAGAATGACCAAAAATGTAGACAAATGCAAAACTAGTTTTGTCTTCTAGTTATTGCTTACTACTTTAATACTGAGTTAATTTATAATCTTCTATATCAAGATAGTTTAAGGAATTTCTTTGTCCAATACAACAAAAAACATTTTCTTTCCTTGAGTGGCTGGACAAGATGTGATTAATTTCATGCACTTTGTTTTTAAATCTAGAAACATATATTTAAATCTGATTTTATAACTGCAAAAAGGTTTTATAAAAAATGAAGAAAAAATACTTAGTAAATGATTAAAAGAAAGGATTCTTCTACCTCATTCCTAAGATTCACTATAAATGTATAAAATAGAGATTCACCATTTATGGATAAATTAGCATTGTAAACAAAAGGAAAATCATGAGATCAAAATTTTCATTTGTTATAAGCTGGTTTGTTAAAATAGGGATTTCAACAGTACATTAATAATTTAAAAGTCGTTTCAAATAGCAAAGCTTTACACTTCCAAACAGAACTTGAAAACTTTGTAACCGCAAAATTTGTTAACTAGTTTGTAAAATTCTATTAATTTTTCTTACATTGATTTATAATAAATGTTTAAAAAATACAGTATAAGTCTAATTTTTTTAAATGGACAATTCCAAAAATTTTTTAATAAAAGTAGCAGATCCAGAAGTTAAATATTAGAGGGGAAAAAAAGGAGGAAAATCGGAAAGTAAAGAACAATTTAAAAATATTTATTTGAGTATACATAATGCAAAAACAAGTACCTAAGTATGAAATATACCAGAAGCTAAATAATTTTTACTAATATAAACAATTACTAGAGTCTCCCAATCAAAAAATGTTCAAAACAGATTCAAATAAGAAGTTTCTCAAATATCCTAATTAAAAAAAAATCTAATAATATAAATGCGCATTTTAGATATCAAATTTTTAGAAGGCATTCCTACAAACAAATTTTTAATTTTGTGACACTAGAATTTCTTAAATGCAGTAAAATCTATACCTTAATAGTTTGTAAAGATACAATAATTAGCATTAAATTTAATTTTAATCAATGTCTAAAAACTCATGATTTAAATAACATATACTCTATATAAGGCTATTTTTTTAAGTGAACAATTAAAAAAAAATTTTTTTAGACAGTAAGATTTCAGGACGATGATCGAACTGGACGGGCTTTCTTCCGGTATCTGAGCCAGTGGGTTCGATTTCTACTTTAGACCAACAGATTTGTAACCATTTAGTTTGGTCTGAGAGCGCTAGAGTTTACTTTTATGTTACCCGACAGCTAGTCATCGGAGTTTACTACTTAATTACTACGATTCTGAACAGCTGCGAACAAAGCGGCGGGATTCGAACCCGTGGCAGCGTCCTGCCGATTTTTATCGGGATTGCAGTTAAAAGTTACGATTTTTCATTAGTAAATTTTTTCATCAACTTCAATACAGATGCATACTTAACAACAATAAAAGGTGAGGACTTTTTAACAATAATTAACTTCCGTAAGTTATTTGCAACAATGTTATTTTCTCACAGACACTGCTCATAGCACAAAAATTCAGTCAATAAGATGAAGTATCGTTACAAATAAGTATAAGAGGAATTGAAATCTTAATACTGTTACCACGATATTAAAAAAAATATTGATATATAAAACAGTATTACGATCGGTCTACAATTCGTGCGTTAGTCCTCGAACGCACGATACCGATCGTAGTATTACGATCGGTTTTACGTGCGTTCGGGGGATAATCTATAAAGTACGCAGGATGTTAAAACATAATTCTACCGTTTCAGAGCCCCCATATTATGATAGCAGTATTAACTGTAATGGCCCATTAAAAAAATGCGCATTTTCCGGAACCGAAATCCAGAAAACGGTTGTTTTTCACCAAAACATACAGTTATGGCTTAGCTGTACTATTAAAACTAGAACCACACACGTTCTATATGTTTCGTTTGTACCGCGTCACACGGCTTTTTGACCTTGAAGCACGCGTTGCGATAATCTACTGATAACGCTTTTCTCCTGCTCTTTGTCAAAAAAAAAAAAAAAAAAAAAAAAAAAAAAAAATTGTGGACGTGGCAAAGAGAAAAAACAAATGAGAAAAGAGAAGAAATCTGATTATCGTCAAAATTTAAATATATATAAGTTTAAAAATATCGCTCCTTTTAATTATTTATTTTATTTTTTTTAATTTCCGAAAAAAAAAATCTGTTTAACAATCTTTTTTTTTTAATTAAAAAAAAAAGGAAACCACAAAAAATTTCGGATCAGAATCATCTTTGAATTCATTCAATATTCGATGCGGCAGTCCATTTTTTAGAGGATAGGCTCGGAGTAACGTTTCTTTCCCCCCTCTTCGGTTCAGAAACGGGGTAAACAGATTTCTTGACACCACAATCAAAATATTCGGGTCCCCCCTTTAGTTTTGACACTTTGATCGTTATTCGTTAACTTTCAAACATCTGTACCGCCAATAAATCGCCTTACACTTTTTTCCTTTTTTTTTGGGAGGGGGGAATCTCACAGAAAAAAAAAATAGAAAAAAAAAGATGTTACCAAAACATGGAAAAGAAGATGTGTGCAATCCGTTAGGCCGTTACATAACTCCGTAAACGTTAAGAAAAACGGAATAAAAGGAGTGAATGGCCCAAAGAAAAAAGGAATAAAAGGAGGGAATATGCGAAAAAAAGGAGGAATGCCTTAAAATAAGGAAAAAAGGAGAGATTTCTAAAAAAAAGGAAAAAGAGGAAAAAAAGGAGCGCTGCGGTGTCTGTTAGTTATATAAAATTTTGTCAAAATGTTTTACTGATTTCTAAAAGAACTAAAACTTTGTTATGAACTAAAGTCTAACTTCTCCATACTTATTAATAAGTTTTCATTTAATGATTTTTTTTTCAGAAAAAAAAAAAAAAAAAAAAGAGGAGGGTTTTAATGTTAAATTTGGAAACATTTTTTAGAAGTACTGTACATATTCTGCCATATAACACAGATAAATATGTTAGTTATATGCTGTATAAATATTAATGAAATATAATACACTTAAAAAGTTTGGCATATCTACAAATTCTTACTAAACTCTTCGCAAAAATTGCTTACATTTTAAAAATTAATGAAATTTTCACTAAAATGCCATGCTAGTTAATACAGTTATATTTAATTTAAATTGAAAACAAAGCTTTTTCATAAACATTTTGAATATATAAAAAGAGTGTAGAAGGTAGACACATACCTTAAGTATAGAATTGTCACTTTCTTTTATTAAAGAAATTATATGTTTAACAATAAATTTTACTTTTAAAACAACTGGCTAAAGAAATAATACTCTTAGCTATTCAATTTAGTAGAAATTCAATACTAAAAAGCTTAAATTGTATACATCAGCTTTTCCAAAACTGTGAGTCATGACATAATAGTGCAACAGCTCTCAAACTGGATGCTGCGAGCATATGCCAGGTACATGACAGTCATACAAAAATAATGACAAATTCCACCAAACAATTTCATTCATGGATTAAAGGAAAGTAAGCATTAAATTTGCACTGTTATGTTTTGCAATGAGATGCTGAATGTACATGCACCTCTTAACAATTAACACAAAAATTGTACTGACTTTAAAATCCTCATCAAGTGACATTACAAAGAAGTATTAATTTTGGGTCTTGACATGCAGGCTATTTAACTAATAGTTTTTTCTTTTTTTTTTCCTTTTTTTTAAACTAAAATGTTTAGGTATCTCTTTAAAAAATTCAGTGTGCAGAAGGGATGAAGTGAATAGCAACAAATTTATTTTGTAAAAAGCAGGTTGTAAAATTTAATAATTTTTAAAACCCTAGTCTACATTGTATAAATTATAAAGATAATTTCTTTTCACCTATTTAGACAATTTCTTTTTGACTAGAACAAATTGAAAAAATTGATTTGTTATGAGAAAAAAAACCTACAAAAATACTATTACATATAAAATAATAAAACATACCTCAATAATGAACTTTTCCAATGATTTAACATCTGATAAGTATTCGGCATCTTCATTGATTACAACAAGCTCAGGCAAAGGGTACTAAATAAAGTATAATTGATAAATATTCATTATAATTAGTTCAACAATAGATTTTAAAAAGTAAAGCAAAATATTTTTCAAATTTACTAAATATTGTTTGATAAGTAACAAACAAAAAAATTCTTGATTTCAACTTGAGCAAAATAAAACACATCAGCAGCAGTACAGAACAAAATATTTGCATTTTCCATAGTATTATCATAAACCAGATCATAAATGATAAATTATTCTGACAAAATTTGAAAGCACTGTATATTTTTGTGTATAAAACAAGAAATTTTGGGAATGGGAGATCAGGTTATATATGGAACTATGGAAAAGATGTAGTATATGTGTTTCTTGGTGACGTATATTGTTGTTGGTAATAAAAAGAGACTGAATCAGCAAAAATTAATGACACAGTTTTTTAAAAAAAGAGAAAATAACAGAAAGAAAATATATATTGGTAGAAAATAAATAGTTTGCAAAATTTTTAAAATGAAATAAAATGACAAAATTTGAAAAATAAATTTACATTGGTTTTTATCTATAACTACACCAAAATAGCATTATTACATCTGGAGCAGAATGACTAATCTAATAAATACAATTCTACATAAGAAAGAAGCAATGGATAAATTGCCAAAAATACCAATTTTTATATATTTTTTTATTTTAAATTACTTAAATTTATGAAAAAGTGCTACTTTTAGACAGAGTTACCACAGATGAAGCTATTGTCATTGCAAGTAAAAATTTAGAGTGACTTTAAAAGAGTATTATATAACTTGAATCACAGTTATTGGCTTATAATTTGAAAAGTAGATTATGAATCAAGTATTTAAATGCACATTATACATAAAATACAATTTTTTTGTTATTTTTTCTTGTAAAAAAAGTTTTTTTTTCAGTCTGCTGGTTTTCAATTATATGCATAAGCCACCCAAACTTCACTTGAAAGTATTAATTTAAACCTATTGTTTATATGATTATCTTTTAAAAACAATGTTCAGTATTTGTAAAGAAATTTAAAAATCAGTCAAAATGACTGGACACTTTATGTAAGGGTATATTCATATTGTATCCAATACATGGAAATGATAGGCAATATATATTACATCAAAATGTCAAAGATTTGTTTATATATATTTGTTTATACATAGGTGGAACTGTGAAATTAGTAAGCACCTCAATCATATATATGTACATCTAGCATTTAATTAAAAAATATATTTATAGTATAGACAGATATAGAAAATGGGAAGGAGAGAGTAAAATTTGTATAACACATTTATAACAGATATATTTAAACACTAAATATTTTTTATATTAGTAATAAAACAAAAGTTCTACTTACTTTCATAGGTAAGGTATTCCTTTCTCGAATGAGGCGTCCTATGTCAATAACTTCTTGCATGCGAGAAACCTTTCTCTCCACAACAACATTGATCAATTTCTTTCTAACAGTAAAATTTAAAAAAAAAAATTAGTTCATATAATTAATCAAAAGGAATTTTTTTTTTTTTTTTTTTTTTTTTTTTTTTTTTTTTTTACCAGCAACTGAATTTTCAAAAAGAATACTGATCATGAACACTGTGTTATAAAACAGTATGTTTCAGTATTTTAACAGCATGTAAGTGGAAATGTTTTATAAAATATAACTTAAGATACAGCTGAAAATCCATACACAGTCTTGTGTAGAAAGGTTGGTTGGTTAGTTGGTTTGGAGCGCTCCTCTCTACATTTTTGTTACACAAGGACAAATGAGACCTAAACCTACTGCTTACAGCCAATTCCAAATGGCTATAAACATCTATGCTGGCAGTGGGATTTGAACTCACAAACTCCAGTACTGAAGAGTAGAACTGTACCCATTTGGTCATGTTCAGCCTTCAGTGCAAAAGTTTAATAGATCTCTAAAAAGTATTTAGTAAATATATTTATACTTAAAGTTATAATTCTAAAAACTTTTAAAAAGCTTAAAACTTTATTATATTTTAATTAAATGAACAGTTCAAATTAATTACTTTTCTGTTGATTGGTTGGTTGGAGTCCTACAGTATACTTTTTACTACACAAGGTTTGGTTTTGGTGTACTACGGTCTACTTTTTGCAACATTAGGGCTAATGAGACCCGGATCTACTGCTTAAAGCCAATTCTGGACAGCTACGAACATCCATGCCATAGTGGGATTCGAACCCACAAACTCCGGTTCCGAAGGCATGCACCCTAACCATCGTTCAGCAATACTACTACACAAGGGGTAATGAGACTGGGATCTACTACTTAATGCTGATTCTAAACAACAACGAAAATCCAGACCAACAGTGGAATTTGAACCCAAGGAATCTAGCACTGAAAAGCAGTACCTTACCCAATCAATCATTGTTTAGCCTACTTTAATGAAAATGCTTTAAATTGGACTAGAAAACAGAAACAATCACCATGTTTACTGTAATGTTCGAAATTTATTTTTATTTTTTAAAAGGGTACTTTTCTCCTTACACAGTAAACTAGTAGTTTTCAAACTTTTTTTACCATGGCACCTTCCTTAGGCTAAAGAAATTTCACGGAACAGCTATTTTCAAGTAGTTTGAATATGAAAGAAAAGAAGAAAAACAGTGTAAACACAATGTTATTTTTTTATATGATAAATAAAACTGTATGCATTTTTCATTCATTATTTTTCATATGAAATTGCTGCAGTATTCCTAACATACAATCAGGGTTAGCATGATTTAAATCAGTTAATTTTTTTTGGGAAAAAAAAAAAAAAAACCCATCGATTAAACCCTTTAAAGGACACTAATGAAAATTTCTTAAGCTTTAATTAAATTAGTTTATAAATGTTATTTATAAACCTTATAAATGTATATTACATGAAAAAAATGTGTATTCATTGGGAGGAAAAAAGTTTAGAGAGCTGGTTGAAATGCAAAACCCTCCCTTTGTACTATGTGAAAATACCTTGTTTTTAACATTTTTATTAAGATGGGAGTACAATGAATGATTATCATTAAAGGTGTATAATAAAAAAATAGCTAAACAGTTTTTGAGTTTTATTTGGATAAATATAGGTATTAGGGGTCACAAGGAAGATAAATCGAATTTCTGAATTTTCTGGGTAAAGCAAGTTTAAAACTAGATATTTCAAATTGAAAAATGAATTAAGTGTAGCGTTTTCATCTGCAGTAAGTTTAAAATGTCACAAACATAGAAATTTTTTAAAAAATCATTCATATGTCGTTAAAAAGTAGAAAAAGAAACTTTTAACATGTGGATTCGCTGCAAAACCACTGTTCATTAAAGGGTTAAATTATTTTTTTTTCACTTTTTTTAAAACTTATATTCCAAAGATAGGAGAATTGGGAATCAGTCAGCACAGTAATACAAATAAGTAAATAAGTGTAAATAAATAGCATGTGCTTTCTAAGAATTTAGGGGTTATTATCAGAAAGTAAGTAGGGGTAGTACAATGATTGATTATGACTGGTGGAATTCATTTTATGTAATGGGAGGTAAAGAGTGTATTACAGAACTTGAAATCAAGTTTGTCTACCAAATAACAACAGCTGTGGCTTTATCTGCTGGAATGGAAAAACAGTTTTCATCTTTTGGTATTGTTCATAACCAATTAGGAGTGGATAAAGCATCAAAGCTAGTGTTTTTACTGAAACAATTAAATCCATAATTCAGTGCTTAAAAATATTGAAATAATTGTGATTTGTTTTTTTTTTAAATAAATAGTTTGAATTAAAAGAATATTTAATTTGTTCTTTAAATTTACATCTTATTAGTTAGCACTATCCAATTACAAAATAATGGAATGTATTTAGATTAAAATTTATATACTTAATTTTAGGAAATCAGTGTGTAGAATATATTAGATAGGTAAGATGTTACTTCTTATAACAACCTATTCTATGTATATTGCAAAAAACATAAAAACAACTAAAATTAGTATTCAGAAAAAAAATCAAAGAAATATAATTTAAATTTAAAAAAAATCTGATTTAAATAAAATAAATCTGATTAAAATTAAAAAAAAAAAATCATGATTTTTTTCCAACCCTGCATACAATTGAGGCACCCAGTTTGAGAACTGCAGCCATAAACCATAATCTTACAAATAGTAATAACAATGAAAGCGATATGATGTAATGAATGTCTGAAAACATTGTGGTTCTGCAAGATAGTGCCGTAGCCAAAATTATATTCGGAGGGGGATATTGTTTTTTGTGAAGGATACTTCAATAAAACTACATGTTTTCTTATCTATGTATACTACTAATGAGTATCATAATACAATGAGATTTAAAAATATCAAAATAATTAAAAAACGATATAATAAACAAATTTATAGCCTTGAATAAGTAATGTAGAAACTAAATAATGATTTAATAGTAAAAATTACATTGAAAATATATAAACTATATATGGTATTAAGTTCTAATTTTTAAAACAGAAATATAACTAAAGAAAAAATAATTTTGAAAGAAAATGAAAATGTTCAAATTTTTACTTGTATATTATAAAATATGCTCTTTTTGAAATTTTCACCAAAAATTTTTCGCAATTTCTTCTGAATGTGCAACAATTTTGTGATCAGATGCCAAAAGTGCTAGTCAATCTCTGCTAACATGTCGAATACAATTTGCACTCATTCCTTAATTCACCGTCACTGTTCTAAGACCACTGTTACCTAGACACTGCTAGGCAGATGACACATCCACACACATGATCCCTTTTCTTTCTACGAAACAGTCTTTAAGAATTTTGGAGGGAGACCGGTCCCCCAAATCCCTCCCCTTGCCAATGGCCTTGGCAAGATAGACATATCACAAAAGTAAATTAAAAATAGCAGTATTATTTACTTACTGTGGCTCTGGCATTAAAAGGTAATGGACACTTTCCCTATTTCCATTCTCTTGTGGATTTGGCAGCACTTTTTGAAGATTCTGATACATTAATTCAGTAAAAAAGGGTGTAAATGGGGCCTGCAAAAGCAATGTTATCATCAATACCCCATAAAAGCCAAACACACATAAATTAAAAATTTTTGCATTTAAATTCCAATATATTTGTTAGTCTGTAAATCATTTAATAAACTTTCAATAAATATTGATGCACATGCATAATGCAAGTATAATATTTTGTTCTAAAACAGTATCAAATCTAACATACTGCTATGACAAAAAAAATTTCTTACATAGCAATTTTAAGCAAATTCATTGAATGGCTCAAATTTTACAATCCTGTCATGGCCAGGGCATGACCAGAAATGATTAGTATTGAATTCATAGAGCAAAAACTTTCCATGAGCCATAACAGCCCAAGTGGGCTAAGAAAATATTCTTCCCTCTAGTGCTGTGACTCTTGATGTTCACGGATATAATTACTAACCTATTACTAGAACAGGAACTATTCAACTCAAGTGTTTAGAATAGGGTAAGAAACACAGCTCACAGCAAAGAATGCAGTGGTTTTTTCCCATGGGATTTGCATAAGTTGCAATTTGTTTTCATAAATTAATGGGTGAACACTTATAACTGGGAGAAGACTTTAGGCTCATTTTCTTGTTGGTCACTAATTTATTTGTTTATTATTCATTTTTATTCAAAAAAAGATAACTTTGTAACCATTATCATTAAGCTTACCATCATTCTTATTATACAATACAGGACAGAAAACAAAGTTTCTAATGCAGTCTTGCAATCAGATTGACCTCCTTCACCCTGGAAAAAATAAACATAAGTTATAATGACAAAATTTAATTCTTACTATCCAGGTAAGATGCCTATTTTATTACTTGTAATATAAAAGGCAATGCACTTTATTTCTTGTAATAAAGGGAAAAAAGGAGACAATTTGACTAATTAATACAATAGAGGAAAAAAATTCCATGTAATATTATTAAAAACAATTTTCTAAAGGCGAGTCATAACTAGTTAATCTTGCTTATTAAATTATTTTTACTTAGTTGTAATCATTAAAAGTTTTATAATTCGCAAAATTTTATAAGGTTCATTACACCAGCTACCTTAAAACTGAGACAAGAAAAGTATCTTAATTATGGATGGTTTGGAGTACTATGATCTACTGTTCTCTTACACAAGGACTAATAAGACCTATTGCTTAAAGACAAATCTGAAAGACTATGAACCAGACACAGAAGTCAAAATTTTGGGAAAAAAGAAGGAAAAAAAGGAGAAAATTTCAAAAAAGAGGAAAAAAAGAGGAAGTTAAATAACTATTAAAAATTAATATTCTGATTTATTTAATGCAAAAACAAGTGCCTAAATATGAAATATGGAAGTATCTAAATAACTTTTTATCAATATAAGTAAGTACTCAAGTTTCCTAGTAAAAAAATATTTAAAATAGATTCAAATCAGATACTTCTTCAATGTGCCTCATTAAAAAAATAAATTCATTCACCAATACGGTTGAACTTTATTATATTAAATTTTGAGGAACCATATTGTTTGTTGTGCTTGAACCTTTAAGGAAAATGCTAGATCTCAGAAAATTATAACTTGTATAAGATTTACATAAGGTTACATATTATCTTCTATAAGATTTATAAAAATATCTTTAATGATTTTAATTGACCTTAACCAAACAACTGAAAGATTGAATATCAGAATGACCAAAAATGTAGACAAATGCGAAACTAGTTTTGTCTTCTAGTTATTGCTTACTATTTTAATACTGAGTTAATTTATAATCTTCTATATCAAGCTAGTTTAAGGAATTTCTTTGTCCAATACAACAAAAAACATTTTCTTTCCTTGAGTGTCTGGACAAGATGTTATTAATTTCATGCACTTTGTTTTTAAATCTAGAAACATATTTAAATCTGTTTTTAGAACTGCAAAAAAGTTTTATACAAAATGAAGAAAAAATACTTAGTAAATGAATGAAAGAAAGGATTCTTCTACCTCATTCCTAAGATTCACTATAAATGTATAAAATGGAGAATTGCCACTTATGGGTAAATTAGCATTGTAAACAAAAGGAAAATCATGAGATCAAAATTTTTAATTGTTATAAGCTTACAATAATTGTTATTCTACCGGAAAGTAAAGAACAATTTAAAAATATTTAAATATTTATTTAAGTATACATAATGCAAAAACAAGTACCTAAGTATGAAATATACCAGAAGCTAAATAATTTTTACTAATATAAACAATTACTAGAGTCTCACAATCAAAAAATGTTCAAAACAGATTCAAATCAGAAGTTTCTCAAATATCCTAATTAAAAAAAAATCTAATAATATAAATGCGCATTTTAGATATCAAATTTTTAGAAGGCATTCCTGCAAACAAATTTTTAATTTTGTGACACTAGAATTTCTTAAATGCAGTAAAATCTATACCTTAATAGTTTGTAAAGATACAATATTTAGCATTAGATTTAATTTTAATCAATTTTTTTAAAAACTCATGATTTAAATAACAGATACTCTATATAAGGCTATTTTTTTAAGTGAACAATTAAAAAAAAATTTTTTAAACAGTAAGATTTCAGGACGATGATCGAACTGGAGGGCTTTCTTCCGGTATCTGAGCCAGTGGGTTCGATTTCTACTTTAGACTAACAGATTTGTAACCATTTAGTTTGGTCTGAGAGCGCTAGAGTTTACTTTTATGTTACCCGACAGCTATAGTCCGTGTAAAATCTATTGGCACTTCAAGGTCACACTTTCTCGTTTACCCAGTCATCGGTTACTATGGTAGCGACCAAGAAGCATGTGCATTCACACTTATTTTCATACTTCAGTTGAGGATTTCATTCCAATACGTTCTTGCTTTTCTTTCTTCTCATAGATATTTATTTTGCGCTTATCTGATATTATCTTTTAATTCCTTGTTTTATTTAAATTTTGCTTTATATTTATTAAATTTTTTACTTCATAAAATATTTCCTGTAGTGGCTAGTTTTGATGTTAGAAAACAGTCCAAAATACTGATATTTAACCTATACAGGTACTTGAAATGTTGTTGAATCCAATCCAGTTGCTACAGTTTTGGAATTGTTTTCGCAAACTCAACAAGCAACTGATGATGCCCGTGATATTTCTAAAAGAATTTGTGCCGATCCAGAACTGCGACAATATTTAAAAAAAAAAATTCACATAAAAGGAGCGTAACAGAATTAGATGATTTCGACAAAAGTGTCACCTTTTCTGCCTTTAAAATGCCGTTTCACTAAAAAACAGGAAATATTTTTTATTTAGTTTTTAAAGCTTTTTTAAATAAATTTAACTACAGTTTTTTTTAACAAACTACTAATTATAAGCAAAGTTAAAATTTTCAGTTGTGCATAAAAACTATTTACATAAAGAAAAGTTTAACAATATGTATAAAAAGTTAATAATAAATCATATATGTTCTTGTAAAAATACAAAAATTTATTTTAATATAGAATTCTTACTAAAACATTAGGAATCTGTACCCTCTAAAGAAATTTTTACTTTCTAAAAATGTGTCAAGACCATAAATCAGACCAATTCAGACCATAAATCTTTAAATACATAATAAAATTATACAAAATATTGTTATTGCATTAAGACCTCTTTCAATTCTTGTAAAATCATAAAATAATTAATTGAGTGCAATTTTGGAATACAAAGTTTACCTCCCCACACGATGCATAACACCCCTTAACACAGTGGGAAAAAAGAGTAAAGTCTTTCCCCGACTGTTGTTACCATAGTTACAGTTGGTGATCGGGGAAAAATCAGTGACCTTGAAGTGCCTATTGAGTTTACACCGAGTATAGTCATCGGAGTTTACTACTTAATTACTATGATTCTGAACGGCTGCGAACAAAGCGGCGGGATTCGAACCCGTGGCAGCGTCCTGCCGATTCAGCTGAATGGCTGATTTTTATCGGGATTGCCGTTAAAAGTTACGACTTTTCATTAGTAAATTTTTTCATCAACTTCAATACAGATGCAAACTTAACAACAAACAAAGGTGCGGACTTTTTAACAATAATTAACTTCAGTAAGTTATTTGCAACAATGTTATTTTCTCACAGACACTGCTCATAGCACAAAAATTCAGTCAATAAGATGAAGTATCGTTACAAATAAGTATCAGAGGGATTGAAATCTTAATACTGTTACCACGATATTAAAATATCGATATATAAAACAGTATTACGATCGGTTTACATGTACGTGTGTTCGGGGGATAATCTATAAAGTACGCAGGATGTTAAAACATAATTCTACCGTTTCAGAGCCCCCATATTATGATAGCAGTATTAACTATAATGGCCCATTAAAAAAATGCGCATTTTCTGGAACCGAAATCCAGAAAACGGTTGTTTTTCACCAAAACATACAGTTATGGCTTAGCTGTACTATTAAAACTAGATCCACACACGTTCTATATGTTTCATTTGAACCGCGTCACATGGCTTTTTGACCTTGAAGCACGTGTTGCGAGAATCTACTGATAACGCTTTTCTCCTGCTCTTTGTCCAAAAAAAAATAAATAAAAAAAAAAAAAAAAAAAAAAAAAAATTGTGGACGTGGCAAAGAGAAAAAACAAATGAGAAAAGGGAAGAAATCTGATTATCGTCAAAGTTTAAATATATATAAGTTTAAAAAAATTGCTCCTTTTAATTATTTATTTATTTTTTTTTTATTTCCGAAAAAAAATCTGTTTAACAATCTTTTTTTTTAATTAAAAAAAAAAAAAAGAAACCACAAAAAAATTCGGATCAGAATCATCTTTGAATTCATTCAATATTCGATGCGGCAGTCCATTTTTTAGCGCACAGGCTCGGAGTAACGTTTTTTTTCCCCCTCTTGGGTTCAGAAACGGGGTAAACAGATTTCTTGACACCACAATCAAAATATTCGGGTCTCTTCCTTTAGTTTTGACACTTTGATCGTTATTCGTTAACTTTCAAACATCTGTACCGCCAATAAATCGCCTTACACTTTTTTTTCTCTTTTTTTTGGAGGGGGGGGGGAATCTCACAGAAAAAAAACAAAGAAAAACAAAGATGTTACCAAAACATGGAAAAGAAGATGTGTGCAAGCCGTTAGGCCGTTACATAACTCCGTAAACGCTGAGAAAGAAAAAAGGAATAAAAGGAGTGAATGGCCCAAAGAAAAAAGGAATAAAAGGAGGGAATATGCGAAAAAAAGGAGGAATGCCGTAAAATAAGGAAAAAAGGAGAGATTTCTAAAAAAAAGGAAAAAGAGGAAAAAAAGGAGCGCTGCGGTGTCTGATGAACATTCATACCAACTGTGATATTAAAACCCACAAACTACCCATCTGCATAAACAGCACCTTACCCATTTTGCCCTAATTATGTATGTACAATATCTTTCTATACATATAATCTATAAAACATAGGCATGTGGTACTAAAATTGACATTTTTACACTCTGAATAGTCAATGCACTGCAGTAATCAGACATTAACAACTGCCCACCAGCAATAAAGATTTACAAACTAAAATCAGGAATGTTTGAAAGCAACTTGCATGATAGGTGAAATTTGAAAAGAGTGTGATGAAAAAAGGCAAAGACAAAATAATATACAGTGAAACTTCTCAGAGCAGTCACTCCTGTATAGTGGCCACCCTTCTAAATGGCCAATTTTTCATGGCACCTATTTTTCAACTCATAGACCTAATGGTAAAATAACCTGTATCAGCAGCCACCTGATCCCCTCTAAACAGCCACCAAGTGGGATCGCCTATTTCATTTTTCGGGAAATTTTACTCAATCCATGCTTTAATTTCAAGCAAAAAAACTGAAGATCAGGTTTATAGTCGGATATAAGACTCAGGAATAACTTGCGAAGTACATTCCTGCAGTTCCCCTCCTATTTTAAAAAGATTAAATTTGATATCTCTTTTGTATTCTCCCCACACTCTTCAGATAGGGAATTCCTATTGCACCACCCATAGATGCTGAGAGAGGAACTGGGCAATCAGGCATTGAAGGTGTTCTATAATAGGGGCTTTGTTTGGAATTCCAATCAGTATAGTTAAGGAAGAGTTGCACCTCTGTCAGTAAAAATAGTATTCATGCCAGTTTCATTTCATTACTTGGTCAGTGATCTGAGTTGCAATGATGTCAAAATGCATTTTCCTAAATCTTGAGAAGTGCATTGAAGTTTTGCATGAATATGAGATGGGCAAATTGGCAAGATAGTTAGCTGAATTACTTAACTGCGGAAGAACGCAAATCAACAAGGTCATTATAGAAAAGAATTTGATTTTGAAGGAGTATGAAGACTTCAATTTTCTGGTTTTAAAGTAAACTACGGACTTAAAAAAAAAAAAAAAAAAAAAATAATAATAATAATAATAATAATAATAATAATAATTATAGAGAAAAGTAAAAACTTAAAACAGACACAAATTGTAGTCTTTAAAAAAATCTAAAACATAAAATAAAACATGAAATAAAATACTATTTTTTCTTTAAATAAGTTTTAAATTTCATTTTAAATAAGGAATATATGTCAGACTTATTTATATTATGCTTTATAGCAATTATCTTATTATTAAAACCCTTCAGAGCAGCCGAATAGTCTCAGTACAGCAGGGTGGCTGCTCAGAGAGGTTACACAGTATTAAGAAAATATGTAGCTGATTGTCAGGTTAGTCTTAGTATTTTTTGATGAAGAAGCTAACACCTAGCAGTATAGAGGTTGATGTTGTAAAACACAACTATAGTACCTTAATAGATTGCTGCATTTTTTTCTAGCCAAGATCCTGCTACCTCTTAACAATGTAGGTTAAAAGCAATGGTAACATTTCTTACATCTGACATTTTTACTTGAGTTATTTGGTATCCTATCTAGTTGAATATTTGTTTTCTGACTGACAGACAGATGGAAAACATACAAAAATGTTTTTTTTTGTCCTCAGGGGAATTGGACACCAACATTTATAAAAACATTGAAGTCCAATATTATGATATATCTTTTTGTTTACTCTGTAAAGTAAAAAAAAGGTATAAAAATTGAAAAAATACCTTTAATCGTTTCCTGTTCATTCTGACATACCAGTTTGTGAGTTGGTCAATAAACTTCACAAGTCTAGGAACAACAGTATATAATCTGTATGCTGCAAATAAATAAGTAAACATATACATATATAGCTAAAATTTATGAGATAAATGCATGTCATGTATATACTATTAGCCACGTTTTTAAGTTAACAATTTGTTTGAAATGGCATTAATTGATAGTGGTCCACAATAAGTTATGTGAATGTAACTTTTTTTTTCTAATGTTGATAGTAGTATCATCAATATAGAAGTCTTTGCATTGATAAAATAGACACAATAATGATTTATAAATTCTTATTATCTGCAGTTTAAAGAGGAAATAATATAAATAATTTCAACTCATAGACATAGATTCTTAATTAAATATGCTGCAAAACTCAATTTAGTGCCAAAATGTTATAAAAACAGAAACTAGTGTTATAATGGTATTTAACTAAGTATATACTAGATAAGTGCAAGCTACAAAGATCAGTATCTACCCATAACAAAATATATCAGCAACCACATTTTCCTTCTGTTGCCACTAATCAACAAATGACAAAAATTAATATGATTATTATGAACAAAACACACAAGGTGTAAGCTTTTTTTAAAAGCCTAACCTGCATTTCAATTGAAATATTTTCCCCTAACATACCACTAATCAACAAATTACAAAGATTTATCTATTTCTTATGGATAATTAAGATGCTTTCGATGAAAAATTTAATTGCTATTACCCAAACGCAGGAATAATAATCCTTCCAAATGCACTTTTATATAAGATGGGAAGGCAGATTTTGTGCTGCTTTTAGCGTCAAAAAGGATATTTTCTAAAGGATTCAGAGAAAAATCAGCTTTCATTTCCAAGGGTGCAATGCAATGTTCCAGAAATACATGGATTAACATTTTGTAGTGATCATAAATTTATAGTCTGAATAAGCATGGACATGTGCAAGTGTAGAAAAAATTTTCTACAGGTATTTTTTTTTTTATTTTTTACAGTTTCAATTCATTTTATGTTTACTACTCAGATATGAACAATACATATTCAAAACATTTTTTAAACTGGCCTACAAGAAAAAACAGAAAACTTTAAAACATAATAAACATTAAAACTAAGAGCACTGAAGCTGTAAAAAGGGGCAAAAATTATTAGAACCTTTCAAATTATTAGAAGTTAAAGTTAGAAAAATAAATTTTCGTTCATTCACACAACCCTAAAAAAAAAAAAAACTCTATATTTTTATCTTGTATATCTATCGAAAATGTATAGTATAATTTAAACAATTTTATTTAATTTTATCTAAATTTAAAAAATATAGCTCTTAAAAATGCTTTCTATCATATTTTTTTTTATTAATAAAGCTTTGACTAATATTTTACTTATAAACATCAAATGTCTGCTTATCCTGAACAATTGCTATTGACATGTGTGTAGAACATACATAGTATACAGTGGACTCAACATAATGTGATCACGGTTAATATTATAAATAGCTTGTTGTTATCGAAATCACTTGATACAAATTTATCATTTGTATGTTAAAATTATTGCTTTATGTGATCATTACATCAGTTAATGTTATCAGTTTTCGAACCTCATTTTAACTGGCAAAGGAATATTCACAATATATTCAGAAGGAACCCATTCTTTTCTTTCCCTTCGCTGTTGTTTCAATTTCCGAGAATTCTCCTCCTCAAACTAGGGAAATAGAGAATGAACAAAGAAGTGGGGTACTACACATTCTTTGTATTTTTCAGAAATATGCACACCCTGCTGGTGGTCAATGGTTGTCAGATAAGCAAAAGGCAACACATTCTTATCAGAACTGAGAACATGGTTCGTACACTTTTTTAATGGAAAAAATTAAGCACCATTCAAACTTTTTAAGCACCTCTTTTCAGAAACACATCAGATAAAATAATGGTTATTACATTAGGTTCAACAAAAACAAGAACAAAAGAGAGTGTGTATAAGTGAGAAATCATTGTATTTCACAGAGACAGAGTCAAACTTTTGGGGAAAAAAGGAGAAAAATGCAAAAAAGAGGTAGTTAAATAACTATTAAAAATTAATGCTCTGAACAAGATGTTATTAATTTCATGCACTTTGTTTTTAAATCTAGAGACATATATCTAAATCATAAATGCAAAAAAGTTTTATAAAAAATGAAGAAAAAAAGTTAAAAAAGAAAAAGTAGCAGACCCAGATGTTAAATATTAGAGGGGGAAAAAGGAGGAAAATGAATAAGGAAAAATGGAAAGTAAAAAACAATTTAAAAATATTTATTTGATTTGCATAATGCAAAAACAAGTACCTAAATATGAAATATACCAGAAGCTAAATAATTTTTACTAATAAAAACAACCACTCGAGTCTCCTAATCAAAAAATGTTGAAAACAGATTCAAATCAGAAGTTTCTCAAATATCCTAATTAAAAAATAATTAATAATATAAATGCGCATTATAGATATCAAATTTTTAGAAGTTTATAGAAATGTCTTCTAAAAATTTTTTAATTTTGTGACTGCAGAATTTCTTAAATAGCAATAAAATCTATATCTTAATAGTTTAGAAAGATACAATAATTATCATCAGATTTAATTTTAATCAATGTCTAAAAACTCATGATTTAAATAATATATGCACTGTATAAGGCTATTTTTTTAAGTGGACAATTAATTTTTTTTTTTTTTTAATAGTGATATTTCGGGACGATGATCGAATAGGACGGGATTTTTTTCGGTATCTGAGAAAGGGGGTTCGAATTGTACTTTAGACTAACAGATTTGTAACCATTTAGTTTGGTCTGAGAGCGCTAGTTTTATGTTACCCGACGGCTAAAGACATCGGAATTTTCTACTTAATTACTACAATTCTGAACGGCTACGAACAAAGAGCGGGATTCGAACCCGTGGCCGCGTCCTACCGATTAAAAGTTATGATTTTTCATCAACTTCAATGCACACGCAAAACTTAACAAAAAAAGGTGCTGATTTTTCAACAATAAACTTCCGTGCATATCCAAAATTTCGTAAGTTATTTGCAACAGTGTCATTCTCTCACAGACACTGCCCATAGCAGAAAATTCAGTCAATAAGATAAAGTACCGTTTGAAATAACTATAGGAGGGATTGGAATCTCAATACTGTTACCGCGATATTAAAAAAATACCGATATATAAAACAGTATTAAGATCGTTCTACATGCACGTGAGTTCGGGAGATATCTATAAAGAAAGTACGCAGGTTGTTAAAACATAAATGTACCGTATGAGAGAACCATATTATGATCGCACAATTAATTATAATGGTCCGATAAAAAATGCGCATTTTCTGGAATAGAAATCCAGAAAACGGTTGTTTTTTTTTACCAAAAACATAGAATTACGGCTTAGTTGTACTTTTATAACTAGAACCACACAAGTTCTATATGTTTCATTTATATTGCATCACACGGCTTTTTGACCTTGAAGCACGTGTTGCGAGCACTTTCCTACTCTTTGTCAGAAAAAAAAATTGTGGACGCGGCAAAGAGAAAAAAACAGAAAACTTTCAGATTATCGTCAAAATTTATACATATGTGAGATAAAAAAAATGGCTTCTTCCTTTATTTCTATTTTTTTTTTTTTTTTTTCCGAAAAAAATCTTTTTTTTTTTTTTTTTTTAAAGAACAAACTCACAAAAAACATTCGGATTAGAATCATCCCTGAATTCAATATTCAATATGTCAGTCTATTTTTAAGCGCACAAGCTCGGAGTAACGGTTTTTTCCCCCTCTTAGGTTCAGAAACGGGTTAAACAGATTTCTCGACACTACAATCGAAAAATTCGGGTCCCCCTTTGGTTTTGACACTTTGATCGTTATTTGGTAACTTTCAAACACCTGTACCGCCAATAAATAGCCTAAGACTATTTTTTTTTTTTTTCAAGGGGAGAGGAGGTGAATATCCCACAGAAAGAAAATGTTAGAAAAACAAAGATGTTATCAAAACACGGGAAAGACGATGTGTGTAATCCGTTCCACCATTACATAACTCCGTAAATGTTGAGAAGGATAAAACGAATAAAAGGAGTGTATGGTCCAAAGAAAAAAGGAATAAAAGGCGGGAATAGCCAGAAAAAAGGAGGAATGCCGTAAAATAAGGAATAAAGGAGAGATTTCTAGAAAAAAGGAAAAAAAGGAGCGCTGCGGTGTCTGATTTCATTAACACTGAACGATTAATCCCGAGCGATCTTTTATGATTTTCATAGACGATTTCGAAATATTCAAATAAAAACTGTCGGCAAGAAAAAAAATAAAGACTTTAGGGGGAAATTAAGCACTCTTTAAGCACTTTTTAAGGCCTTAAAAACGCGTTTCGAAATTAAGCAGTTTTTAAGCACTTTTAAGCACCGTACGAACCTTGGAGAAGGAGCTTATTCATGTTTTATGCCTTGCTCGCTTACATACAGCTTGTCGATATGGAAGCCAGAAAGCGAAATGATTTAACATTAAAACAAAAGATCAAAATTTTAAATCATTATGACTGTTTGATTATGATCACAAACAATTTATCAATGAGCTTCTTAGAAAAAATTGTAGACAGTCAACAATTGATCAATTTTTTAAATTATCTATACAATTTTTATTTTTCAAACGATAATATACAGTACATACAGGGTATCCGCCAAAATAAAATGTTTCAAATCCATGACTTTCCCTGACATTAGAAGATTATTTTCCATGACTTTAAAAATATTTTGTTAAAGTACATATGAATAAAAATTCTGATATACAAATAAAATATATTCTTTTAGAGAAATTACAAAAATTTATGATAAAAAATACTTTATAAATGTTTATAAACTCATATATATATATATATATAAATAAATTGTTGTATCTACATACCTAAGTTTAATCATACAGCAATTTTCTGAATGCAATCAAAAAATTTCCAATTTGAATTCAGAGTACTTAGGTATTATCGAGGTGACCAAGAATAATAGCCAAACACGATAACCCTATAACGTTTTTTATATAATAGCCCTAAAGATAAGCTTATATTTTGTAAAAAAATCTTAACTAATTTTTATTAAATAATTATTATTATTATTATATTAATAAAAATTTAATTTATAATTTAAGAAAAAACCAGAATAATATACTTATACATTTACCCACCTATTAAGCTTGCTTGTTTTTAGTTTCCTTGACGAACAGAAAGGAAATTCACTTGCAGGCATTTCTTGGTTTTTCTTAATTGGTAGCTCAGCAGATCCATGACTTTTACTCATTTTACTTAGAAAATCATGACTTGCCATGACAAAATTAATCCATTGTCTAAATCCATGATTTTCCCTGACTTTCCAGGTGTGCGGAAACCGTGTACATAATATAAGGCAAGTTTATTTTATTTTATTTTGAAATTTAGTATGTGTAAATTAAAGGGGGGTAGATTTATCTAATTTTGCATATCGTTTATTGTTATCACAATCACAGTGTCCCAAACTGATCACATTAAGCAGAGTCCACTGTATATTATATTCATGTGTTCATTTGTAGATTTACTAGACGAACCTCAACTTCCGGTTATGAGTTTCAGCACAAGAAAGATCTTGGAACAAACATTTAATACACCAGAATCAATAAAATTGAGCACATAAACAGTGTCTGTCATTTACGAGGATATACCAAGCAAGGACAAGAAAGATTCCACCTACTCTTCTTTGCATCTCTATCTTTTTTGCCTTGTTTTAATCTTTAGTATTTTATCAAGCAAAATAACCATAAATATGCATGAAATTTTTGTGTTGCCGATGACTTCTTAATTTAACAAAATCTAGTATCTGATAAAATCAATATATTTTTAATTATTTATAAAGTTAGTATGGAAGTCTGAAAAACAAATAACTCGTAACTCTTAAAATAATATTTTCTTTACAAACCTTTCATTTCTTTTAAAACAAATTCCAGCAGAGATTGGGTAAATGACAAAATCCAACAATCCATAATATTTTTATCAGATGGATTATTTGCAAATTTTTCATGGACATCTTCAGAATAAATAAACTGTTGATTCCAGGTCTAAAATAAAATCATACAACAAACATGAAGTATGATGTTACAATTTAAATTAAATATTTGATTTAAACAAAAATATAATATGTGCAGCAGCTAGAAACAGAATAAATACCATGTAATTTGAAAAGAAAAAGTATTTATATAGAAAACTACTTTAAATAGCAACAAGTTCTTAGAACTCTTAATTATCCAGATTAATTGAAATCAAACCAAATCAGAATACTTAAATATTCAGATACTTGTATAAATAAACTCACTTAATAACCACAAAATAAACCTGTTTTCTATTCTTTGAATACTCTTACTTTGCATTAATATATCACTGCTTGCATATCAATAAAAATTAGTTGTTTCACTGTCATCATTCATTTTCTTTTAACTTTGAGTCAAAAGAACTGGCACAAAGTTTTAAATTAAAGACCCTTCATTTGGATTGCATACAGCATAGGTGATATAGGACTCATTAAATGAATAGAATGATAATATATGCTAATAAAAATTAATAAAATTTACAATTAAAAAATAGTCTCAAGGCAAGAGAGGATTAAAAATCTACAAATATCTTTCCAGAGACAACTTTAAATTATAATACATAGTCAGTTATCAATGATACAGATCATAATATCTTTATTCGTACCTTTTCATACATGTGAATATTCTGGACTAAAAATCGGTAAGAATTGTACCATGGAAGAAAGACATCTTTTAAAACATCTCTAACACCTTCTTCCTTGAATCTTAAACATTCCGCTCGAACGACAGGTGAGTTGATTAAGTACAACCTACAAAGAAACATAATTGAAACAATATAATATTTTGAATATCACTGTTAGATGTATAAATCTTTATGCTCAATTTTAACTGTAAATCTAAATTCATATTTCCTTCTTTATCTCTACTAATGCAAATGCAATGCAATTAGTTTTTGATTTTCCATTTTTTTTTTAATGCAAATTTCAAATATAACCCTAATTTTGTTATTATGCTATGGATATTACTGTTAGCACATGTGCATAATGCTTTGTTTTTAATCTTTACTGTATGTCTCAATTTTCTTTTTCTTGTATACACACACAAAACACACATGCAAATGACACTATGTGTTTCCTATCTGTTATCCCCCCCCCAATTTTTGGTGGGTATGTTATTCTCTTTAACCCAAGGTAGATATTTTATATACAGATCAAAGCTAAAATTTGGATCTAATTTGGGATCAAATATATAAGAAAAGAACTTTAAATTATATAACATGCGATATTGCAGTTTCTACCTTTTGTCTGCAAGAGGGAGTGAAAGCATCCACAGAAAAGTATATTTTGATTTTATAGTAGTCTATGGCAGGCGAATATAACTGTAAATTATAGAAGGCTTGAGGTTGCTTTTTTATATAAATTTAAGGTTCAATTTAGAAATATTAATACATTACAGGTGTTTAATATATTTAAATTTAAATTATATAAAGGATTGATTACAAAATCATTATACCACGTCTTGCAATAGGTAATCAATAAAGGACCCCATCCAGTGGTTAGTTATATGATTACGAGATTTATGAAATAAATATATAAACACCAAATAGTGCACTGTGTATGTAACAAATTTGGGTCTGAATTAAAAATATATTAAATAATTGCTGTACAAGCTTTCATAAGTAAAAGAGGTATAATGTCTAGGGGAGAACACTAATATTTTTAGTTCCTTATACAAAGAGAAAAAAAAGCATTATAATTACAAAGTTTTAGTTTTTATATTTCAACAAAATTAATCATTTTGCCACACATAATATACATAGGGGTACTGTAAAGTTTCAAATAGTACTAAGAAAATAGTCCAGATATCTGGATAAAATTTATTCTGTATATTGGTTTATCCTTATGTACACAACACTGTAAATTGCAGCTATCACTGTTGATTTATTTCATTTCAGAAAGTAGCAGATTTAAGTAGCTAGCAATATAAAGAAGATAATGGCTTGTAGTATGATTATACAATGGTTTCTTTTCAAATCGCTAGGTCCAGAAGTGCTAAGAGAAGTGGGAAGACTCCCCAGTACACTAGCATGGCATAACAGAGTCTGGAATCTTGACAGTTGGATTGAATAGGCATTATGCCCTGATCGATTGGGGTAATGAGCCCAGAGGATTGCAGTGAGATTCCAGAATCAAGACAGCCAACAAATGAAAATTCAGCTTTAAAAAAAAAAAAAAAAAAAAAAAAAAAAAAAAAAAAAAAAAAACTAGTTGTAACCTTAGCTGGGGTTCTCAGGTAACTGGAATCATAACTGACCAAAAAACGGTTGGCAGGACCGTAACCGAGCCCCAGGTATTAAAGGCCAAGAATTTTGCGAGTCAGTCTTTTTTACATTTTTTATGTAGGTACATCTTTTGAACGGAGCCAGCCTACTAGTGATTAAGTACGGGAGATTCACAAAGTCCACTTATATAGGAAGTGGCAGAGTCTTTGAGACCGAACAGGGGATAAATTGAGTTTGCATTGCATTCTGGAAAAGCCTCCCCACTTGTGTGAGATTATTTAATCTCTTTTCTTTCGACCATGATTGTCATGGTCATGTTATGCAGGCAACAATCCTTTACATTTCGACTTGTTTTGGGAGATTAGAATCCCCTTGTATATAGCCATATTTACTCAAGAAATAAAAGTGATTTCCAATTCTATATAAGTCTGTGATCCTTCTTCAGGCTACTTCTTCAAACAAGAACATTAAAGGCGTCAAAGAAGCATATAACTCTGGTGACTAAGCAAAGAAGTCCCAAAATAAAATAACAAATAAAAATTAAATTCCTACATTGCTTACTTTTTAACAATAATTAAACTTTATAATATTTCCTCATATAATAAGTCCATGACAGAAAATAGAAAGAAAAAATATATACATTTACCTTAAAGCATCAGCACCATATTTATTAACTATTTCCATTGGATCTGGATAATTCTTTTTTCTTTTACTCATTTTCTGCCCATCACTTTATAAAAGAGAAAAATAATCCTCAGTGCATTGAAATACTTAATCAGATATATAATAACCATAACAATGATGCATGAAATATGTAAAGACAAAACACATACCTGGCTAAAACCAATCCATTTACAATCAGATTTTTAAAGGGTGCTTTATTATATAAAGCAGTTGATATTACTAAAAGGGTATAGAACCTAAAAAAAAAAAAAAAAAAAAATATTGTTACCATATAATAATTAGATTTCATCTAGACAATTAAAAAGGTTATATAAGAGAAAATTTAGACAAATGAGATTTCGTATAATAGAAGTTCAATGAGCATAATAGAACTCATTTTCAAAAAAATTTTGATGGCTGTAACAGCGCAATTCATTTTGATACAATGTTTGATATAAGTTGCCATGAGGGAAACACTTCATTGACTTTTTTTCTATATTCAAATAATTATTTCATTTTATATACAATTATGTATATATATATATATTTATATATATGTGTGTGTGACGAACCGTAGCCGTCACATCATCTATCACCCATAGAATGTAGTCGTGTCCATTGGGAGTCTGCTAGGGAGACAGCTGAGTCCAGTGCCCCAATCCTAGAATGGGACACTAGACTGTTTTTCGTTGGAATGCAGCATGTAGAGGCAAAATATGTTTCAACTTTGACAAACTAATTTATTTCCACTGTTACATGATTACAATTACAAAGCACACATCTGAACCTTGCACCCTGTTAACAAGGAACAGTCAAAACATTCCTGAACAACCAACAACCCTTCGAACCTTGGTGCTTGCCTATTTAAAACCTTTTAAAACCGGAATCAATGTCATCATTGACATCAAGAAACAACCAATCATGCCGCATAGAAAGTTCTTACAAATTCTAAAAACCCATCCCACTGACAGAGTGCTATATGCAAATCCCAAAACCAGAAAAAAGCCACCATTTTATAAGAATTGACATATAGAATTTTGAAACCAAAACATAAATATTTTAAACAAGGAGCCCCATTATTACATGTATATATGTATATAACTCCTCGGCTTTACAGCCCAACCTGGGAGCCATAGTCTAAGGCACCAACCTTCATTTTCGAGACCTAGGGCCGTGCAAAGCACTTGTCCCTGTTAGATGGTCAACCTTATGTAGAACCCCTAGTGTTTAGTTCCCAAGCATGCTTGGTCCTCAATTTGCCTACCCACTGAAGGGATATATATACATGTAACGACTATTAGCCGTCACATCATCTCTGTATCCACGGAATGTAGTTGTGTCCATTGGGAGTGGCATGCAACAACAGCTTCGACTAACTTCATTTATTCCTGTTTCACATGGTTACAATGAAAGCACACAATGAACAACTCGAACCACCAGAATCACAACAATCAGCAACTAGAAAACAACATTGAACAGCCCTTTGAACCTTGGTGCTAGCCTATTTAAAATCAGTTCAAAACCAGAATCGTCACAATTAATACGTTATTTCTTTAAAACGAAAAACGCATTTTATGCTAGCAGCGTATCAAAAATTCTAATGGCTTCGGTGAAAATAAACCCTATTTTTAAAAACTATTCTGTTTCTCAAACATGAAAAACTACAAGCCGCTTTCTTATTCCATTCAACTTTTTTATTCATAAAACAACTCGTACTAATAAAATCTCGTTCTAAAACAGTTGCATCAAAAGTTACAGTTACAGTTACAATGAATATGACAACAATTGACGTCAAGAGACAGCCAATCATGCCGCACAGAAAGTTCTTGCGAATTCTAAAAACACATCCCACAAACAGAGTACCAAGTCCCAAAATCAGAAGAATGCTGTCATTTTAAAAGAATTGACATATAGAATTTTGAAACCAAAACCGAAATATTTTAAGCAACGCGCCCCATTATTACATACATAAATACTATATCTAAATATGTAATGAATCTTACCATCCTCTTGTCTGGTCAACACCTTCAGCAATAAAATCTGCAGGAAAAACTTCTTCAAATTCCTGAGCTCCTTCAAAAGGATAATGAGCCTGAGCATATGGCATGCTTCCACTCTCAAACCAACAATCAAATACTTCGGTAACACGTTTTAAATATCCTTTGCCTCTTGCTGATGGAATTTGCAATTTGTCAATACTACATGGGAAAATAAGGATAAACAATTAAAATAGCTCTAAATACAAACAAAATCTAAAACATTTCAGGGTAAACTCTTCCTCTCAACAAGAAAATTTTTTTAAAAATGAAGCAATTTGAACAAAATTTCTATAAGGATGTATTTTTATTATTAAGGAATAGGGGCCAGATTATATACTAATATATTATACTTATAAGCAAAACTAAGGAACTAAATGAATTATTTCATTCACTGTACAGTAAAAAAAAGTAATTTTTACAGAACAAATAAAGATTTTCTTTTTTTGTATTTTCTGAATATTTTACTGTACTTCTTATATAGGAAAATAAAGGATAATGCAATAATAATCCATTAAGATGAACCAGAAAGAATAAAATGTCATTCTTTAGAAAAAATATAACAGTATTTTCACATATAAGTTACTTAACATAAATTCATGTTTAAAATTATAAATAATTACTTTTCTCGATGCAGATCAGTAACTTTTGAATTTGTTAATTTTTCGAGTTCAGCAATGGAACCAACACAAACAATCTGAAATAAGAAAAGAAAGTCTCATTTTTGATGCAAACATCAGTTTCTCAAGTACAATCCATTTTACTAAGGTATCATTCACATAATACAAACTAAATATTGAAAGTTAGAACAACCAAAATATGAAAGTCAAAAAATTAATTTGTTTTGTTTTCAAGGTTAACACCTTGAAATAACGTATCACAAAGAAACTGTACTATGCCTGAAGTATTTGTTTAAAATTTTTATACACAAAATAAAGGAAAAATATTCTATACAAAAATTTACATCTAGATTTTTATCAAATACTGACATTTATGACCTGTTAATACAAAAATACATTTCTAGATATGATAGTGCATGCATTTAACTTTCTGTCAATAAACATAAATAACTACAACTATGTAAATAAAATTAAAAATGAAGAACAGAGGAATGAAATTTGATTATATCTGTTTGCATGAATGTAACATAAGTCAAACTCAATAAATTAGATCAGGTATGTAGAACTTTGACAAGATTACAGAACATATTTGAAATTAGAAATGTTATGGGTGTCAGTACTTTCAGATTAATATATCAATTTCTCTAACTATATTTCATATCCCCTCAAATCAAAAAACACATAAAATTATAAAACACAAAATGACCTAATGTTCTGAAATAATTGATATTCTTCACTTTGCCCCTACAAATAAGTCAGAACAATAGCCCAAATTATGGTAGTTATCAGCATTTGGTAGAAGAAGAGTAAACATGCCGTAAAATCTTGCCAAAAGGTTGATTTGGACTATAACAGTCTTTCTTTATACTAGCCACTGTACCCATGTTTCACTATGGGAAAATACATATATTTCACTTAAAGGGTTTTTGTTTTTTATTATATAAAATTATAAATCATTTATAGTGCAGTTCAAAATTATTGTAAAATAGGAAAAAAAAATTCTAAAACCATATTTCATTTAAATTTCATGTAAAATGGAATTAAAAATTTGCAGACGATGTTTAAACACTATAAAATAAGAAATAAATAAATTTATATTAAAAAAAACTTTAAAATGATAGAGAACATTTTATTTACACTTATTTAAGATGTTATAATTTGAGGAATTAATTGCCTGCTTTTGACCAGGGAAAATGATGCATGAAATAATGACATAGAAGTAAAAGAATGAAGTTAAAATGATAGAAAAACCATTCTTCTTTCACTTATTATGATAAGGTAAATGAAAAATTTAATCACCTGCATTTAACCAGGGAAAATAATGCTTGAAACACTGACATAAAATGTTTGAAAAGGTGGGAAGGGTTGGATTTAGAGCATTTTAAAGTTGACAGTATTTTTCGCTATGATAAAAAGCATTGAAGCCCAGTGGCGTTGGGGTAGTTCTTCGTGCTACCAAGACACAGGTCTGAGGTTCAATCCCTGGGTTGGGCAAGGTTGACTCAGCCTTTCATCTCTTCAGTGGGTAGATGAAGTGAGGGTGCTTGGGCACTAAACACTGGGGGTTCCACATAAGATTGACCACCTAACCGGAACATATGCTTCACACTCCAGGGCTCTTGGTCACGTAACCGGAGATTGGCACCATAGGCCCTGGTCCCCTAGGGGTTGTGCTGAGGAGTTTAGTTTTTAGCATAAAGCATATTAATACCTTTTTATAGAGTTGGACCAATTGTTTAGGAGGAGATGTAAAACATACATACATACATACATACAATGACTTTTATAAGATAAGAGCTAATGAACTGGGACCTATTGCTAAAAATTCATTTTGAACAGATACAAATATTCATACTAATAGTAGAATTTGAATCCACTGACTCAAGTAGCAAAAAGTCCTGTCTTTTCTGTTCAGCTACTGGTCTGACTTTGCCAAAAAGAAAAATGTATTAAATAACATTATCAACACAAAAGCTGATATCAGATTTCCTAGTTCCTTTTCCAACAAAAATAGAAATCTCACGAATTTCAGAGACATGCTCTCAGTATACTTTTAAAAGCACATGTTATTAAACATGTCTATTATTTATTGCATAGTAAGAGCTGTGGCAGATGAGACAGCAAAAATAGTGATCTTGTTACTGGTGGTAGGCCTAGGGCAGTCAAAGATCTGCAGTGTCCATTAATGGTGGAATGCAAAATAGGTTCATGGACACAGTGTCCTCCAAGTTCACTAACGAAACATATGGAAGAGGCAGATCAAGCCTGGGGGGGGGGCAGTTCTGCTTGGTCCTTACTTCTAAATTACAAGGACCCACTCTTAGAAGTTAAACCTCTTATGTAGCCTCCACTCTATGGCCAACTGTTCACCACTACCTGATGGTGACCTTGAATGATGGTTTACAAGTTGCATCCACATGCTGGGCCACTAAATGCACCAAACACATGGATTCGTCCATAAGGTCTACTGCGTACTTTAGTTGTGCATCTGGCTGCCTTTGATCTTTGGAGAAAAACTGCCTCTGAAGCCATCGTCCGGTAAGGCTATTTTATCGTCTGCTGCTATCAACCATGATAAACCATACCTCCTCCAAACAGTGGCTTGAAGTGGACCATAGTGTGGAGGGGCCTTTAAGGCAATGGTAACAATCTTTTCAAGAGAAGCCGTATGACTTCTATACTGGACATGACACCAATGAACCAACCAATCATTAAATAATTATGTCACTAGGCATTTTTGTACTTTCATTCCAAAACAAAGATTATGAACAAATTTCTAAATTTCTTAAAAGCAAATATAGATTTACTTTAAGACTTCAAACAGAAAAAAATTTTCAAAACAATATTTTAATATAACATTTAAAAGAGATAAGGATAACAAGATAAAATTATGATTTTAAACTTATTAAGAAACACATACTTCTTCACCATCATCACTTATCCATAAAGGAATAGGTGTACCCCAATAACGATTACGAGATATAGCCCAATCACGTGCATCTCGAAGCCAATTGTAAAACCTTTTTTCTTTAACAAATTCAGGCACCCTAAAATGTAATTAAAAAATTATCTGCATTATAAAATATCCAAAAATGTTAAGGTTGCCAGCAGCATTTTTTAAGGAAACATCCTAGTTTAGTATTACAGAAAAAGCCAAGAATAACCTTTAAAAGTTTAATTGAGGTATTCTCTCTTTTAAAAGAACTTACCAATAAGTGTCTTGAATAGCATTTAAGAGATTTTCTGTCATATGCTCCACCCGAACAAACCAAGAAGGCACAGCTCTGTAAATGAGAGGTGTTTCAGATCGCCAACAGAATGGATAACTGTGTTTGGTTGTACCTTGATGAACAAGACGTCCAATTGACTTCAAGTGCTGGATGATTTTTTTGTCAGCATCCTACAGTACAACAAAGAAATGATAAATAAAAACTGCAAAGGAACTTTTTTTTTTCATTATTGAGCATCTTAGATTTCTGACATCAACAACAAAAAGGATTAATGCTTTAACTTCATACACGTAAATTAAGTGAGAATAACATACTTCACATGACATACTGAAACTAAGTTTCAAATGCAGTCAAAGGTGGTAAAAAAATAAAAGCCCAATTTGAAACAATAAGTTTATTATGTCCTGGTATAAAAATTCTACAGTTAAAGAAAATTAATGATTTATGAAATGGAAGTGAATAAACATAGCCACAGAGGATACAGCAACAGTTGACACTTCATTGTTTATATACATACATAGTATAGATAGATAATATATGTATAAAAAACATATACACCTATATATATATTTTTTTCTTCACTCACTGGGACACTTCAAAAGGTGTCGGTTACATGGAGTGGCCTTAATTCTTTGAATCTATCTAATACATATGCCACCCTCATTACTATTAAAATCAATCTAAAAGGTCTTTAGAGCTATATCATATCTTTGATTAGTGTATGAATATAAATTTTAATTAATAATAACTTTCTAACCTGCAATACTAAATGTTTAAATTTAGTTATAGTCTATGAAACCTATTGGAAGTTTGATGCATTATAAAATAAAAACTAGTTGTGTAATTTTATTGTAAAAAAATATTGTGAGATACATATAAATTTGATACATGAATAACAATAACAGAAAAATTATCATATATAATAAAAATTATCTAAAGCTATAAAGAAATGAATACCTTTTAATAAAATAAATCAAACACAGATTACATACCTTGACATAAAGACCTTTAAAATCTTCTACAGGTTCCACAAACTTTCCAGTGAAATCGATAGGGCATATCATGTCTTGATCTTTAGAGATGACTCCATTAGCAAGACAAACTCTGTAATCATCCTAAAAATGCAAGATTAAAATAGAATAATCTAGATATAAAACCATTCAGAAAGCTTGTTTTTAAGAGTTTAAGAGATAAATATTGAGCCATTTATATATATACAGTTGGAATTCCACTATAATTCAAATGAAAAGCTTAAATAAAGGCTTAAAAAATGTTAAAATTGTTAGTGCAGTAATGTTCTGCAGATGAGGAACTCTGAAACACAGAATGGCATGTTTGGTAGACCATACTTGCATGAGCCATGCAAATTGAGGTTAAGCAATTTTTACATTTAAAATTTGTCTTCTTTGTGAAACCTATTTCTACAGTGATTGTGTCTTTTGGGGAGGTGGAGGTATAATTTTTCTCAATCCCATTCAGCAGGATGAAAGCTATTTTGTTACATTTAGAGTTTGGTGATAATTACAAGTGTTCACACTTTTACAGCATAAAAGAATGAATTCATCTTTAGGGTAGTTCATAGGAGTCCCAGAGTATTGAGCTCCAGTACCAGAAGCCCATTGTACCCAAATTCAAAAAGAAACACAATCCCAAGAGCAGCTAGGTAAAGAGACCAGTAGCTGAAGCAAATTTCAATAGACAGCTAACAGGAATATTCCCAAGCCTCAATCAATTGATGATCTAACTATACAAATCTTTGAGCTGAGAAAAACAGTCACATAGAATATGGTGAACCTTATCCACACAACAGCCACGATGTCACGGAAAAGGACTGATCCCTGTCATATATGTCTTATAAGGGCACTATGGCCAATGAGCAAGCTAATAACCTTTGCCAGGTTATTCCTATGGTACAACAGGGTTCTCACTCTTTTTCCAGAACAAAAATTAAGGACTTTTTAAGGACCAAAGTAACTTTTTATAAGGACCTCCTTGAAATACAAGGCATAACGACATAAACCCTATATCCTAAGGAACATATTTTAATTATGAACAAGTCAAGGCATGTTCTATAAATGACCTACAATATTTCAGAATTAAGTTCTTAAAAATACCTAAAAACTAATGTAAGATAAACCTATTTGACAAAAACATTTTGAAAAGAGTATATCTAAAGTTTTTTGAGATCAAATTAAAAATAAATTGTGAATAAAATATAATATTATAAACAGTACTTTCTGAGTTTTTAAAATGTTTGATATATATATATATATATATATATGTGTGTGTGTGTGTGTGTGTGTATACTAACTGATTATACCCGACGTTGCCTGGGAAAGAAGAAAGTTTTAGACTTTTCTATTACATTCAATGCAAAGAAAATTAAACTTCCATAAGTAACTGAAATATCTACAAAACCCCCACCCTCCATGCTTCGTTTAATTAAACTCTGCATGAATATTAGCTATTAGAGAAAGGCAGCTGACTTTATAAACTTTTCAGTATGCCAAAGATTATTTATTTGTCAAAAAAGTTTTCTAGCTTGTGACCATAAAAAGTACTAATAAACTAAAAGTATTTTCATAATATTTTAAGGATATCAAGGAAAGGAATTTTGAATTACTACAGAAATACACTGAAAACATATATGCATTTGAGGTTTTCTTTATTAATACTGCATTTTGGCTAGAAAATGTAAAAGAATGTTCTGAACATTAACAAATATTTTATATATTCTTTGACCAGTACTTATCACCTGTACTGGTGTTCTTAGAACTGGTTTGGGGCAAGTTAAACTTCAACTTACAAAGCCACAAAGTTTGGAGTATGGCGTAAACTGATAGGAAATCACATGACGACGTATAAATTGACCAAGTTCCAATTTAAAAATTAAGGAGTTTTTAAGGACCTTTGACAAAAATTAAGTAGTTTTAAGGGCCCTTATAAATGAAAGCTAAGAGTTCTTAAGGACTTTTAAGGACCGTGGGAACTGTGTACAAACTGAGACATTCCAGATTAAATTTTTGGATTTATAATGAACATTTCTCAGTAAATTACTCAGAGTGAATTAATTAAAAGAGAAGAAAAGAAGATTCTAGGACAGGGTCCTGGAACTTTTCTTAGCCAGTTCAGTAGCATAGGAGCGAAAAGACCACCATAAATACAAGTATGGTGCCATGTACCGGGGAGTCCACTATAAATTATCCAATAAAAATTCAATGTTTCCACAAAATACATATATCTTTTTGCATGATTCAGTTGAGATGCAAATTTTTTTTTAAATCTCATTTAACTGAC
The DNA here is from genome assembly GCA_032207245.1 of Pardosa pseudoannulata. Classification (NCBI taxonomy): domain Eukaryota; kingdom Metazoa; phylum Arthropoda; class Arachnida; order Araneae; family Lycosidae; genus Pardosa; species Pardosa pseudoannulata. The sequence goes on along the minus strand of CM063500.1, from coordinate 65,401,749 downwards.
TTTCAAATGTGTGATGAATTTGAATGAAATGCAGCTGTAAGATTAATATGACAATAACTCCACTCTACAAAACAGAAGAATCAACTAAATAGGAGAACTTGAAATCTCATGTAAATAAAGTAGATGACTAGGAGGAACAAACTCCATCAATTTTTAATAGAGAGGTAGGCACAAACATTCCAGTTGGGTTTGTCAGGTCAAATGAGTCTAGTAAAGGGTACAAAGAAACAAACAACTGAAGTACACAATCACACAAATTTTAATAAATATGGTTCAAATAAAATCAAAGTATGGGACATTACCTCACCAAAATATGGAGCTTGATGAACAATGCCTGTACCACTTTCTTCTGTGACATAATTATCACAAAGAACTCTAAATGCACCTTTTTCCTTATACTGAAAAGATATGAAAGATAACTCACAGTTATGGTTACAGTTTGAACACTCATTGCAGTATAGGAAATATTTTGGTTACATAAGAATAAACACATACATACACATATATACATAACATGCATATATAAGTATACAGGTATATGACAAAATAATAGAAACACCCATATTTCAAAATGTGTTATACTTCAACAATCCAATACAGTTTTGCCCTGTCTTGCAATGCTTTGCCCCTTAGTGGCAGCAGTGCTGGCCTTCGGAACTGGAGTTCGTGGGTTCGAATCCCACTATGGCATGGATGTTCGTAGATGTTCGGAATCGGCTTTAAGCTGTAGGTCCCGGTCTCATTAGCCCTCGTGTTGCAAAAAGTAGACCGTAGCACTCCAAACCAAAAACAAAAACCCTTAGTGGCAGCAAAAGGGAAAGTATGTCTAAATGTGTGAGGCTTGCATGAGAAAGTTTTGTTCCTAGCAAAATGCCATTATGTGCGGCTTGTCCAATGTGCAAAGAGGCATGATTATTGGAACTCATCTTGAGGAGTGAGAATGTCGCTGAGCATCGATGTCTAGAACAGCCAAACTTATAGATGTTTCAAGGTTCACTGTGTCAAGGGTTAAGACAGTCTACATAATAATGAAAAAAAGTGTGCTCTGCAAAGCAAAACAGACATACCAACATTCAGGCACTTATGTCTGGAGCAACAGTGTGGTTTGAAATTGTAACATGCTAATTACAGATTATACATAAGTACATATCTTATTGGTTTCTAAATAAAAATTAAATTTAAAATATTTACACAGTAGTAAATTGCAACAGGTGAATTAAAACTTATGCAATTAAAAATTTATAAGTAGCTTGTTTAGCTTTAACAACTTATTTTTCAGAACAGTGTTTCTTATGGCAACCTTGACCCTGATTAAAATATTTCCATTTTTCTATCATCAGAGATTTTAGAGTTTGCCTACTCAAATTTGACCTAAATTCAGTTTTGTTTTTCTGCACCGTACTGAAAACTTTTAACATACAGCATTACTGAATGAAAAAAGTAATATTCAGCATTATTTATTTTTTTGCAAAACTTTGTATTTAATTGTTGAATTGTTATCTTTTAGCTGTTCAAAAGTTTTGTTATTTTCTGGAGTTATCAAATTTTCTCATTTCTCTAGAGTTGTTCCGGAGAATCCAGAGTAGTTCGTGTCTAGCAAAATAGTACGTGAAAGTCGAAGTTGGCTGATTATAATAGATGAGCATTGAAAAGTACAATTGCAGAAAAATTTGAGAATACACTGCTGCAGATAAGTGCTGAGAGGATAATTTATCTACAGAGCCTCTATCGACTAAAACTATTCAACAGGAGTAGCATGTTGAAAGTATTCATCCTCACAGCAGAATACTTTTCAATGTTCTGCAACAGGCTTTCAGATAATCAAAAAATGTTCTGCAGGAGATATATTTATTTTATCATATATTTACTCTCCCACAATATTATTCCTATAGTGGTACATTTTCATCTTTACCAATATGTATAACTAAAAATATTCAATAAAACAGTACTATCTGAAATTTAGAAAAATATTTGTATTAAAACCAAGGCATTAACATAGAATTTACAGTCCTGTCAATTACTTTTGATGTAAGATATTTATCACTACGATGATAAAAATGGGACTGATAATTTGGCACAAACATTAATGCAAGGGAAGTTTTTAATAATTTTCAGACTGATCTGTGTCCGGATGGAGGTCCGTTGCAAAAAATAAACATTCTTTTATCAGTTGTCCCAATACCAGTTTCATTACAATCATTTATATTATGCCTATATGAAAAAATTTTATCGATTGTTGATCCCCATGATTCTGAAATAGCTTCTAATATAGGAATAGATATAATGTGTATTAAAAATTGATAAATTTAGGGATCTCTGCTTTTAATTCATTTACAGCTTGCACTAATACAGCTTTCATTTAAAAAAAAAAAAATTCTATTTTGCCCAGAATGATCAATGGCAACAAAAATCCAGTTAAGAAAAATTTGATATTCAAAAAGTAATTCATTCTTTTCTTCTTCAAAGGGTAAAACATATGGAAAAAAGTTTATTGAGCTCCAAAAAAGTGGAGAGACTTAAAGCTTTGTTATTCATATTTGAACAAGAAAATAATAAATAAAACAGAAAAATATTTTAGCAGTTGATATTACCAACATCAAGTTCCCTACTTTGGTCAAAATAAACCTGGTATTGCTGTAACTAGGAATCAACGTAATCCAATAAGTATTTTACATCCTACAGAAAACTATCGATATATATTTATAAAAAAAAAAAAGTTTTTCTGCAAGCCGGGATTGTTTTGCAGCAGAGCCAGTTGGTCTGCGACATGCGTCACAGTTTTTGGCACATTCTGCTTCGGGGGTATTCATAACAGTAAAGCCATTCCAAAGCTGTTAGTGGCACTGAAAAATGCTTTGAAAAAACAACATTTACATTACTTCAGACTATCAGATGTCTGCTCATTTGGCAAAAACTGGCAGAGGCATTTATAATTGACTGTCTGGTTCTTACTGTGATACACGGCAGCTCTGTGATGATGTGAGGAGCAATATCTCAGTGTGCCTTCGAGTCACTCATAGTTTTGGTGAGAGGATCAGAGGTAAATATTATTGAAAATGCATCAGACTATTTCTTGAAGAACATTCTCTATTCTAAGATAACAGTCTCTGTGGACTTGCTGAGTTCAAACATGGTTAAATAAAGACGATGGTGATAAAATGGTAAATTAAAATTTATTAAAAATTAAAATTTATTTTTCGAAAATATATTTTTTAAATTGAATTTTTAACTGCTTTGTGCAACTTTTTTTTCAACTGCATGTGAATATGGTAATATTTTTTTGTTGTACTGTACAGATCAAACACTACCATTGAAAGACCCTGGTAGAATTAATGTTCATTACATTGTTATACAGAATGTAGATTATAATTAAAAATGGGCATGCATAACTAAATGTTACAGTAAAGTTGTTCTTAATAAAAATTTTCAATATTCTATAGCTAATCGATTCTAGGCTATGCCTGACAGAGTTAATAACTATTAACACTAGATTTACGAACCAAGCCAATTTGACTCATTAAAAATTTGGTCACTATATATATATATATATATATATAAAACAATCATTTTTCAAAAACATACATTGGTTTTTTGTTAAGTAATAAAATATATGTAAACTTTCATTCCTCTTCCCCACAGACCCCTTCATTTTGCATTATCAAATGTGGTATACCTATTTTCACGATTGTAAGCCAATTTGAGTCATAGAATGTATATGAAAATAAATATAGTATAAAGTAAATATAAAGTATAGTATAAAGTAAATATAGAAGAATTTGAGAACACTTCCATTCCAATGACAGAAATTCATGCTACTGACGCACGGAAGAATTGTCAAGTTCAACAATCATGCAAAAGAAACAGATGTAGATACCATTGTGCTAAATGTAATAGAAATGTTTGCGGAAAATGTGTTTCAAAAACAGATTTTATATGTAAAAAATGTTTTCCATGAATTTTTTGATAATAAACATTTTATTTAAATTAATTTAGAACTATTCTCTTTGCAAAAAACTTCAATTTTCTTGTATGAGTCAAATTGACTCACTTCAGTAAAAATAGGTATATCATCAACATCCATAAATCTAGTGTTAAATAGAAATTTTGTTTTATATAGAATGTCGATTATAATCAAAAAGGGAGAAGCAGAACTAGATGTTACCATTCTATGGCTAATCATTTTTTGAGTTATGTAAAATACACACAGACGCAATGATGAATCTCTTTAATAGTTAGGTATAGTCAAAGTAGGTATTTCTACTGAAATCTAAATATGGACATTTTTCACAATAACAATACTTCCTTTACTTTGAAAAAGGAAGGAAAAAGTTTTATGGTAAAAAAAAAAAATCTTACCTTACTAAAGTATGGAAACAGAGGTCTGTATGTTTTACCTTCCAGTTCTTTACCTTTAAACCTATAAATAATAAAACATTTTTGAGTAAAATAAACAATTGGCATAGTACAGTATTATAATTACTTAAGTGATTACTAAAGAAAGTAACTATTTTTTATACAAAAGGAATGAAAAGTGTTTACTTTATTAAAAAAAACTATTTACATAAATGAACAAAGAAGATTTTATATACATTTTAAATCATATACTGTATCAAAGACGTGTCAATGATTTTGATGCTAAGTAAAACATAGATTCATAAAAGATATTGAAATACGCAGAATTAATGTATTAGAAATAAATAGTAATAATTATTAGTGCATATATTAATAAATTTATTTCTACTTTATTTCTTCTACTTTATTTGTACAAAAGGTCTCGACTATATTTTAATTGATGACTAATGAATAAATTTTGCATACTTTGTTTATTATTTAATATACAAGTATATCCTTTTATACAATAACTGAAATTTATTTTACAAAATGTCAATCACAATTCCTGAACTGTTTGATAAACTTATAGATAAGAAAAAAATAAAGCATTTCTAAAATTAAAAATTCTATGCTTTAAAAAATTTGATTATAATGTATTATCAATAATTCATAATTTAGTAATTTCAAATTTATTAAAAACATCCACCATATAGTTTTATAATTAAATCTATAATGTATAAAACAAATATTTCATTTGCTTTTATTTATATACATAGAAGTAGTTTTACACTATAACTCAAATCTATTTTAGAAAACATGAACCTCAATTTCAGAATTTTACAAAATAAAAATTTCAAATAAAATAAATCCCACCTTTCTAAAATAGTATATTCCTCAGCTGTCTTAAAGAGAGCTTCCACTCGAGCTTCCATCATTATATATATTTTGCCAGTAGCAAGATCTATGAGAAAAAATAATGGACAACACACAGATTTTAGTCAATGAATAAAATATAGCTTAACTGTGAAAAAATAATAAAATAATAAATCAGGTATATTTTCATTTTACATTTAGTTTTCTTGACATAAATTGTATGTCAGGATGCATTTAAGTCAATTTTTTTGCACTTACATGTTAAACAACTAAATGCTGTCAATAGGTAGACATAAAAACTATTTCAGAACAACTAAAGTTACTGATCACACACATCAGCAAACTGGCTGACTTAGATTATACTGTAGTAAGGGGTTGGTTATTTTGTCAGCAAAATAGTATTTTTGCCAGGACAGTGGCAAAAACTGGAAAAAACCTGGTAAAATCCTGCAAAAATGACAAAATCTAGAAAAATTGGCTGGATTTTAAAAATGTACAAAATAATTAATAATTAATAAATAATTTTGTACATAATACAATTCAGACTTAAATCAGAATATTAATTAGGCATTTCATTGTATTAATTTGACAATTTAAACAGTTTAAAATAATTTTCATTGATGTTAGCAATCAAAATACAATATTGTATTTTTGTAAATAAATTTATATGATGGAGGCATGGGATACAAAATTTTTTCTTTATTTATCAATATAATATTGTAATGTGGTCTTTAATTATAATGTGTATATATATAAAGGAGATATGTATGTGTATATATATATAAATACTAAGAACATTTAAACCTACAGTTTGTAGGGGAAATAAGCTAATAATTACATTAAAAACAACATTGCACATAAAAACTGGCAAAATCAATCTTTATTTTATCTTTTTTTTTTTTTTTTTTGTATTTCTAGGTATAACTTTAGATTTAGATTACTGTTTCTATGATGCATTGAATATTCTATGTTAAAATATATATATATATATATCTTTAGATTAGAGTTAAAATTAGTAAAAGCTAAAATAGTTACATCCCCGTAAATAAAACATATCCATTTTTGCCACCTGGCAAAAAGTGGTAAAAATGTATTTTTGCCAGGATGGCTTTTACCGTTTTTTTTTTTTTTTTCATGATTTTTTCTCACCTTTGGCAAAAACGTGCCAACCCTAGTAGTAAAATTCAGTGTGTATTTAGATAAAGCACTTGTTTCAGATAATGGATTACATAAATTTCCTACAAATCTACAATTTTTTATACAAACTGCAGGCCAAATTTTACACATCAAGCTTAAAGATTACAACAGCTTAATGTAGTAATCTTTAAACTTTGTCAACTCATGGAATCATTAGAGCTATAAGGTTTATTTGGGGAACTCCATCACACTCTCAGAAAAATATTTCATTACTTTGATATATTTTTACATAATTACATTTATGTCTTTACATAAAGTACCTACAACATATTGATTTACTTATCAATATGTTGTAGGTACTTTATGTAAAGACAAAGTACAATATTTTTATTAAAAGGTTTAACATAAAATTAATATAATTAGCTCATTAATAGTTACTAGCTTTTGCTCCAGATGCCACCTACCCTTGAATTATTTTACTCTTGTATGTACAAGCCAATACTTTGGGTCCAAAGCTGCTTGTTGCAGGCTACCACAAGCATTGCTGTGCATATATATATATATATATATATATATATATATATATATACATATATATATGACATAGTCTAGTGTTAAGTCAAATGGAAAACAGTCTTGCTAATAATAAGTTTATTAAATCAAAGCTTCATTTAAAATCAAAACTTGCACCATTTTCATTTGTTTGTAGCGGAGCTATGGGTGAAAAGGTGTTAAAAGCTCCCTGTCCACGTGATAACTGAGTCTTATCTGTTTGCAAACTCTTAAAACTCTTCCAAAATGCTTCCGCTTGACTGGATTATCCTAAAAGATTATGCGAGCATGGGTCTTTTAATTTATTTTATTATAAAAGAGTTCCCTTTTTAAAATCGCTTATAACTCACATAATTTCCAACTACCCCTTTACTTGAAATATAGATATATGCATAGACTATATATGTAATCGTCCAGGGGACCAACCTGCCCTGAACTTCACTACACTTGAAAACTTCTTTTGAAATTGCCCCTATTATTTCCCTCAGCCCGGGCATGCTGGGCTGCCAAGTGTCCCGCTAATTGTCTTTTCAAAATAAACACATAATTCGTCATGGCCGAACGTAACTTTTATTTCATCCGATCAAAATAGCACAGAATCCAGATGCGTCTGAACCAGACGGTGTCAGAACGCTCTCTCTCTAATGCCAACCTTCTGCAAGAGACGACCAAAACCCATGTGTTTTTTTAAATGTCGTGGGAAAAATGCAAAGGCAACTGTCATTTGCTTATAGAGAGTAACCTTTGATTAGAGCCATCTGCTAAAGTGTGGCGTTTCAGAGGAGCATTATTGCTGATTGTTACAAATTTTCCTGGGAGAGTTATTGCATTCTCATTATAAAATGCCAGCAATATCATTTTCTGTTTTGGGAATCATAGAAAGAATTTCGGGGTTTGGCTGAAGGAATGAAAACTTATTCATTCAATTTATTGCGTGGCTGGGAAAATATGATTAATATAAAGAGAAGAAATTAAGATCTAAAATAATGAATGGGGAAAAGGGATAATTTTGGATAGACTTTAAGGCTTAGATATTGATATTATTATACATATATATATATGTATGTGTATATATATATATATATATATATATATATATATATATATATATATATATAGAGAGAGAGAGAGAGAGAGAGAGAGAGAGAGAGAAAGAGGGGGGGGGGAGATGTGTATATGTACATATAATTTTAAATACATTTTTATCATTTTAACTTTTTTGCAAAATATGGTATATGATTATATATGATTCTCATTAAATGTGATTATATATATGACTTGCTATAAAGTATAGAGAATGTATTTGTTAAAAACTTCAGTTTCAAGATTTCTGTAGAATGTTATAAGCAATCTGCACACTAAATTATTGTACTATATATACATATTTGCAAATACTGGCACAAAAGTAGTGTATACAAAGATACATATATCTTTGTATACACTACTTTTCATGTCACTAATACAATATGCTCTACGAAATGGAGAGAATTGAATGCAAATAGCATACTACAAAATTCACAAAAATAATATTTTTAACAATATATATATATATATATATATATGTATATATAAAACTTTGTTAAAAATTTAAAATTTTATTCAATCAAAAACTTAAAACTACTTATGCCATTTTGTGATTAAATGACTTTTCATAATAAATATTTTTGATAGCTACTCACCTTTTACTTTAATGTAATCAAGGTTGGGATTAACACAAGTTGACATATTACTCGGCAATGTCCAAGGAGTTGTGGTCCAAGCAATAAGAGATACCTTTGAATCACTGTCGAATGGGAAGCTTACAATAACTGAAAGAAAAAAAAATTATGAATATACCATATGTTTAAATACTTTTCAGTAAATTTGCATTAAAAATTACACTTTACTGAAAAGCAATGAATACAGTAATGATAATGGTGAAATGTGCAACATTAAGAAAAAAAATGGAGAAAGACAAATGGTGTACATTAAAAGATTGAAAAAAGGGAGAATTTACTTCATATGTGAACAAGTGTACATTACGTTAAAAAATAAAATAAAATTTAGTGTAAAAGAGCTTTATATCTTAAACTAAAAACCAATGTACAAACATTTATAAGTAATTAAAATTTCAAACCTGCAGGATCCACAACTTCTTTATAATTTTGTCCAGATTCAAAGTTTGAGAGAGGGGTACTGCAAGCAGTAGAAAATGGCATGACCTAAAATTAAAGAAAATGTAAACGTCAAATACTTCCATCATGAAGAACATATACAATAAAAATTTGACCACGGAAAAATCTTATACACTTATTAAATTACACACAATTTTTTTTATTTTTATTGTAAGATGTGCTGAAATAATTATTATTTGTACATTTATTTCAAGGTTTAAAATTTGTTATGTTAGAGATTGTTATGTTTTGTTAGAGATTGAGTACTGTCATCTGGCAGCAACCTACAGTGTTAATACCTGTGATATTGAGATTTTTTGTCACATAGATATTGTAAGAGTCGCATCCATTTCTGTTGGTGGTCAATTGAACTTTTGTACATTTTAACAATTGAAGATGACAGTATTATCCCCGAAATGGTTTTCTTGGAAGTACAGAGGTGTCAAGCATGTCGTTTGTCAATGCACCAACAGAGAAAAGGAATTTTGCTTTGATCGAGTTGGCCAGGCACCAAGGGTATTTCAGCTGCCCCAAGGACAAGAATCAAAGAGGGGGGGTCAATCTCCCCTAAAATGGAGGTTTCCTATTTGGAAAAGATGGAAGCGGGAAAGACTCCCGGCTGAATTTCTAAGAGAGCAGGTTGATCTAAAATGATCTCCTCTCTGGATGATAGGTTACATCTGCATTCAGTTGATTTGTTTTATTTAAAACAGTTCCCTTTTGTTAAATAAATGAACCAATGTTAAGTTTTTAATAATCTATGGCTCTGGTTTATTTCATCTCCATGCCTGCTTCAACTGCATGGGAGCCATGCGAAGTCATATCCAAAATGACTAGGGTGTGACAGACTATCGGACATAGAAACATCACAACTGCTTGGAGTTATAACAGATATTTCATTATGAACCAAAAATGTTTGCAATTATAATACTACATTTACTCTGTGTAGGGAATGGATTATAAACAGTTTGTTTCAACTGCTTTAACTGTATATTAATTCATCAATATCTTTACATGGTATTGCTGTAGTAAACAAGCACCAGCATTATAATCCATTATATTGAAATATTTATATTAAGTGCAGATTGCAGACAAAAAGGGAGGTGCACAACAAGATGTTACAACAATCCTATATGTAAAATTTCAACATTTCATGGATAGTCATTTTTTAGTTATTAGAGATAAACATATATGTGTCAAATCAAAGCCAGATATCATGACAGATCTAATGAAAATGCATACAGGGATGGTTAAAATGGATGTTTAGATTTCAAAATTAAAGCTTCCTTGTACATATGAACAATAAAAAAACTATTAAATGAAAGTTTCTGTTGAAATCTGAAAGTTTTCATGATTACAAGACATCCTTTACTTAGTAAAAGAAAATAAAAAATGACTAAAATAATAAACATCTTGTTATAAAAATTAACTCATTTATGCAGTCAAACCCTGACATAGTGCCACTTAATATACTGCCAGCTCCATTATACTGCCACAGGTATGTGTGAACAAATCTTATATACGACTGAATGTTAAAAATACATTACAAAACTCCTATAATGATAGGAGTTATAGGAGTTATTTTTCTTTGTAAATTAGCATATGTAAAATTTTCTGAGATTTTTTTTTTCATATTTTTACTGTAGCTTTTCTTTTTTTCATTCAACTTTAATTAGTTTCAATAATGTATTTATGTACCCTATTTTTGACTTTAAGCATTTTTGAACAATGTTATGCTAAATTTAATGTTTAACTATGATATTTTAAAGGAATAGAAATAATAGGTATGTAAATAAACTCTAAAAAATTTCAAGGTTTCTTATACTGGCAAATGTGTTACTACCAAGAACAGAAAAAATATTTAAACTGATTATATAACAGCCATAATGAGCTATAGGACATTTGGGGAAGTACAAAAAACCTTTCATTGCAGCTTGAGCATTTTGTTGTGTTGTAAAAAATATTATCTTACATACAGATATTTGGCTATTATATTTATAACATTCATTTCCAAATTACATTACCTTTAGCAGATGTTACATAGATCATGCCATTTGTCCTATTGCATTACTATGAAAATAATGAGTTTTCATTAGTAAGCGTTTCTTAAGGTATCCTTCTACATTCGGAGAACTTTTTTCTTTAAACGTAGAAACTAGCTCATGCTTTTACATTTTTAGATTTATTCTTTATATTATCATAGAGAATTGCACTTAAAAAATTTATTCCTAGAGAAGTTTTTATAAAATTTCTAATAAATGATACACATACACATTGAATTTTTAACGAATTTTCATTATCTTAAATCATTAAAAATTATCCAAATTTAAAGCTTTTAGGTCACTCACTAGTAAATACTATCAAAAGCACTCATAATAATTTTCAACAAAATATTTTAAGAGCTTTTTGAGAAATCACATTACCAGTTTCAACATTTTATTAAAAATACATTCTAAAAAAAACCCATTTGAAGTTTATGAAAGCAACTTTAACTATTAAAAAATTAAAATACATGTTTAAAATTCCCCACACTTTCTTGCTTCAAAACTTTCTAACTGCCAACTACTTATTAAAAATACTAGAAAATGTTTAAACTCATCTTCATAAAAATTTTAAAAAGTTTTATCCAAAAAATGCTCTTTAAGTTTACAACTTCCGGTTTGTTTTGACAGCTGACACTGATGTTTAAACAGCTGTAACTTTTTTTTAAAATGCCGTAGAGACAAAACAAAAACAGATTTAGAAGCCTGAAAGTTGTAATTTTACAATAGAAAAATAAAAAAAATATGATTTTTGGCAAAAAATGACATTTTAAACGTAGACTGATACTTTAATGAAAACTTAGCTTGTTAGAGAAATTCACTGAATTGTAATATAACAAAGAATACTAAGCATAAAATATTACAAAATTTTAAGCCATGATACATTGAACAAAAGAATAGGGACATTTTATACATAACTCCAAGTAATATTAAAAGAAGAAGCCAGTAATGGGAGGATGACAACACAAATCATTTTTTAAAAATTGAGAGATATTTACCTAATATTTTACAAAATATTTCCTCCTCTAATCAAAAAATCTTTTTACAAGATAATGTTATAATTTATCTAGTTTCCACCCCACCTGTTGTATAAAACTATACGACTTATTTCAAAATATGTACTCTCCACTAGTATTATAATTGAATATAATGCCTAATTTATTAAAATGCTAAAATGTTATCAAAACAGATGGTGGCACTATAAGGGTGACTGTATTTCGAAAAATATATATATATTTTTTTTAATTCTGTCTAAAAACTTTCAACTGCAATTCACAAACTATTTTTTTTCTATTTGTACCGAGGTACTTTCCCACGGTGATCTGCATGTACATGCACAGCTGTGGAAGGGTTTTCCTAGAGGAATTTAGGACTTCAATTGTGCATGTCTAGTTTACGGACCCCCGCAGAGAAGGTATAGATCACAGAATGGCAGCGTAACGGTCAAGCTGGCACAGAGATGTAACCGTGAGTTATGGGAGCAGGGGCTAAAAAGTAATGTCACAAAAGGGGCTACTTTAATGAACCCACCTGCACTCCTGAAGGGGATGCAGATGTGGGAAAATTTCCTGAAAACAAGATATTGGAAAGGGAAGAAAAAAGGGGTGCTTAAATCGAGGTGAAGAGTTAGGAAACGAAGTTAAGGAGTGGAGTCAAAGTCGGGATTTGAGAGAAGTTGGACAAGGATCCACCAGCACCAACTCGTCCCGTGCGCCTGCACCAACACTACAGAAGGAAAGTCCCTGCCTGATCATTTGGACCCACTGAAGGACCGACACTGCCCCGCTCACCATCACCAACTCGTCCTGTGCACCGTGACCGACACCGCGTTAGGAAAACCCTGCCTGCTCCCCTGTGCCTGTAATGGAGGTAAAGATAAAATATTTACAGTCACTTAGGCCTCTATTAATGATTTAAGCTTGTAGTTGAATAATTAGTTCATTATAAAGAGAATTGTAATAATCATGCTGTAAATATAAGACATAAATAATTGATGATTATGATATATGCTAACCAAGGTTTAACTTGTAAATGAATGTACATAATAAATATCTGAATCTCAGTATAAAGTATTATATTTTTACTGTGTTTCCCCCTTGTAACTGAACACTGGTGTAGAGGTTGTGAGTACATTACAACACTATTATTATAGAATTACCTTAACTCCCTTGTACACAAAACCTTTATTGTACAACTGCTTGAAAACATACCACACACTTTCCATAAAAGATGGATAAAGAGTTTTATAATCATTTTCAAAATCTATCCATCTTCCAATTCTTCCAACAATTTCCTGAAATCAAAAATAAGAAATATTTATTAGTTTTAAAAGTAAGTACATAATAATAAATTTCAGGAGGGGAAAATTAGAAATGTTTTACAAAAATCAAAAAATTAAAAAAAAACTTTTGCAGATGCACTTTATTTAGTAGTTAATAAAAAAAATTTAAAGAAAAGGCTTAGTTACGCAAATAAAATCGTCCTGTTTTAAAATAATATACAATAACTATTAAACTGTAAGAATTCTCTATGGTTTATCATTCCAATAAGTTAAATTACTTTCATTCAGCAAATACAGCATAAAAAGTAAGAACACATTGCAAACATATGCAACAAATCTGCTACAAACTAACGCAATTTCTTCTTTAACAAAGAGTAAACCTAATCTGCATATTTTATGAAAATAAAACATTGATTTAAAATAATGTTATCTGTTAACTTCTATAAACAATAGGAACCCTCTATAGCAGGGTTGTATTGGTTTTAACCATGGGGGTTTAAACCGTCCTTGTCAATATCAATTTTTATCAGTTTTAACCACTGAATTCACTTTTCAACATATTTAATACTAATCGAATATAGTTTAGTAGTGCATGATAAAGGCAAGTTACATTTGTTAAAAATGTCATAATATAAATAACACCAGCAAAAAACACCAAGATACAAAAAAACATAACAATGTTTTACTTATTTTTTTTATACAAGCTGTTGTATATGTAATTTATGTTGAATTCAAAAAATGGTTACAAGTAACAAGTTTTGTAGTTATCTCTAATTTTAAACGATTTCGTAATTTATATTGGATTACTCCAAACTTTGAAAATAATCTTTCTATAGATGAAGAGCTGGAACAACAGTTCCTTAGATGTATTGTAAAAGTTTTAATTGCAAAATGTCATGTCATTTGTTTTAATTTTAAAATTTATGCTTTTAACTACAACTTATGTTTTTAACTTCAACTCATGTTTTATTTTTTACCTGTAACATATATTTTACGTTTTTTACTGCAACTGGATTAAATTTTCACAATTGTATGTGCATGGTTTACTTTTAAAATTCAAACATTCTTGTGTTTGAATTTTAAAAGTATGTTAAATCTCATGAATTTGTTATTGTAATATTTTGTTTAACTGAACTACTATTTTTATTGCTTATTAAAAGTCACTTCTAATTACAAAAGATGTATATTGAAATTAAGACCATTTAAAACTATTTTTAACAATTCTAACCCCTTTTGGACAGTTAAAACCACTTTTATCCATTATCCTGGTCAAAATTACAACCCTGCTCTATAGTCACTCCAATAAAATTCAAGCTAAATGTCTTTGGTTCAATATACCAGAATTGGAAAAATAAAGAAAACACAAATATGCATAACACAGTAATAACTAATATAAATAATTCAGCACAAAATACAAGAATTTACATAATTTGCATTGCCAATCCTAAACAATAAGAAAAATAATTAGCATAATCATTTTTACAAAAGTGTAAACATTTTGGTTCTCAAATCAGGGTTGGCATGATTTAAATCAGTTGATTTTTTTGAAAAAATCATTGATTTAAATCATTTTTTTTCACTTCTTTTAAAACCTATATTCCAAAGACAGGAGAATTGGGAATCAGTCAGCACAGAAATACCAATAAGTAAATAAGTGTAAATAGATAGCATGTGCTTTCCAAGAATTTAGGGGTTGTTATCAGAAAGTATGTAGTAGGGGTAGTACAATGATTGATTATGACTGGTGGAATTCATTTTATGTAATGGGAGGTAAAGAGAGTATTACAGAACTTGAAATCCAGTTTATCTACCAAATAACAACAGCCGTGGCTTCATCTGCTGGAATGGAAAGACAGTTTTCTTCTTTTGGTATTGTTCATTCTAGCCTTCATAACCAATTAGGAGTGGATAAAGCATCAAAGCTAGTGTTTTTATTGAAACAAATCCATAATTCGGTGCTTAAAAAATATTGAAATAATTGTGATTTTTTTTAAATAAATAGTTTGCATTAAAAGAATATTTAATTTGTTCTTTAAATTTACATCTTATTTAGTTTGCACTATCCAATTACAAAATAATGGAATGTATTTAGATTAAAATTTATATATTTAATTTTAGGTAATCAGTGTGTAGAATATCCTAGATAGATAAGATGTTACTTCTTATAACAAACTATTCTATGTATATTGCAAAAAACATAAAAACAACAATAAAATATATTATTCAGAAAAAAAAATCAAAGAAATGAAATTTAAATGAAAAAAAAAAAATCTGATCTAAAATTTAAAAAAAAAAAAAAAAAAATCATGATTTTTTTTCCAATCCTGTTCACTATTACTTGTTACTATTTCAAACATTAAGATAATGAAAAAAAACTACTTTAAAAGTCTTAATCATATTTCTCTTATAAATATTAAAAATAAAAGCTTACCTCCCATTGTTTGGCATATCGCATAACAATTTTTCTACATTCATTATTATATTGTTCAATACCCATTTTTTCAACATCACTTGGTCCTTTAATACCAAGCGTTTTGTCAATTTCATATTCCTACAGAAAAGGAATTAAGTAATAACTCAATTATTAATTATTCAACATAACAATCTGTGATCAATCTATAAATGATGCAAAAGTATACTCACGACAGGTAATCCATGACAATCCCAACCAAACCTCCTTTCTACATGATAGCCAGATTGATGTGCAAACCGAGTAACAATATCTTTTATTGTGCCAGCAAGTATGTGTCCATAATGTGGCAAGCCAGTGGCAAATGGGGGACCATCATAAAATGTATATCTGTAAATTTTTGATAACATCAGTAGATGAACAAATATGTTATAGAATATAAAAGTAATTATACATAAAAATGTGTGAGTGTATATATATATATATATATATATATATATATATATATATATATGTGTGTGTGTGTGTGTGTGTGTAGTGGGAGATCTTTATACTTGAAAGGCAGTATGTGCATGACATAAATAACTACATTTTACTCACAAAAAGCATATCTTTATTATATTAATATGACACTGTATTCTTCTCACCAACTCAAAACAACAAAACTATAACACTGACAACTCTTTTTGTTAACACTAGCTAAATCACAAACTTCTGTTGATATATTGAAATGTTACTGTTACATTCATTCCCCCACCAGTAACTAACATTACGTCAGGTTTGGTTTGGTTTGGTTTGGAGTGCTACGGTCTACTTTTTGCAACACGAGGGCTAATGAGACCAGGACCTACAACTTTAAAGCCGATTCCGAACGGCTACGAACACCCATGCTACTGTGGGATTCGAACCCACAAACTCCGGTACCGAAGGCCTGCACCCTAACCAATCGGCCATCGAACATTACGTACATGTCATAGCAGCAATTAAAAGTGTACATTATATAGCATGAAAATAATAAAAAGAATAATAATTAAAACACACAATATCAATATGATAGAATAGGAAATAACATATAATGTAAATAGGCAAGACATATTTAAAAACAGTAAAGTTCTTTAGTCTCTAAATCGGACTGGGAGTTTAATTGGTCTGCCGTAACGAGATTGTTTAAAAGTTCGTACAGGGTCCGTATCAACAGAACTAGTCTCAATAGGAGTTTGTTGTTTAAAACTTAGAGTTGGTGACGGTACTGTTTGACACCGAATGTTTTAGTTTGGAATCACATCGGTGTTGGAGAAATCTAAAATTACTGTTATATATGTAAGGTAGAGGAAAGGTTCTCACTTTGTTCATCCCTTTCTTTTTGCCCGGGGAGGATATTGTAAGGAAAATTCTCAGGGGTTTTCAAAACTTAAATCAAGATCTAAAAATTTTGCATTCCCCTTTTTAACCCCTAACCTAAATTGACTACTAGGGCTACAGTTTACGCTCTCAGAGAAGGGAACTAACCAATTATAACTCTACATGGCTCTAGTGGACAATTTAGGAAACTTCCATACATAAAGGAGATGCACAATGTCGTTAGGCAGATATTTTCAAACAGATGTTGACCCAGGTGTTAAGGCTCTTGTACATATAACATCATGCTAGCTGACCCTTCAGTTTGTCCTGTAACTATGATGAAGTGGGAACCCGTCGTCCAATGTTATCTCAATAAATGTCTTTAGCTAAAATGGAGTCATTTTTATGGCCATCACTGCAACCACCCATCGAGAAGTCCGTCTCATTGCACCCCCCCCACACACACACACACATATATATATATATATATATATATATAAATTCAAATTTAAGTTATGTTAATCCTCTAACTGTCAAAGTTTGAGACAGAAAATGTGTATGACTTGTCTTTGTAATCAGCAATAAACACACTAAATTATTCTGTGAAAAGTTGAGCAAGAGATAATAAAGTCCTAATATAAATAGAAAAAAAAGTAAGTTTGTTACAATTCAGAATCACAATTTATAAACTGTAGACCTATGTTTCTATCAACAAGAGTGATACTGAATGAATCCCTACATATATCAGACATGCCAACATTCATTAGCCGAACGCTGGCCGATTGGTTAGGGTGCTGATCGTCGGTACCAGAGTTCATGGGTTCGAATCCCACTATGACATGGTTGTTCGTAGCCGTTCGGAATCGGCTTTAAGCTGTAGGTCCCAGTCTCATTAGCCCTCGTGTGCAAAACAGTAGACCGTAACGCTCCAAAAACCAAACCAAAGCCAACATTCATGAACTTGTGTCCGAAGTAACAGCGTGGTTTGAAATTTTAACATGCTAATTACAGATTATACATAAGTACATATCTTAATGGTTTCTGAATTAAAACTCAATTTAAAATATTTACACAGTAATAAATTGCAAAAGGCAAATTAAAATTTATGTAATTAAAAAAACCTTTTGAGTAACTTTAAAAATTTTCTTTTTTTTTTCACAAGTGTTCCCTGATTAAAATATTTCCATTTTTCTATAAGCAGGGATTTTAGAGTTTATCTACTCAAATTTGACGTAAATTCAGGTTGGTTTTTCCACAGTACTGAAAACTTTTAACATGCAGCATTATTGTGTGAAAAGATAAATATTCAGCATTATTTTTGAAAAACTTTGTATTTAATGGCTTGATTGTAATCTTGTAGCTGATCAAAAGTTTTGTTATTTTCCGCAGCAATCTGAGGAGTTTACGGAGTTATCAAATTTTCTAATTTCTCCAGAGTAGTTGGTATGCATGATATATGGGTTTGACAGTCAGAGAGTTTAAAGAAGATAGCCTAATCCAAGATAATTAACTGGAGTTAGAACTATCACTGTCAGGGTTAGAAAAAAAATCAAGATTTATTTATAATTATCAGAAAAATCAGATTTATTTGATATAAATCAATTTTTTTTTTTTTTTTTTAATTAAAATCAGATTTAATTTTTTTCTAAATACTAATTTTAATTGTTGTTTTTATGTTTTTTGCAATATACATAGAATAGTTTGTTATAAGAAGTAACATCTTATCTATCTAGTATATTCTACATGCTGATTACCTAAAATTAAATATAGGGGAAACTGGGGTAAAATGGTCCGCTTTTGTGAATTTTGAGTATTTACTCTCAAACTAATGATTTTTTTAATCTGAAAATATATATGCATATTACCTATATATTAGGCTTTATATTACACTCAGTCAAAACCAATTATTATAAATACTTTTTTATTATAATTTTTTTAATACCAAGTGACAAAGTGGACCATTTTACCCCAACCCCGGGGTAAAATGGTCCATGGCACGGGGTAAAATGGACTGCAAAAAAATTTCTAAAGATAACTTAAATGTATTACATTATTTAATAGTACAAAACATAAAATGTATTATATTTATTTTCTATATCTTCAATCTGTACATATAAAGCATAATATTAGTGAATATTGAAGTTAATGAATGATATACCAAAATTTTGTGTGTTACTGAAAGTCTATTTTCTTGATAAGCAGTATGGTCTGGGAGATTCATTACAATATCTTGAACATTTCCGAGTAATTCATCAACATTGTCAGGGAAAATGAACATATTTTGATTATGTTTTTGCCTTATAAATTTCACAAGAACGTAATCTTCATCATTTTTTTTCTGTTATTAAACCAACAAATTGAACCACTGTCTTTTTTGTCAAAAATTTAACCAAAACATACTTGCCAACTTTTAATTCATTATCAAAATTATATGACATATATTCCGAATCACTTGAACTTTCTGATCCACATAAATTTTCTTTATTTTCTTTAAAATGCACAGATTTATTATTTTTTTGCATAGTTAAGACTAACATTTTTTCAAAATTCTTCCTAGCTTTAACTAAAGCAGTATTTTTCTGTTTTAATTTTTTCTCTTCCTTCTCTTTGACATCTTTTTCAATCATCGTTTTCACTGGTGTATCAGTTAGAATTTTTGATGCACCCTTCTTTCGTTTGTTTGTTGTCTTGCACATACTAGCTTTTGCTAAGGGGCGTAATTCAAAATGGGATATTGTTTTCAACTGATGATTTCCAATTTGTACTGATTGTGATGTATTTGGTTGCTGATCATCTATGCTTATGCTTGATTGTTGATCACCTGTGCTTGTTTGACAATCAGTTGTACTTGGTAATTCAAAATCTGGTGATGGTTGATTAGTCTCATATGATGAGAGATATTGGATATCCTCAAAGATGTTTTTATTGAATACCCATATATCTGTTACTTTCAATCCTGATTGCATGTTTTTTAAAGTATCACACATAAAATCAACTTAGAAAAGCATATGGGATACAGAAATTTAAAAAAAACACACAACCTGGAAAATGGACCATGGTCTATTTTACCCCAGGTACTGGTGGTCCATTTTACCCCATGTGTAATTCTGGCAAAAAGTGTAAAAAAAAAAAAAAAAAAGAACAAATCTTATATTAAATTGTTTTAGCTACATTAAATATAATAATACATTATCTTAGCTCTGTATTGTGAGAAGTTAAATCCTCCAAATCACAATTCTTAAATGAAGAGAAGAAGATATGTTATGATGAAAATATTTACTTCTGACTACCACAAATCAATTTTCTAGAATAAAATGGCTAAATTGTCAGCTAAACACACAATTACACATTCATTTTCAAGACAGAAGTGCTGTCATTTATGTATCAAAATATTAAATATTAAAAATAATAAATAAAATAAATAATAAGGGTGATCCATTTTACCCCGGTCTCCCCTATAAATTTTAATCTAAATACATTCCATTATTTTGTAATTGGATAGTGCAAACTAAATAAGATGTAAATTTAAAGAACAAATTAAATATTCTTTTAATGCAAACTATTTATTTAAAAAAACAAATCACAATTATTTCAATACTTTTTAAGCACCGAATTATGGATTTAATTGTTTCAATAAAAACACTAGCTTTGATGTTTTATCCACTCCTAATTGGTTAGGAAGGCTAGAACGAACAATACCAAAAGAAGAAAACTGTCTTTCCATTCCAGCAGAGGAAGCCACGGCTGTTGTTATTTGATAGACAAACTGGATTTCAAGTTCTGTAATGTACTCTTTACCTCCCATTACATAAAATTAATTCCACCAGTCATAATCAATCATTGTACTACCTCTACCATGTATTGCAAAAAACAATAATTAGAAAAAAAAATATGTATTTTTAATCCAGCTCTGTTTAACCATAAACCTTAAAAAAAAAAAGGAAAGAAAAATTAATAAAGTAGTGTAACAATGAGTTACACTGCAGGACAATGCCAGCGCAGTAGACTGACCAAGGGACGAGGATGATGTCAGTGACCCCCCCCCCTTCGACCTCATCGGACAAGAGAGGTAGCTAACACGGGTCAGTCATCTTTGGCCTTGGCAACAGCAGCTTTTGGATTTTTTTTTTATAATTATTATTTTTTGTCCTGTACCGCATCAACGCGTGATGGTCTTTGTGGAAAAAATTTGCTGACATGGACTTTAGTCGTTTTATTATCCATATTTATTATTATTATGTAATTATAATTTCTTAACTTTTTAATAATTTTGCATGGCTCTATGTATTTTAGTTGTAACAAGTAGTTATGAGCTCATTTTCATATTACTTTATCTAAAACACATTAAAATCCATTAAATTGGAAACCTACCAAAAGTAACATTGCTAATGCTGATCATTGTTTCAAATGGTTTTATTTAGAAATAAAGTTTCATTTTTTAAACAAGATAATGACAAAGAACTTATAAACTGACACCATAAGTGCCTGTATATTTCAGTTACATTTTTATAAAGTAATTAATTCTGGTCAGCAGGGCACCAAATATATATGAATGCTCAGTTGCCTAAAAATTCATATTCTATTTGATTTTACTAAAATTTTGTAGATTTAAGTAATCAAAATGTATTTTAGTGTGCTGTTCTTTTTATTTATTTATTGCCCTCTAGTTCACATGGTATTGGTGCTTTTAAATTTTGCTGCTAAAGGCAGTTGCCTATCACCTAGAAGTGGCCCTATTTGTCTTTTTTCAACAACTATCATTGAAAAATACCTAATTCCAACAAAAAAATTCTCAGCTATATTTTTTTAGGTGATTTTAGGGTAACTGAGAAAGAGACTTTATATTAATAAGATTATTTTCAGAGTTATTTAAGCAGTTTTAAATAAATTTTCTTTATTAGGGTAGCATCTTGATATATGCATTCATATAAATATATATATATATATATATATATATATATATATATATATATATATATATATATATATATATATATATATATATATATATATATATATATATATATATATATATATATATTATATATATATATATATATATTATATATATATATATATATATATATATATATATATATATATATATATATATATATTTATATATATATATATATATATATATATATATATATATATATATATATATGTTATATATATATTTATATAATTATATATATATATATATATATATAAATATATATATGAGTATAAACAGAAATTAATAGAAAAATTAAGAATTAATACCTTGGTTTTCCTTTAGATTGTTTTAGGCATTTTTTGAATGCTTGCACAGAATTCCAAAAATTCAATATATTCTCTTCTTCTTTGGGAAAATTAATGTTCTCTGGTACAGCCTCAACCATTGTTGCTGTGGAAAATATTTTAAATGGTAAATATTTAATAATATAGCAAATTATAAAAGTAATTTGTCACATTTCACATAATAAACAAAAACTGAAATAATTTATTGTAAACTTTATACTCTAAATATATGTTTCAATGTAAAAAAGAGTAGAAAATGATGTTTAAATGTAAAATCGTTTTGAATTTCACAAGTTGGAATTCCCATATGTTACTTTCACATATAGAGTGATATGAGTATATTGAGTTTATGAGTAAGTGGTGGCAAAGATTATCGGACGGAGGAAAGCTTATTCTATTCAAAGCAAAATATATGATCTTACACACAATGCAATAATTTGCTGAATTCTAATAATGTCAATGACTAATACTCCGAATTAAAGAACATATTTCTTGAAGAACAGGGAAGCAAAAACTTAAGTCTGTAAAATGTTTGATGCTTCAAACCAAAAATTAAAGCTTATGCAATACGAAAATAATTTTAATCAGGCGTGTGAGTACTAAAAAGTAAATAATAAAAAGGAAACTATTAATTATTGAAAGTAAATAATTGGATAAACACAGTTGTGACGCATGTATAAATATTCACAACAATAATGATAATATACAACAGTTGTAAAAACTTGAGACACTGTATTTTTTGCGTGTAATTTCGGAAAGTGTAATCGGAAACATAAATTGCATCAGAGTATGTTTAAAAACAATCAAGATTTAACCGACATATATATAATATACTTAACAACAAGAAAGTTTGCTAAAGAGAATATTACAAAATGTAGTTCTTTAAAAGGGTTTGTTTGCTCAAATGCAAAATTATGCGAAACTGTACCTTGTTTACTAGTTTAAGGTGCACGTTGACATCGGCAATTGTATCTTTGTATGGTTAACATGCCATTAAAAGTTCCGCATAGGTATTGCCACTCATAAAAAACGAAGCCGTAAAAATTTTATAAACACAGAATCGAATAATGACTGAAAAGTGGAGAACTCGAACAAAAATTCGACTTCGAACAGTCGAATGGAAGTAAATGGTAATCCTTTATGTAAATGCATTTTTCTTACTTCATAATACAAGAGTTCAGAGAAATACATTTCTATATTTAGACTTTTAATACTATTGGAGACAAAGCAGGGTTGGGTTGGGTTTGGAGCGCTTCGGTATCCTTTTTGCTACAAGAGGGCTAATGAAACCCTGACTTACTGCTTAAAGCCAATTCCAAACAGTTACGAACATTCATGTCACAGTATATGTGACATATTCTTCAGATCTCCCCCCTCCAATTATTTTAGAGGTCCAAATCAGTCTACAACCTCCGCCTACCAAACTCCAGGCATGTCTCTGTGTGTGAACTTATGTGCATGTATGCGTCTACCCTGTGTGTTTCTCTATTCTATTTCAGAATAGTATAGTGCATATCGAGTGTGAAAGGCTTAAATAAATAGACAAGTTTCTATTAGCATGCATCCATTTAATCACAGTTCTAAGCGGCCACAATACAGAACATACATCTTATGCATATTACGTTACATAGCGCGTTCTATCACCTCCGGCTTCTCGGCCATCAGTCCGTTGCGGTTGCTGTGAAAGATGACTGATACCACATCACCCTTAAAAATCGAGGAAAATGATTGAGGACTAACAATTCCATTACAATCTATTTTATAATCTGATCATTACTTCAGCCGAGAGGGTACGGTTTGAATTTTAAGTACCAGAGTTTGGGGTTTTGAATACCACTGGGGCATGGATATTCGTAGTCCTTCGGAATCGACTTTAAGCGGTAGGTTTCAGTCTTATCGGCCCTCTTGTAGCAAAATGTCAGCAGTAGCTCTCTAATTCAAACCAGAAAAGTAGGTTAGAACAGCTCATTTAGTTAAATTTCAAAATTTTCAACTTTTAAAGTTTCTTGAAATTGTTATAAAATTTTTTGAGTATTATTATTTTTACTCCAAATGTTTCTTAAAGATCCATTAAACCTTTCTTCACAAGACTGTGCATTGATTTCCAAATATCCAAACCAAACCGAGCCTTACACTCATTTCGAACGTCGATTTAAGAATAGACTTTCCATTTACTGAGGTTAAACATAATTTTACAGTCTCATTATCATTCTGGTAAGGATTTAAATACGAAAACGTCGTTAGAACAATGACAATTTACACAGCGGAGGGGGGAGCTCAAACAGGACTGATTATCCTACTCCAATAATTCACACTTTTCAACTAATATATATATATATATATATATATATATATATATATATATATATATATATATATATATATATATTACATATTACACACACACACACATATATATATGTAATATAGGAAGGGAATAATATTTTAATATGAGAATATTGCAATATAATAATAATAGATTCAGTAATAAACCTCCGAAAACAAAAAAAAGTAATAGGGAAAAACCCCACAAAGAACCAAAAAGTGGGAAACAAACAAGACATCTGGCAAACACACAGATGTGAATAATCTGTGGGTCATGAAGTCGTAATATTAATCCTCTTTTGACGTTACAAAAATTGTAAAATCAAACGTGTAAACCACCCCATGACACTACAGAGTCACATAACTTGCAGGTGTTAATTCCCAAGCCGGCCACTTGTATCGCACAGGATAGCATCCCACGTTATCTGTTCGGCTAGACCAAAAATAAAATGAAAAACGGCAAGAACCAATGAAAAAGTCCAAAAACGCCGGAAACACGGCCTCACAAAATGGTCAACCACAACTCCCCCAAACCCCTTAGTGTAATATTTTATATTTTCTATAAAGAGTTCAGTAAAATAGTCGTGTCAGATTAGCGTCATTTTTTAAATTAGAGGTCAGTTAGATCGATCCCTCTTGCTAGCCGTCCGTTAGATCAGTTGTGTTTAGATCACTTTTAGTTTTGAGTCTAAGGACAGCATTTCGTCACGAAAAATGTGATTACCTCTTGTACTGGAATATCAAAGATGAATAAAGATTTTAGAAGGACAGTAATGGACCCTTATGATTTCTTTATTCAGGACATGACAGACATATATATATATATATATATATATATATATATATATAATACTACATATATATATATAAATATATAATATTTAATATAATAATAAATATATATATATATAAAGAAAAAAAAATATGAAAAACATAAATAAGTAAAAAAAAAAAAAAAAATTAAAATATAATAGAGTAATGTGTCAATAATTTAAATTTAATTATTTGACGTTACAGAAATTGTAAAATCAAAAAAAACATGACACTACAATTATGTCAATATTAATATTTTATTTGATATCAAAATAATTTAGTGTAATATTTGTTTATACTGTAAATAGAATTAAAAAAAATGAAATAGAATGAAAAGTCAAAAACGTGTAATATTAATTTATAAATGTATACAATATTAAAAAATGTTATTTTTTAAATAGTTTAAATTAATATTTTATTTTTAAGTTAAGATATGTTCGTGATTTAGTTAGTTTTTTAGAGATGATATATTAGGATTTTTATTGATATTATAGAACAGATGAAAAAGTTTTAAGGACAAGAATATGAATATATATATTTAAGATAAAAGATATATTAAAGATATATATATTTTATATATTATATTATATATTAAATATTATATTATATAATTATGTATATATTTAATAATATAAATATATATATATATATATATATATATATATATATATATATATATATATATATATATATATACATATATATATGAGACATGGATGAGTGGTTAAGGCATGGGAGACACATTTCATTTCATATGTAAAAGCTTCTTTATTGTAATCCTTCTGTCCATGGCTATGCCATTTAGAAATCCTTTGTTCTCGTACTTTGCCACTATAAGCGTGGAGGATGTTATCGGCCCGAGTTCCGGCTCAGAACTGACTCTTTTGACGTTGCTACCTCAGCAAAATTCCTATGTCTATTTTCGCGTCGGCTTCTTCACTCTGTATAGTTCCGCTGTCTCTGAATAGTTCCGTGTGTCTTTCTCCTGTTACGTTATCTGTAATGAGTTCTAACTATTTTTAATTATAATTCGCTTATTCTTAACCCCCATTTTTAAACATGACACACACACACACACACACACACACACACACATATATATATATATATATATATGTGTGTGTGTGTGTGTGTGTAATATGGGTGAGATTCATTCAAAAGCACAACACATTTTATTTCTGGTGAGATACATGAAATTCATACAACAGGTAAACACTTTTACAACCTCGTGCACATAGACAATGTGATCCCGCACATACGCTTTTTAAGTAGGGATTCCTCAGGTAAAAATACTACAAATAACCCCTAAGCACAATTGATCACGTGATAAAAAAATACCCATGTTTAAAGAGAACGAGCTAACTATTGGCTAAAGTAGAGCAGACAGAAGCTGAATTAAGTCTATAGTGTGTCTGGAGGGAAAAATCAAAATTAACGCCCAAACCCCCAACGTACTTTATGAACAAAAGTTATTAAATTAATATTAAAATACATAAATAAGGGATTTTAATATTACACACACACACACACACACACACACACATATATATATATATATATGTGTGTGTGTGTGTGTCTGTGTGTATATGTATACATTATTAAAAAAATATTTGAAATTTTAATATTAATATTTAATAGTAATAACAGCATTAAAAATTATATAAAATTTAATATTATGTATATTCTAAAAGTCCATGAACAAGTCTTGTGCAATATGTTTCAGTAAATCTATAAAAAATTGAAGAAAAATATTGGAATTAATAAAAGCAGAGAGAAATTTTCATTTAAATATTAAATTTCGATTAATTATGCAAAATGAATGAAAAAAAATTATGTCGAAAATTTTTGTATGATTTTTTATAAAAAAAAATATAAAAGAAAATGTATTTCTATTTCAGTGATGAGAGGCTGTATAGTAAAGGCCTGTCTCACCAAAGTCGTTTAACGGCTAACCGCGTTTAATTTCTGTTTAAACTTAGAATAGAGAATGTGCGCATGACGTCAGGTGCAGTAAAACTTGCAGCTCAACTTCCTCGTTGGTAAAACATTTGAATTACCCATGGATTGTGCTAGTTATTGGGGTTTTAATTTTGTCAATTATCTGAAAATGGTAACAAGCTGTTGGACGTATGGCTGTACTAAGCGTTTCAAAAAAGGTAAAAATATTGGATTTTATTGCTTTTCTAAAGATCCTACTTTGTGAATGCTTTAGATAAAAGCTTCGAAAAGACAAGATTGGACTCCAAGTTCTTCTTTGAGAATTGGTGGCAAGCATTTTCAGAATGGTGACAAAACGTTAACCTTACTGTAATGTAATAGATTGTATAAAATTATTTTGTTCTAAGAATTTTTTATTAGTTTTTTTTTTATATTTCTAATGTATTTTCTATGCTTTTCTGAGAAGTACTGTACCTATAACTGTAATTATTTTTTGTCCTTAAAATGATCAGGTTTTGCACATTTTTATTAGATTCTTATTTATGTAATGGTTTATTGTGCCTGTTAACATAATCAAAATAGCTATAGTTTGATTATGATACTTAATAGTTCTGTGTAAAGTGCTTAATTTTTTTAAATGTATAATTTTGTAAGTGCTAAAATATCTGTTTTGAATAACTTGCCCAGTTTCTGATGTTTCCTTCCCTTACCTTAAATAAAATTTAGTTTTGTTGTATACGTGATCCATATCGAAGCTCATAAGATACAATGAAAACAAGCAATGTTTTGCTAACGAAAAGTTGAGTTGTATCCAGTACTCGTATTTGTTTACAAACATGCACTTTCTCTATTGTATCCCACCATTGGTTGGTGCCATGGGTTAATCGCGGTTAGCCGTTAAACGACTTTGGCGAGACCGGCGCTTAATTGTATAATTTCGGGGTGAGGACGGTGATTTGGAGGGCTTGAGCTCCTCTCTCCCTTCTTTGGCTACGGCCCTGAATTAAACATATCAGGGAAAACGTTTCGGCGTGATCATACATATTAATTCAAACTTTGATATATGTAAAATTCTATCTATACCAATTAACCCCTTCCCGGTATTTCCCGAGCTGAACTCGGGCAGGCGAAATGTACCATTCTGGCTCATCCCGAGTGTAGTTCGGGCACTGTGAAATTTTACACTGTGCAATCAGTCTTTCCCGAATTATCTTCCATGTGCTTTTTATGGTTTCGAATGCTTTTGTTTATTTTTCTGGCTACTAGATTATTTGCTGCTGAAAGAGAGACAGTAGAGGGAAGAAGGTAAGGAGAGAAACAAGGTTCTACTGTCCAGATTGCGATGTTGAACTCTGTGCAGTACCGTGTTTTTCAATTTATCTACACATAAATATTTGAAAAAATAAATAAAGCTATTATTAAATAATATATATTAAGATATAAAAAAAATTTTATATAATAAATATTTATATAGTTATATTCTGATCTATTTAATTTATATTTATATTACACAAAAATTAATATCTGAGCAAAAAAATTACATAAATTACTCATTTATTTAAATTGATTTTTTTACATTAATTTTTAGGAAAATTTCTATGCGAATGATACTATTATGTTTAAAAAGCTATGTATGTATGAAAATAAGCATAAAAAATTGACATTTTTTGACCCATAATCCCGAGATATAATGAACCTGGAAGGGGTAAATTTTGTTTCACTAATCAGGAATCCATAAACTGAGGTGTAACGGTTTTTCTCCCAAATACTCTCACCTAATTTGGTCTTATGCTGTCCGAGTAAATGTTGCAAGTTAATGCGCAGGTACAGATTAAAAACCAAGGTGCTTACTCTGGACGTTTTGAGTCGTTCGCAATTATTGTGACGTCAGACGCATAGAAAGCCAACTATACAGGCAAATTACTCATTTATTTAAATTGATTTTTTTACATTAATTTTTACGAAAATTTGTATGCGAATGATACTATTATGTTTAAAAAGCTATGTATGTATGAAAATAAGCATAAAAAATTGACATTTTTTGACCCATAATCCCGAGATAAAATGAACCTGGAAGGGGTAAATTTTGTTTCACTAATCAGGAATCCATAAACTGAGGTGTAACTTTTTTATCTCCCAAACACTCTCACCTAATTTGTTCTTATGGTGTCCAAGTAAATGTTGCAAGCTAATGCTCAGATACAGATTAAAAACCAAGGGGCTTACTCTGGACGTTTCGAGTCGGTTCGAATTTTATTGTGACGTCACTTTGACGTGAGCTTGATCATTTACTTGCATAATGTCCGCAAGACAATGAAAGTGTGAATCGACTTGAAAAGTCTAGAGTAAGCCACCAGGTCTCCAATAGAGTGATTTACCGCAAAGTCATGAATTACTTTAATATCTTTTCCGTTCATCTTCATGTTTGCTATAGCCAACAAGCAACCAATAAGTTGTACCTCCTTTTGAAACGAAAGGCAGATTCGTCATGCTTTGAAATGTGCCATATGCTGATTGAAATTGCGCTATGCTTTATTCAAAGAGACAAAAAAAACAAACAAACAAAAAAAGTTAAAAACCAGTATATAGCCTGTCATATGACGGGATCAGAAAATTTTTAATTTTCCAGAGTTATAAAGTATCCTATCAGGCAGGTAATGCAATTTAGAATCAAGTTGAATTCATTTAGAAAGATAATTCAAAGTTTTCTTAGCTACGTCGAAATTATCATTATTGCGTATTACGCCGTAAAATAAAATGAGCCCAGGACGAGAAATGACAAGCCGATTCATAACTTAAAATAACATTTAATTAGACGCACACAAAACAAAACACAGGACTCCATCGAGCCATTTTTCACTTAACATTAAGAACTAAAGTTGAAGTACGTAGGGAGAGGAAAAGCCGATTACGCGCGCATGCGCACATATAAAACATAACTGAATGAGACGCCACAATCATTATAGGATGGACAGCATAGGTTTTAATATTGACAGTGATTATTTTGAGGTGTGTATGAATGACGTCCAAAATTTAGCAAATCGATTGCAAAGAGTGTGTAAAGAACAAACACACAAACGAACAAACTTTTTAATTTTCAAACATATGTAACTTAAACGATAGATATTTATTAGAACGTGACATAGACTCGTAGACTTTTATGAAAAAAATTTGTTGTTAATGCCGGTGATAAAATTTTCATCGCAACAAAGAATAATCGATGATTAAATTTAAAATTCTCACATATGTACCTAATCTATTATTCAAGCCAAATATATATAAAAAAAATATTTACTTCATAACTAAGTTCAGGATAAAAAGTATAAAAATAATGTCTTTGAATTTATGAAGCAGTTGGACCTGGAATGAATAAAGGCATCCATATTGAATTCTTGATGAGTTAGGGTTAGCAAAATTCAAAGCAAATCTTTAAAACGTTCAAAAATCACTCCTTTCCCCCCTTTTACTTTTCGGGCGTTTAATGCCATTATTTCAAGCTCTATTGTCACCGGTTAAGAGCAGGAGATTAAATTTATCAATTTGTCACATAATAAATAGGTAAAAATAACCTTTTTTCTGGCAATATGACGTCATTCCTTCAACCGTCTCAAATAATCATTTCTTACTTTAAATTATTTAAATATCGTCTGCATTATTTTCATACGTTTTATCGCTGAATTTAGACATTACGTAAATAATTTTCTTTTATATTTGGGCTTAAATAATAGATTTGGTACACATATGATAATTTGAAATTTAATCATCGATTATTTTTTGTGGCAGTGAAAATTTTATCTCAGGTATTAACACAAATTGTATCAACCTCCAGGGTGTAGTCTTAAAAACAATCAAAATCCACCTCTTCCCCCCTTTTCGGGCGTTTAATGGCATTATTTCAATTCCTACTTTCCCTAGTTAAGAGCATTTAATCAATTTGTCACATAATAAATAGGTAAAAATAATTTTTTTCTAGCATTATGACGTCATTTCTTCAAACATCTCATTTAATCATTTCTTATTTTAAATTATTTAAATATCGTCTGCATTATTTTCATGCTTTTTATCACTGAACGTATATATTACAGCAAATAATTTTCTTTTTTATTTTGCTTAAATAGTAGATTTGGAATATATGTAATAATTTTTAATTTAATCATTGATTATTTTTTGTTTCAATGAAAATTTTATTTCCGGTATTAACAAAAAATTCTTTTCATAAAAGTGTAGCAGTCTATTTCCCGGAATAATAAATATATAGCGTTTAAGTTATATATCTTTGAAAATTAAAAAGTTCGTTCGTTTGTGTGTTTGGTTTTTATACATAAACGCATGGTTTGACTAAATGAATTGAATGTGATTCTAACTGCATTCACAGTATCGGGAGACTTTAGAGGAGTATGAAGATAAACTAATTATTGAGCGTTTATCAGATAATTATCAGCCAAAAAACAAACCATTTCTTTTACCTGCCTCATAGCGTACGTTACAATGAGGAATTTTCACGTTTTCTAATTTTGATTTTAAACGATAGAAGACAAAAAAGTAAGCAGGACAGTAGCTATTTTTCTTTCATTTGGGGGCCTAATGAGTGATTTCTAATGGGTTTTATAGCGGACTCTTTAACGTCTCTCAAAAACGCTACTTTATCTCCGCCGAGTTTGTGACGTCATCGTTCATGTAAACACCGAGCTCCTATGCTGTTTACATGTTAAAAGGCGACTTTTAAATTTGTTTTTTGTGTAAAGTATCGCATATAATAGCATTTTTTTGTTATGTCTGGCATTAAAAAATCATACTCTAAATATTGTATTGTGCCACTCTGTAAAAATACAACAACTAATTGCAATGAGAAGATATTTTTCAGCGTCCCAAAAGACCCACATACACGTAAAATCTGGACAACTGAGATGAAAAGGGATGAGAAATTAAACCTCAAATTATCATATAAATCATCTCTATGGGTTTGTGAAGACCATTTTTCGGTAAATAAATGCTTGCATTTGTTTAAATATTACTATTTTAGAACAATTAAAGTATATAAAATACATCTATACCTTTAAAAGGATTGTTGATTAACCACTGCTATTTAACTTTTAAAACTGCTAATTTTCGAGTATTATCACAGAGTTCAAGT
Organism: Pardosa pseudoannulata; assembly: GCA_032207245.1. NCBI lineage: Eukaryota > Metazoa > Arthropoda > Arachnida > Araneae > Lycosidae > Pardosa > Pardosa pseudoannulata. The sequence continues at coordinate 65,369,135 of CM063500.1, read as the reverse complement.
ACAATAAATATTTTATAAAGCATATAAATATCGAAAAACATATAAATATCTAAAGCATATAATTATCTAATAAATAACTCGGGGGAGGGGAAAGTTATGTATTTTCAAGGTATTATAAATATTTTCTTCAGAGATGCATACTTTCTTATGTATCAAATGTAACAGTGATATTTTTCGATTAAATTGGTGACTAATTTGAAAAAAAAAGTATAATATTTTTAAAATACTTAATAATTATATTACTTTAAAAATTAAATTTAATTTGAGAAATTTTATACATTTTTTAATTTGACATTAATATTAAAGGCAATAAAATTGTATTGCTATTTAAAAATGTATAAATAATTAAGTAAAGCCATTTAAAGATTTTAAATTTCTTTTCATCATATTTAAAATATCTAAGAATTGATTTTGTTTTGGTTTGGTTTTGGAATGCTACGGTCTACTTTTTGCAACACGAAGGCTAATGAGACCGATCTCACAATAAATACCTCCTCTAATTTTTATTTTAATATTAGATCCGTCTATTTATAAAAAACGATGCAACTACAAATGTGTATGTATATGATATATGTATATTTATTTGACTTGTTTGTGTTTACAAACAAAAGAGCTGTGTTTAGCATGAATAAAGTATTAATACATGTTAAGTAAAATTGGAAAAAAAAATAAATGATTTTACACACCTTTGGGTTTTAATTCCTCGTATTTCTGCTCCCATAAAATCCGGGTTTTTTGCCAAGAAAGAAAACATTGACATGCTGTCAATTTTCGGGAGGTTGTCTGATTGTCCGTTGGTAATTCCAGGTAGAAGAGACATTTATGACAAATTGAGATAACTAAGCTATCTAGATCGATAAAATAAACCTTCAGGTTTAAATAAAAACAAATTTTGATAGCTAGAAAATTTCAGGAACTTGCAAAAACAAAATCGGAAAATAGTGCGCGCTTAAAAGCAATACAAAAATATTGGTCTGCATGAACGATGACATCACAACCAATCACGGAGCGTTTTGATGTCACGTGATTTTCGCTTAACTTTAAAATTCATTTTTTAAATGATGGACCCAGTTTTTTACATTTTTGAGAACATTTTTGGAATCTAAGAGTCTGAAATTATCAGAAAAACACTAAGTTGTTCGAATCCCCCACATGTGCAAATTCCTCATTCTGGAAAATTAAAAATTTGACTTGACTAATCCCGTCATATGATGGTGTAATGAAGATTTTTCATGTCCCTTCATTACATATTTCACTTGTGGGGTAGATATATTTTAACCTACATTTTGTGCCTTTTTTTCGCATATTGCCCCTTGCAGGTGCAGCTCTAGCTGTGTTCTCACGATAGCAGCTTATCGCTTCAAACAGAGCCGCCTTCGATCTGGGATTAAGTTTCGAACCGAGCGTCCAATTCTGGCCACCTGCATCCACAGCCCTTACACCTTTCGACCATAATTTGTGCACATCGGCTCATATTCTGACAGTTCTGCAGCCATAAGTTTCGGTTTGAGATAAACAGCCGCCCCTTTGAAAGGTGCCGCGTTGTGGTGTATTGCCAAGCTCTGTTCCGCATCGTTTTTGGTGAATTTTCATCACCGGAGTTGCGCTTCACTGCAATTGGGTTTTTTGTTCTCCGTGCGCCTTGTCTCGACGTTTCATTGGTCAGAGCCGCGAGAACCCGTCGCTCTCCCTGAGAGCGCGGTGTTATCTTGGCGTCTGGCAGCCCTCTTGCTGGCTGTGTTTCGGCGCTTTTGGCGTGAGCGCAGCCTAGAAGTTTTTGATAATTTTTGAGAGACGGGGAGACAATGAGATGAAGTTTTAACACCCTTGCCGATGCGTTGTTTTGGTCGGAAAAATTGTTTCCGTTGGAGCCACCTCGATCTTTGGCCACCCTAAGCACTCTATCCTTGTTTTGTTTTACTGCGACGTTCCTGGCGTTATTTTTACTTAAAGCAACGAATTAATCTCCATATTTTAAATAACGCAACAAATTAGTCTCCATCATATTTTTTGTATAGAGCAACAATTTAATCTCCATAATACTTTTAAACAACGCAATTAAATGAATCTCAGTTACCCACTATTAGATAAAGGCAGAAGTGGACTATTTTATTTGTAGAGTATAAAGTGAAAAAAATTATTTGATCGAATACTAAAATAAAAGAATGTCTCTCCATCAAGTCAGCGTCTGATTTTTATCTACCTGAGGTGACTCTTAAAATAAAACCTGCGACTCTTCATCAATCAATCTACATACAGCTTACTTCCTCTACATGGAGTCCCGACTCTTCAGTATAGATGGGCTATATGAAAAAAGTTTGTAATAGTGAGACAGAATCTCGGGTTCCATGGACCCGAATGACATTAAGGGGAAAATATAGTGAAAATTTTACAATTTCGGAGGGCCTCAATTTCGATTAATTTCAAATATTTCTAACCTCAAAAATACTTTGAAAAGGGGAGACTTATTTTCGAGCAAAACTTCCCGAAAGAAACTTTTCTTGTATAAATGGAATCAAAAGTAGTCCCAGAAATAGACTTACAAAAATGAAACCGAAAACTTTAAGTATGATTTCATTACAATGGCCTGAATTAAAAGAATCCAGTGAGAGCTCTTTTTCTTTAAAAACAGGAAATCCCTTATATAATAATATCCTAAGTTATCTCTCCGCCTGTCCGTGAATTTATGAAGCGGTTGGACATGGAATGGATAGAGGCATCCATTAGATTCTTGATGAGTTACTGTTAGCAAAATTCAAAGCGAGTAAAGTTCATCTTCTCCTAAATTATCGATCCGATTCTAAAACAAATTGGTATAAACAGGCTTCATATCACAGCAAACAATACTGTCGTCTTCAAAATGTTCGAATTTCACCCCTTCTTCACTTTTCGAGCGTTTAATATCATTATTTCAAGCCTTATTTTCCCCGGTTAAGAGCAGGCGATTAAATTTATCAATTTATCACATTATAAGTAGATTAAAATAACCTTTTTTTTTCTAACGTTATGACGTCATTCCTTTAACCATCTCATTGAATCATTTCTTATTTTAAATTATTTAAATATCGTCTGCATTATTTTCATACGTTTTATCTCTGAACTTAGATATGACTTAAATAATTTTCTTTTATATTTGGATTAAATAATAGATTAGGTAAATATGAGATAATTTTAAATTTGATTATCGATTATTTTTGGTAGCGATGAACATTTTATCGCCGGTATTACCAACAAATTCTTTTCATAAAAGTCTAGGAGTCTATTTCACGGACTAATAAATATCTAGGTCTTTAACCCATATTGGACCGCTGTCCTATAAACAGGACAGCAAATAAAATTCCATTTAATAATAAAGTTATAAATATTTTCTGAGTGGATTTTATTTTAACACCTTTAAAATAGACACACTTTAGCATAGTAACAAAAAACTGAGAAATCAAATTATATTGTATTGTAAAATTTATTTTCAGCTACCTCTTAAAAATTGTCATTTTTCATCTTTAATTTTATATTTGTTATTATTTTTTTTTCAAATATTGTGAAGATTACTTGTTTAAAAACAGATCTAATAATGGAGCTGAAAAATTTTGTTCAAAATATATTTTACATGTGTATTTTGTAAGTATAAAAAAGGTGCCCTAAAATTAAGACGAAGGTCCAATCCTGATTATTTTTCTATGAATTCGATATTGCACTGATAGAGCACATTATTTTCTTATCTTTCAATGAAAACTAGTTCAAACACCTGTTCACACACCTGGACACAACAAGGGGTAAATAGATGTCTATTCTATTCAGAAAACTGGAGATATTTTGCAAGATAAACTTACTCTCTTACTGCCAGTTCAATAACTGCAAGAGAAAACCTACAACAGTATGCTTAAAATGTAATGTTGGACTTTGTTTTGACTGTTTCCCCAAATTTGATCTATGAATCAGCCTAATGCAATGTAAGTGATATTTGTTAAGTTTTAGTAGTGTAATGGACCGTTGTCCTATTTATAGGACAGCCAATTACATAAAAATTAAAAATATTTTTTCAAAATTTTGGTTTTATATCTTAGTTACACCATATTAATGATTGGGATTAAGTTTTAATAATCTACAGAAATATTTATTTGGTGTGGTATAATATGGGTTAAATATGAAGAAGTTAGTTCGTTTTTATGATTGTTTTTTATACAGAACCACACGGTTTGCAATCGATTCACTAAATTTTGAACATCCTTCATATATACCCCGAAATAATCATTGTCAATAATAAAACCTCTGCTCTCCATCCTATCACGGATAATGACAAGATAAATTAAATTTGGCCAAAGCCAAAAATTCTCAGCCAAAATCAAACTATTTTATTACCTGCCTCATAGGGTACTTTACAATTCTGGAAAATTAAAAATTTTACTGATCCCGTCATATGACGGGCTATATGCTAGTTTTAAATTAATAAGAGAGACAGAATTTGCATGTAATTTGTATATACATAATTGCAAATAAAATAAAACTTTTTTCATTTGCAGATATGTGTAATATTTGTAATACTTTTTACATAAATATGGATTTTTGTTTAAAATTTAAAGAATTCATTTTTTTTCCTGCATAATTTACATTTTTCTCATAAGTGGATCTCTAGGATTGTAGGTTGTGAATATATCAGCGCAAATATTATATGCATGATGTAACGAATTCTCGTTACATTAAATTTCCAGATACAGACTTATCTAGTACCGTGAGAAAAAACGGCATAAGGTAGAAATAGCGAAAGCACCTTTTGTGAGCACTTGAACTGAGCTCATCTTTACCTTGTGAAAGGACTTTGTTTCGCGCAGAATATGATGCTGAATAGAGGACTGTTAACACCCAGGACCACCTCAATCATTCTGTCTGAGAAATTTATTAGGATGCTGTTGAAGTGTTTCCAGTGTTGGTTTCAATCACATCCCGAAGAAAGAGTCTCACGCGACAGAAATCCTCTACATTGTAAGGGAAGCTGCAATACTTTCCAACCTTGTTCTCCAAAGGTTTGTCCAGAGACACGTATTAACCCTTTACCGGACAGTGTTACACAGCGAAATCTAGTTAAACATATTTTTTTTCTCTAATTTTTGGAGATACATGAGTGTTTTCTTTTTATAATTTTTTTTATGTTTTTAACATTTAAAACTTAGAATAGATAACAGTACTGCATTTAATTTATTTTTTCTTCTGAAATATGTATTTATACTTGCTGTAACTTGAAAGTTAGTAATTCGATTTTTTTTTACTTTGATTCCAAACAAAAATATCTATTCAAACAACACTATAAATTGTTGAACTATTTATTATTTTTAAGAACACTTATTTTTTTGTTCTTAGAATATATTAAAATTTTAAAAATCGGGTTAACGCTGTATAAGGGGGTGTTTTGTTAGTTAACCCCAATTATATGGTATCTTCTAAGGCAAGCCCCTCTAAGAATTAAAAAAAAATTTTTAAAACAGTTTACATTTATAAGAGTTGTAGATAATATTTACAAACTAATTTCATTAAATTCCAAAGAATTTATGTAGGTGACCTTTAAAGGGTTAATGATGTCTTTGTAGATCGGCGAGATTGCTCCCGATTATTGCAAACTCCTCTTGGAACCGGGCTTACACCTGTCCGGCTAGAGTTCTACAAGAGGTTTCTCATCACGTCATCAACCTGATGTCCTATTAGCTCAGATGGAAATCTGCGGGAAGACGGTGATATAAAATGACCGGAGTTCATGGACCAGGGCGATTTTTTGACCGATCGAGTCTCCTGTTAACTCATAACGTTGGTACTCATAGCGTTGGCTGATAGCGTTGGGAGAGAGACTGAGAGTGTCCTTTCCCTCTTTTTTCTCTCCGAACGATTAGGAAGCTGATTTTTGCAACGATCATCACTGTATATATCATATTAACTTCATCAGTGTCTTCATCATAACTTTAACTTTTTGTGATACTAATAAAGATCTTTAGTCTGTACGTAGGCCTCCGCTACCCTTTTTCCAACTCAATTAGAGCTAAAGACGCTACAATATATATGTGATGGGATTTTTGTCTCGGAATAAAGACAAAAGAATTTTCTAGGTCAAACTGACATAGTTTGAGTCAACTTTTCTCATGGACGAGCAGTTTAACAGTCAAGACCTATCTGCACTCCACACAACGAAAATTTTTGATATTACATATAGAACGCTATAGGGCATAATTAACAAAACCTTTATTTGTAAAGTATTGAAATTTTGTATTTATGACTATTATAACATCTAATTGGGCACCTAATCTTTTAATTGAAATCTGCACTTTATATAATAACAAATTTCAATATAAGGTATATAACTCTGTGAGGCATAACTAAAAAACAGTGAGTCATAAAATGTTGGATTTTTTGTATTTGGAACTATTATAATTTCTAGGAATGCACACTCCTTTTTGATTGCAGTCCACTCTATGTAGTGAGATATTTCAATAAATGTTGCTCTATGTAGCAAAATATTTCAATACAACGGCCTCTAATACTACCGATGTACAACAATGCAAGTAAAAGATGTCGAAGTTTTTAAAGTCCATTTTTAAAAAATGGAAATAAAAATCTATCGTTTGCAGAGAAAGATTTTCAGTTTAGAATGAAATATCTTGTAACAGCGTACCTTAACAGTAACCAAAGATTTTCTCTTCTGAAAAGAGTTAAAGAAATGGGCTTCGTTTATTTGGAGACAAAGGTATTGTTTTCTCCGGAAAACGGTGTCTATACTTTTGTGTCCTACAATACCAAAACAACAGGACAGCCAACCGAGCTCCCAGACTGACAGCCAAAAAGATGATCGTCGAAACCACAAATTTCCAAAGATATGCCGCAACGTTGGATCTTTCGGCGACACGAAATTCCGGAAACTCCCGGGTTCGCGGACGGTGATTTTCTAGCCCAGACCAATCCAGTTGGTTGAAGGGGATATCATCGCCAGATAATCCAATGATGGTTGTGATCCAATGATGGTTGAAATTGTGGGTGAGGCCAGCTCTCTTAGAAAAGATACGAGATGAGATTTTTCAAGAAGTAATTTGGTAGCTAGCAACCAGCTAATTCTGAGGTAGTCTTGACCAGTCTCTCCATCGAAGAGTTTTTTTAACGATAATCTCACTTTGGGATCACTTCTTTTATGAGTTAGCTAGCAGCAGTTAATTCGGAGATCGCCTTGACCAGTCTCTCCATCGGATAGTTTTCTTAGCGAAAATCCCACCTGGGGATATATCTCTTTCTGATACTGATAACGATACCCTGTCTCTTGGGTTTTCTTTTAATTCGATCCTCTTCAGGATTGATTGTGTATTCCTCCCAAAAATTCTGACTTTGTTTTTATCTTCTTCAAAGATACCAATTGCTACTTCAAACACTCTCGTCTAATTGAGTGTATTGTCTACATAATTACTTCCGAGAACTATTCTGCGAAGCTACCGAATTGTTTTCTTCCGTCGGTTATCAAACCTTTCGGCAGAGGCATTTATTGTACGTCTCTACTCAGGCCTACGTCTAATGTATCATATACTTGTGAACTGTAATTGAATTGTGTGTATATAGAAATGTGTATATAGCTGCTAGGTGTAAATAAATCATTTAATCAAGAAACGCCTGCTTCTTCAATACGTCACATGAAACAGGGACCGGATACGTTACAATCTGTATAATAGAAAGTCTCATTGTTTTATTCTCTAAATGAAACAGTCTTTGGGAGAGCTTTTTGTAGAGTTTATTCAAACACACGTATCTATATTTCGAAGTCTTAAACCAGAAGGTGGGGTCAATTTCGATTCTAAAAGCTTTTATTCTTCAAAAATAATTGTATTCGACATCGTCGGCGACAACCTCCGCTCCATTTTGCTTTTCAACTCCATTTCTTTTTATGTTGCCAATCGTGGAAAACTGAAAACAGCCAAATCAATCTCGAGCTCGGGAAATTTATGAAAAATAATAACTCTGCAGATCTCCGCCAGATGGCAGTACTTAAGTTTTGCTCAGACTCATATCATGAGAAACGAAACCTACACTGATTTTATATCAGTATTTGGGAGTTTGTTCTTAACACATTGTGTGCGGGTACATTTCGCAGCTAAATTGTACGGGGAGCGGACGTTTTGAGCTTAAATTTAGTTATTCAGTTAAATCTCAATACATCGAAAATTATTTAATTTTACATCAGTCGCAATGACCGATGTTAAAACTAGTTTTTATTTGTCTAAATTTTTCTAGAATCGACGTAGTAGACAAGAACATTTGGCTTCGTTTTCCTTTATGTACCGTTATTTTTGTACCCACAAACAAATCATGTTGTTACACTAACCACGTGAAACGCGCTCAAGTATCAATCGTCAGAAAAAGTACTAGTAAGTTTCCCGCTTACAACGTGTTAAGTGAAAAGACGTTTTCTAAAACAAACTATGTAAAATTCCAGCATATATCATAATTAACTTACAATTTACAAAGTGACTAACTTAAAATTCAATATTATGATGGTTTATTTTTTTATTTTTACAAATGCGGGGTATTTGTTTTTATTTGCCTTTCACCATACAATTGGTACATTTGTTTTTCATTTTATTATAGAAGTACCATATACTTAGGGTAATATAGCTCCCTATTAAGGTACTTTGTACAAATACAACCCTGCCTTACTCGGTTTTTGGTTTTGGAGTACTACGGTCTACTTTTGCAACACGAGGGCTAATGAGACAGGGACCTACTGCTTAAAGCCGATTCCGAACGGCTACGAACATCCATGCCATAGTGGGATTCGAACCCACGAACTCCGGTTCCGAATTCCAGCACCCTAACCATTCGGACATCGTTCGGCTGCCTTACTCGGGAATCGAACCCAAGCCTGATGAGTGGTAGTACAATAAGCTAATCACTATATAAACTGCGCGTTTGTAGTATGAAAAATTGACCCTGAAGAAAAAAATACACTCACGTTTTTACAAATTGTAACTACTCTATAACAGATTTATTAAGTTTTTTATTTGTTTCTGAGCATCAGAAGTACTGTGTATAATATTATGAATGAAAAAGTACCACTTTCTAATAAAAGGTTTTTTTATTTTGCTTTATGTGTTAGACATACCTTATGAGTAAAAAATATACCCATTCAAGTTTTCAACCTAGCCCAAGTTTTTATTTGTTTCTAAGCATCAGAAGTACTGTGTATAATATTATGTATGAAAAAGTATCACCTTCTAATAAAAAGGTTTTTTATTTTGCTTTATGTGTTAGACATACCTTATGTGTAAAAAATATACCCATTCAAGTTTTCAATCTAGCCCAAGTTTTTATTTGTTTCTAAGCATCAGAAGTACTGTGTATAATATTATGTATGAAAAAGTACCACCTTCTAATAAAAGGTTTTTTATTTTGCTTTATGTGTTAGACATACCTTATGTGTAAAAAATATACCTATTCAAGTTTTCAATCTAGCACAAGTTTTTATTTGTTTCTAAGCATCAGAAGTACTGTGTATAATATTATGTATGAAAAAGTATCACCTTCTAATAAAAGGTTTTTTATTTTTCTTTATGTGTTAGACATACCTTATGTGTAAAAAATATACCCATTCAAGTTTTCAATCTAGCCCAAGTTTTTATTTGTTTCTAAGCATCAGAAGTACTGTGTGTAATATTATGTATGAAAAAGTATCACCTTCTAATAAAAAGGTTTTTTATTTTGCTTTATGTACTAGACATACCTTATGTGTAAAAAAATATACACATTCAAGTTTTCAATCTAGCCCAAGTTTTTATTTGTTTCTAAGCATCAGAAGTACTGTGTATAATACTATGTATGAAAAAGTATCACCTTCTAATAAAAAGGTTTTTCATTTTGCTTTATGCGTTAGGCATACCTTATGTGTAAAAAATATACCCATTCAAGTTTTCAACCTAGCCCAAGTTTTTATTTGTTTCTAAGCATCAGAAGTACTGTGTATAATATTATGTATGAAAAAGTATGACTTTATAATAAACAGGTTTTTTATATTTCTCTATGTGTTAGACATATCTTATGTGTAAAAAATATACCCATTCAAGTTTTCAACCTAGCCCAAGTTTTTATTTGTTTTTAAGCATCAGAAGTACTGTGTATAATATTATGTATGAAAAAGTATCACCTTCTAATAAAAAGGTTTTTTCATTTTGCTTTATGTGTTAGACATACCTTATGTGTAAAAAATATACCCATTCAAGTTTTCAACCTAGCCCAATTTTTTATTTGTTTCTAAGCATCAGAAGTACTGTGTATAATATTATGTATGAAAAAGTATCACCTTCTAATAAAAAGGTCTTTTATTTTACTTTATGTGTTAGACATACCTTATGTATAAAAAATATACCCATTCAAGTTTTCAATCCAGCCCAAGTTTTTATTTGTTTCTAAGCATCAGAAGTACTGTGTATAATATTATGTATGAAAAAGTATCACCTTCTAATAAAAAGGTTTTTTTTTATTTTGCTTTATGTGTTAGACATATCTTATGTATAAAAAATATACCCATTCAAGTTTTCAATCCAGCCCAAGTTTTTATTTGTTTCTAAGCATCAGAAGTACTGTGTATAATATTATGTATGAAAAAGTATCACCTTCTAATAAAAAGGTTTTTTTATTTTGCTTTATGTGCTAGACATACCTTATGTGTAAAAAATAGACCCATTAAAGTTTTCAATCTTGTAAAGTCCTAATATAGTTTGTTGACCCCTGTTATAGTATAAAAGTATGAACTCTTATGTCATATAACTATTCTTTTACGTAAACTATTTTGATTTAAATAATTATTGTTCTATTTTGTACAACACGAGAGCTAAAAGGGGTTGGTTTGGGGGCACTACGGTCGACTTTTTTGCAACACGAGGGCTAATGAGACCGGGACCTACTGCTTAAAGCCGATTCCGAACAGCTACGAACATCCATTCCCCAGTGGGATTCGAACCGAAGACCAACGCCCTGATCATTCGGCCATCATTTGGCCTAAAGCTAAATTGGACCGGAGCCTACTGTTTAAACTTTATTCCGAATAGCTACAAACATTTATGGCAACTGTGAGATTCAAATGCATAGACTCCAGCTCTTTAACTTAGAATATAGTTTATCAAATTTGTTTTCAAGAACTATTTCGTAACATATAAGGTTTGAATGACTTTATTTAGTGAGCACCTGTTCTATAGCGTAGAACATCAGTAGTGAACTGTTTTATCTTGGAAATTATTTTTTTAACGTATTATATAAGCAATAAATAGAACATGACAGAACTAATATGTATCATACAATATAGGATATGAACTTATCCTTAGCATAAAATATATAGTATGAAATATTATGTGGCTACGTAAGATTATATAAGTTATAAACTGTTATATAGCAAAAACTATTTTTTAACTTAGAAGATAAATCATGGACTAGTATATGGTAAGATCTCTTTTGTATTATAGTATATAAGAAATGGACTATGTAGTAGCTTAGAATATATAGTATGCACTATTTTGTGACTGTATATGAATTTTATAGAGAGAACTGTTCTATAGCATAAAATATAAGTTATAAACTGTAATATCGCAAAAACTATTTTTTTAACTTAGAAGATAAACCATGGACTAGTATATGGTAAGAACTCTTTTGTATTATAGTATATAAGAAATGGACTATGTAGGACTTCAGAATATATAGGATAATTTATTATGTGACTGTGTACGATTTTATAGAGAACAGTTCAGCACAGTTGTAGCATAAAATATAAGTTATGAACTGTAATATCGCAAAAACTATTTTTTGACTTAGAAGATAAATAATGGATTAGTATATGGTAAAAGCTCTTTTGTATTATAGTATATAAGAAATGGACTATGCAGTAGCTTAGAATATATAGTATGAACTATTATGTGACTATGTACGATTTTATAGAGAGAACTGTTCTGTAGCATAAATTATAAGTTATGAACTGTTGTATCGCAAAAACTATTTTTGAACGTAGAATATAGGCTATGAACTAGTAAATATCAAGACCTAGTACGCATTCTAGAAATTAGAAATTAGACTATTGATTATTCTGCAGTTTAGAATCTATAAAATGAACCATCACATATCCTGAATTGTACTATAGTGAAGAATATAAGTGATAAATTATTCTTTAGAAATAATTCTAATGGGAATTTTTATTGTAATATAGAATATTGTTATAATGCACTTAGAATCAACATGGAATCATAACTGTAGCATTAAGTATCAATAGACTTACAACTGAATGATTATATAATAATAGAGATAGAATTCTAACCACGTCATCTAATCAGCAAGATATCTCCTATATAATAATAGCCTACTGTCCTCGAATTTATGAAGCTGTTGGACCTGGAATGGATAGACGCATCCATATTAGATTCTTGATGAGTTAGGTTAGCAAAATTCAAAGCGAGTAAAGTTTATCTGCTCGTAAACTATCGATCCGGTTCTAAAATAAATTGGTATAAATATGATTTATATTACAGCAAAAAATACGGTCGTCTTTAAAACGTTCGAAATCCACACCTTACCCCTTTTCGACAGTTTAATGGCATTATTTCAAGCCCTATTTTCCCCGGTTAAGAGCAGGCGATTAAATTTATCAATTTATCACATAATAAATAAGTAAAAATAAAGTTTTTTATAGCAATATGACGTCATTTCTTTAACCATTTCATTTAATCATTTCTTATTTTAAATTATTTAAATACCGTCTGCATTATTTTCATATGTTTTATCACTGAACTTAAATATTACGCAAATAATTTTCTTTGATTAGGTACATATGTGATAATTTAAAATTGAATGATCGATTATTTTTTAGTGCAATTAAAATTTTATCACCGGTATTAGCAACAAATTTTATCTGCCTCCAGTGTGTAGTAGAAATGATAGTTTCATTCCTTTACTTCCATTAATTACTGTGACAAAAAAATTAGGAAGAACTTAACAATAATTTCGACGTAGCTAAGAAAACTTTGAATTATCTTTTCAAATGAATTGAACTTAATTCTAAACTGCATTCACAGTATCGGGGGATTTCAGAGGAGTATGAAGATAAACAAATTATTGAGCTTGTACCAGATAATTCTCAGCCAAAAAACAAACCATTTTTTTTACCTGCCTCATAGGGTACTTTACAATTCTGGAAAATTAAAAATTGTTCCGATCCCGTCATATGATATGCTATATGCTAATAGATAAAATAATGTTCCTTATGCAGAAAATTTCTCGTTATACAGAGTGCTACTTGTAATAAAAAAGGGAGGTGCACAATTACATGTTATAACAATTCTAAATAGAAAATGTGTGTCTTATATGGCTAATTATTTTTAGTTATGTTATGAACTACTTACGTATGCACGTAAGTAGTACCTAGGTCAAAATGAATGGTCTTAGGAATGATCCAAATGAATATTCAAAGCTTCAAAATTAAAACTGACTTGTACGTACAAATGTACGTAACATTGAAACTTGTCGAAATTTATTCAGACATGTTCAAAATAAAACTTTCCTTTGACATCCGAGTACTGAAATTTCCGAGAATTACACAATTTTACTGACCCCGTCATATGACGGGTTATATGCTAGTAACTGAAGAATAAAATTATAGAGAAAAAAAAGAGAGAAACACTCGAAACTTCGCACAATCAAAATTTTTGTTCACAGGTAAGCAGTATTTTTTCTTTTCCCTTTCCCTTTTTTTGTGTATTTTTTTGTGCAGGTATATTAAGAATCTTCCACAAAACTCCGCCGTAATACAATATTTAGTTTATCAGTCTATTCCGAAGCCGAAATCTATTTCCACACTCCCACGCATGTTTTGTTTCTTTCTTTGAAACGAAAGGAACCCCCAAATTTACTGATTGCGCTTACACGGCCACAAAATCAATCAGCCCGGGCGCAAAAAAACGAAAAAAAAAATTCTGGCTCAGCCGGTGGCGCCCCTGGAAGTCCGCTAGGGGGCGCCCCGGCCTCTCTCTCCCTCTCTTCGGAATGCGGCGATATGGAAACTCTCCCGGATCCAGCAGTCAGTGGCCGGCGTGTTCTTGGGCAACAAGCCATCTTGACCGGCGTCTAGGGGAAAAAAGGAAAAAAAAAAACCTCTCTGCTAATCCAGGTGGATCGCCAGTTGTGTTATCGCGGTTACAGTTCGGAATTATTCTTTTTTTTACACCAAAAAAAAACTTTTATACCAGTCTGCTATACGGAAAGCCTGAATGCTAGAGACATTTATTAGAACTTTGAGGGGGAGATTTTTAGACTTCGAGCAACATTTCTGTACTTTTCTTATATAGTGTCTTTAGATCGAAATACGTCTTGAAGGAGTTCGAAGACAAGACTCAACTAAACAGCTCGTATTGCACGGTTTTTACTCTGGATCAAAGACAGAAAAACGATGCTAAGTTTGAGCTTATGCATACACAAAAGTAGGATTTCTTAAGCTGTTATAACTCGTAAGTATATTTGAGATTTTTGATTGAATTGCTTCCAATATGTCACAACGATCTCGACATGATTATCTGTTTCCTTACAGCTTTAATGGATAAAATAATAATCTTTAGTAAGATGTTTATATTGACTGAGCACAATTTCTCTAAGTTCTGTCAAAGACTTTATGATTGTGTGCCTCTTGTAGTAAGTCCCCGCGTGACATATCCGACAATTTTAAAGTAGAATATAGAGTAGTAGACTAAAGTAGAACTTCTTTACCTACAATATTTCTCTTTATATTTTTAACGATCTAATCTAGAGATGCAGTACAAAAACTGTAAAGTAACATGATTTTGAGGAAGGAGATATCCAGGGCCATAACAAAAGAAATTTTGATACCAATCTTATACAGTGTCTTCAGATTGAAGACTATCTTGAAGAAGCTCAAAGTTAATTGCAGATAACTAGTTAGTCTGAATGTTTTTCGATTTTCTTTTTATCCTGAGTCATATAGAGAAAAATGATGCTCAGCTTGAGCATAAGAAGAACCAGGATTTCTTGTAGAAGGCTAGGAGGTATGTTTTAGGTTTCTGATTATGTTGTTCTCAATATATCGCAATATTTCGCATCGATTATCTCTTACCTTACATATTAATGATCTAACGAATAGTCTTTTGTAAAATGCTTATATTGTTTCAGCACAATTTATCTAAATCCTGTGTAAAACTTACGATTGTGTTTTAGTTACAGTTAGTCCCCACGTGACATTCCTGACAATTTTAAAGTAGAATATAGAGTAGTAGACTAAAGTAGAACTTCTTTACCTACAACATTCCTCTTTATATTTTTACCATCTAATCTGGAGATGCATTAAAAAATTTGCACTGTAACATGATTTTGAGATAGGAGATATCCAGAGCCATAACAAAAGAAATTTTGTTACCAATCTTAAACAGTGTCTTCAGATTGAAGTCTGTCTTGAAGAAGCTAAAAGTTAATTGCAGATAAACAGTTAGTCTCAATGTTTTTCGTTTTTCTTTTTATCCTGAGTCATATAGAAAGAAAACTGATACTCATTTTGAGCATAAGAAGAACCAGGATTTCTTGTAGAAAGTTTCGAGGTATGTTTCAGATTTCTGGCTTTGTTGTCCGCAATATATCGCAATATTTCGCCTCGATTATCTCTTACCTTACATATTAATGATCTAACGAATAGTTTTTTTGAAATATGCTTATATTGTTTCAGCACAATTTATCTAAATCCTGTGAAAAACTTACGATTGTGTTTTAGTTACAGTTGGTCCCCACGTAACATTCCTGACAATTTTAAAGTAGAATATAGAGTAGTAGACTAAAGTAGAACTTCTTTACCTACAATATTCCTATTATATTTTTAACGATCTAATCTAGAGATGCAGTAAAACAATTGTACTGTATTATGATTTTGAGGAAGGAGATATCCAGGGCCATAACAAAAGAAATTTTCATACCAATCTTACACAGTGTCTTCAGATTGAAGTCTGTCTTGAAGAAGCTCAAAGTTAATTGCAGATAACTAGCTAGTCTCAATGTTTTTCGGTTTTCTTTTTATCCTGAGTCATATAGAAAAAAATGATACTCAGCTTGAGCATAAGAAGAACCAAGATTTCTTGTAGAATATTGGGAGGTATGTTTTAGATTTCTGGCTATGTTATCCGCAATATCTTGCAATATTTTGCCTCGATTATCTCTTACCTTACATATTAATGATCTAACGAATAGTCTTTTGTAAAATGCTTATATTGTTTCAGCACAATTTATCTAAATCCTGTGAAAAACTTACGATTGTGTTTTAGTTACAGTTGGTCCCCACGTAACATTCCTGACAATTTTAAAGTAGAACAGAGTGTATAGTAATAGACTAAAGTATTGTACCGTAACCTACAGTATTCGTCTTTATATTTTTAAAAATCGTATTCTATACATACAGTAAAACAAAATTGTACTATTACATGTTTTTAAAGTACATAACCGGAGCAGTACCAAAAATGTTTTTCGATTCCATTCTTATGTAGTTTTTTTAAATTGTAGCACGTGTTGAAGAAGTTCGAAGTTAATTGCATATAAACAAATTGTACTGCCTTGTTTTTTCATTTGAAACTTAAATCAAAGACAGAAAAACGGTACTAAGTGGAATTATGAGAGTCAAAAGAAACCGAATATCTTGTAAGAGGCTGTTATAACATAAGTAGTATTAAGATTTTTGACTGTGTTATTCCGCAATATTTTGCATATTTTTGCCTCGATAGTTTTACCTTACATTAAATGAATGTAACGAATAGTCTTTTGTAAAGTGTTTATCCAAGCACAATTTCTCTTGCTGAATCTTGTTGAAGGCTTCATGATTATGTCTGTTACAGTCGGTCCCCCAGGTTAATATCAGTTTTAAAGTAGAATAGAGTAGAGCAGTAATAGGAAAGTAGATTAAAGAAGACTATTGTTAAATTAAATAGTCTTGTTTATATTAAAAAAAAACAGCAATCTGGAGCTACAATAAAGAAAATTTTTTATTATTACATGATAATGAGGGCACACACTACCAGAGATGTTTCTAGAAAATTATTTAATACCTAGTGACGTAGCTATAACTTGCCATTCAGGGCGGTTTTTTATTTGCTGCCCTTTTTTAATAAATTAGAGTTTTTTTTATATATAACTTAATGAGGGCATACACTACCAGAGACGTTTCTTGAAAAATATTTCATACTTAGTGACGTAGCTATAACTTGCCATTCAGGGCAGTTTTTTATTTGCTGTCTTTTTTAATCAATTAAATAGTGTTTTTTATATAACTTAATGAGGGCACACACTATTAGAGACGTTTTTAGAAAAATATTTCATACCTAGTGACATAGCTATAACTTGCCATCCAGGGCGGTTTTTTATTTGCTGCCCTTTCTTAATTAAATAGTGCTTTTTATATAACTTATATAACTTAATGAACGCACACAGAGGGCACACACTACCAGAGATGTTTCTAGAAAAATATTCCATACCTAGTGATGTAGCTATAACTTGCCATTCAGGGCGGTTTTTTATTTGCTGACATTTTTTAATAAATTAAACAGTGTTTTTTTTATATAACTTATATAACTTAATGAGGACACACACTACCAGAGACGTTTCTAGAAAAATATTTGATACCAAATGGCGTATCTATAACTTACCATTCAGGGCGGTTTTTTATTTGCTGCCTTTTTTAATCAATTAAATAGTGTTTTTTTATATAACTTATATAACTTAATGAGGGCACACACTATTAGAGACGTTTCTAGAAAAATATTTCATACCTAGTGACGTAGCTATAACTTGCCATTCAGGGCGGTTTTTTATTTGCTGCCCCTTTTTTAATCAATTAAATAGTGTTTTTTTATATAACTTATATAACTTAATGAGGGCACACACTACCAGAGACGTTTCTAGAAAAATATTTCATACCTAGTGACGTAGCTATAACTTGCCATTCAGGGCGGTTTTTTATTTGCTGCCCCTTTTTAATCAATTAAATAGTGTTTTTTTATATAACTTATATAACTTAATGAGGGCACACACTATTAGAGACGTTTCTAGAAAAATATTTCATACCTAGTGACGTAGCTATAACTTGCCATTCAGGGCGGTTTTTTATTTGCTGCCCTTTTTAATCAATTAAATAGTGCTTTTTTATGTAACGTATATAAATAATGTTTCATAAGATAAGCCATATTTCTTTACTTGATTTACAGGAAAAAAAAAACACTAGAAAATATTTTTTAAATTTTAAATGTATAAATAAATAGGATAACAACTTTTTAATAAATTGTGGACTTATATATTTATTTTTCTAGCTTTCTTATTTGAAAATTCGTAAATAATGTCTTCAAAATTAATTTTATTTGTAATTCCTTGTTCTATATAAGAACGAAAAATGGATAATATTGCTAGATTTTTCAGTCTTAAATCACTTAATGTTAAACGAAGGTATATTTTTATCAACTTTAATTTAGAGAAGCTCCATTTCCAACTAGCGAAACTGATGGCAAATATTAAAATTTTTTGGCAAAATTACTATGTTTGAAGAAGAATTTTTTAACCTATACATTTGAATAAGTAAATCAAGAGGGCCTTCGCTCCCGTTTTTTCACAGTTTGGTCTATTCTCCTAGTGCAGATACAGCCATATAAACCTGGCTCTTCATTATTTCAATGTAAAATTGTTCTTTATCAACTTTTTATCTTTACCTTAAGTAGATAGAAAATGTCAGTTCACCATCACTGTGAGCTGGGAGCCCGACGTCAGGCGTGACGTAGGGGATAATGTTATCTACGATAACGTTATCTATGGCGAGTGGAGTGGAGTAGTAGTGTTCCCGTCGTAACCTTTCACGAGCATGAAACCGAAACTAGAAGTTTCTGTAGGAAGGAATGGCAACGGTTTATTTTTTCGAAGACGGCAGCACTACAAAAATTCCATAATTAACTCATTCAAAGTGGTACAACAGATGGCACCACTAAAATTTCGAATCCACATTCCAAGTCGTTGCCATACCGTTCCTAAAAACTTTCGAAAAATAAACCGTTGCCATTCCTTCCTACAAAAATTTCTAGTTTCGGTTTCATGCTCGTTAAATTTTACGACAGGAACACTACTAATCCACTCAAATCGACATAGATAACGTTATCGTAGATAAGATAACGGTATCAGCTACAACACTGCTGACGTCGGGCTCCCAGCTCCCAGTGATAGTGAACTGTCATTTTCTATCTACTACCTTACTAATGTTGATAATTTCAACATTTTATTTTACTTTTCAGGCTACAATAAATATCAAAATTTAAGTTTTCTTTTTGGACTTATATGTGAGAAATGCCGCCCCAAAACCAGGTCCTGATTAAAGCACGGGCCGACTGGGTCTAGGCCCTGGGCCCCCTAAAATTTGGTACTTAATTATTAAATTTTAAATAATTTAATTAACAAAATATGAATTTTATTATTTTTTTCTCTTATTAATTTTGTCTTAAAATCTACGAATAGCCATTATTTGTTAATCTTACCTATGCTATTTTATTTTATTTTTTATATAAAAACTTAATTGCAAGTGTTACAGTTTACATCCTTGAGGATATACAGATTATACTACAAAAATATGTAAACATATTAAAAAAAATTATATTATTCAAAAATTTTTCGTTGTATCACTTATTGTTAAACGAAAATATTTTTTTATCAACTTAAATCCAGAGAAACTCAATTCCCAACTAGCGAAACTGAAGGCAATTGCTAAAATTTTTTTTAGCAAAATTACTATGTTTGGTGCGGAATTTTTCAACCTATACTTTTGAATAAATTCTAGTAAGAGGTCCTTCGCACTCGCTTTTCTACAGTTTGGTCTATTCTTCTAGTGCAGATTCAGCCATATAAACCTAACTCCTCACTATTTCAATACTGACTGGGTCTAGGCTTTGGGTCCCCTAAAATTTGGTACTTAATTATTAAATTTTAAATACTTTAATTAACAAAATTTGAATTTTATTATTTTTTCTCTTATTAATTTTGTCTTAAAATCTACTAATAGCTATTAATTGTTAATTTTATTTTTTATATAAAAACTTAACTGCAAGTGTTACAGTTTACATCCTTGAGGATATACAGATTTTTGGCATTCGACTGTACTACAAAGATATGTAAACATAAAAAAATTAATATAAACTTTCCTCCAAAAATATTCGTTTGTATCCTCTTTTATAAACTATTTTTTTTTGCCTTGAAAGGAGGGTAGGGGGTCCAAAAGACTCCCAGGCTCTGATCCCAACTTTGCCTTCATCGGGCCCTGCCCCATACATGTGCCGTCCGGTGTGGATCTTACCCTCTCCTAGGTAAGCCACTGTCTATACCAGGAGGGGCAACCTGCGGCTCTTTGAAGGATTATTTGTGGTTCTCGATAAATGTAGCCGAGTTCAATTTTCATTTTTGTGTTATTATATTCTAAAAAAATCATTACAACTGATGGAGCTCCGGCAATGCTGGGTAAAAAAATCGTTCTTATTGGGCTTTTAAGAGATGATTCTCAAATTCCACAATTCATACAGATTCACTGCATAATTCACCGAGAACATCTCGTTACAAAATATTCAAAATATCCTGATGTTATGAAAACAGTATAACACATTGTAACTTACATTCGCACCAATGCAAAAAAGCATCGACGATTCAAAAATTTCCTTGAAAAATTAAAGGACGAAGAACTTTCAGATAACATTCAATAAATATAATTTCTGTTAATATATATATATATATATATATATATATATATATATATATATATATATATATATATACCTTTTAAAGTGGACTTTCAAATTGGCTAAAATCGGCCGAAAATTCTAATTTTCGATTTTAGGTAATAGTGAAAGAATATGTCATTAGGAATACGGAGCAAAAAGAATTTTTTCATTCCTTTCATTTTATCATTACTTATGGGTATGATAAGCTTATTATTACTTATGGGTATAGTAATTATAACTTCAAATGCTGTTTAATCAGAAGTAAAATTTTCATATATTACAAATGTTTAAAGTACTCGCATTGAAAATAGATGACTGTCTCTGAAATTCCAGTATTAATTACGTTAGAGTGTATAAAATAAAGTCTAGTTGAAACGGATATGTTTTGAAGTATATAATATGTTAGTTACGCATTTTAATTAACAGCTATAGCTGATTATTCTGCCAAATATGGATATCATCATCATCATAATTATTTTTTTTTCTCTTTATATTTTCTATGAATGTTTATGAAAACAATTAACTTTTTTTGTAAAGTCTATAAGGTATACTTAAAATTTTTTTATCATATTTTATGCAAAATTGATGCGCCTGGAGCATTTTCAATTAAGCTAATTATGAAACAATTAATAATTAATAACTACAAAACTAATTAATATTTTGCCTTCAAATTTTGAAAATATTTATATATCAATACTACTAATAACATAGTCAATCTTCAAGGAAATTCATTTAAAAGTAAAAAAGTTCGCTCTAAAGGTCCACTGTCGACTTAAATACGTATTTAATTGCAGCTCGTGAAAAATTTCAAATTTTGAAAAATGACTCGGGCTATCAAGGAGCTTGGCCATCCATGGTATATTCCATTCTTATGCAGTGCCTCCGAATCGGAGCATGTCTTAAAGGAGTTTGAAGACAAGTCACTATTAACCCTTTAACGGAAAGTGGTTTCGTAGCAAAACCACCTACTAAACATCTTTTTTTTAAACTTTACTTTTTGGATTACTTTACTTTATCTTTTTATAATTATTTACGGCTCCAATTTCATACATCTGTGATATGTGGAAGCCAATGATGTAGAATCAAGAGCTTTTGCAATTAAAAAAAAACTTTTTGGAGATATGGATGAGTTTTCGATTATACATACACACACACATACATACATACATATATATATATATATATATATATATATATATATATATATATATATATATATATATATATATATATATATATACATATATATATATATATATATATATATATATATATATATATATATATGTATATATATATATATATATATATATATATGTATGTATATGTATATATATATATATATATATATATATATATATATATATACATATATATATATATATATATATATATGTATATATATATATATATATATATATATATATATATATATATATATATATATATATATATATATATATATATATATATATATATATATATATATGCATGTATATGTATGTATATATATATATATATATATATATATATAAATACATATATATATATATACATATATATATATATATATATATATACATACATATATATATATGTATATATATATATATATATATATGTATGTATATGTATATATATATATATATATATATATATATGTATGTATATGTATATATATATACATATATACATATATATATATATATATATATATATATATATATATATATATATACATACATATATATATACATACATACATATATATATATATATATATATATATATATATGTATATATATATATATATATATATATATATATATATGTACATGTATATATATATATATATGCATGTATATATGTATATATATATATATATATATATATATATATATATATATATATATACACATATCTATATATATACATGTATGTATATATATATACACATACAAGTATCTGTACAAACAACAACACTTTTAAGTTGTTAAGCTATTTATTTATTATACCAGTTTAAAGATTATCATTTATTGTTCTTCCAGTATAGTTAAACTTTTAAAAAGGCATAATGTTCAAGCTGTACAAGGGTAGGGGTTAGTCAGTTAAACCACTTCTCAAACCCTAATTTGGTATCCTCTAAGGCAAACCCTTCTAAGGAATGTTAAAAAATATATATATATTTTACATATACAAAGCTTATAGATAACATTTATAAACAAATTACATTAAATTCCCATGACTTTATTTTAATGACCTTTTAACCTGGGTTAAACAGCTCGTTCTGCGAGATTTTTTAGTTTTTCCTTTTTTAAATCTTAAATCAAAGACAGGTAAATGATTCTAGGTGTGAACATGAGGATATGAACGTACAGGATTGCATTGTTACATGATTTTAAAGGAGGATATGAACAGTGCCCTAACAAAAAGAAATTTCGTTACTATTCTTATACAGTGTCTTCATATTGAAGTACGCCTTAATGGAGTCCGAAGAGAAATCGCAAATAAACAATGCATGTTTCCTGTTTCTTTCGTTGTTCAGTTTACCCTAAATCTTAGACAGGCAGTTTGGGCATAAGGGTAAACAGAACCGGTATTTCTTGTAGGAGGCTGTTATAATTGGAAATTAATTTTCAGATTTTTGAACACAATATCTCACCATCATTATCTCTTTCATTGCAGTTCGAATAGATATAATTTAGTCCTTCTCAACTATTTTTTTTTTTTTTTTTTTTTTGTCCATGCCCCACCGAGTCGCTTTTAAATGTCTGATGTTCCCACATGAGGAATATATTTAATAACTTATTCTAATTTCCTGGAATTTCTTGCAGGGGTTCCCCAAGTGATCACTATTTGCTTAGTCAAAATACTAAAATTTTAGTAAAATTTTGATTTTTATAAGAGATTGAATTCTTAAAGGCAGTTTGCTTTGCTTGTAAAATAAATATACGTGATTATATCTGCTACCATATTACAGTCGACATATGTCACTGGTGACTTCTACGTCATAATGACGTCAGAAATCACCAGAGATGGGAATTTGGTGCCATAAATTTCCCTCTCTGACATCATTATGACGCAGAAGTCATCAGTGACATATGTCGACTGTAATATGGTAGCACCCATTTTATAGATAAAATAAACGGTGCTACCCTACTCCGACCAAGATATGTCACAGGCGACTTTGGCGTCATAATAACGTCAGAAATCGCGAGAGAGAAAACATTATGGCAACAAATTCCTCTTTTGGCGACTTTTGATGTCATTGTGACTCAGAAGTCACCTGTGACATATCTCGTATGTCATATGGTAATGCCCTGTATCTTAAATAGCCCATCACATGACGGGATCAGTAAAAGTTTTAATTTTCCAAAATTGTAAAGTACTTTATGAGGCAGGTAAAAAAAGGGTTTGTTTTTTGGCGGAGAATTATCTTGCAACAAAAAATAATCGATGACCCAATTTAAAATGATCACACATGTACCTAATCTATTATTGAACCCAAATAGAAAAGAAAATTATAAGGCGATTTCAAGTAGTAGGGCAAATTCTCAAATTATGACAAATCTGGCTTTAGTTTTAAACGGAAGGGCAGTTTATTGTTTGTCTATTGGCTGTTAAACAAGTGAAAATGAATGGGAAGGGCATTATAGTAAATCGTGACGTTGCGACAAATTGCCTCATTTACGTAATATCTAAGTTCAATGATAAAACGTATGAAAATAAGGCATAATTTAAATAATTTAATATAAGAAATGACTCAATGAGATGGTTAAAGGAATGACGTCATAATGCTAGAAAAATGTTATTTTTACCTATTTGTTATGGGATAAATTGATGAATTTAATCGCCTGCTCTTAAC
>CM063500.1:65299493-65336993 GCA_032207245.1 Pardosa pseudoannulata | reverse complement strand
TAGCAAGATCAATCGTGATCTATCGACTATAGATGTAATTTCCTAGTAAAATTTCCAAATTCCTGAAATTTTCAGATTTTTTTTTCCAGATGTGTTCGTTTTCTTACCTTTATGACCTATATTCGATACTTATTTTTTCCGATTTCATTTAAAATTATTCCAAAATACTCATATACACATCAGTATGATCGTTAATTACTGAAAATGTGAAAAAACTAATGACAAAACTATCAAAATTTTGAAAACTTTTTCAGTGTGCGAAGAATTTATGCTTTCTCCAAAAATAAACATGTTAATTTTATTTTAGGAGACGTTACTACTGATAGTCGTTCAAATCGAGTACTATATGTCACTGTTCTAGAAACTATAAAATTTTCTACTTTTCTAGAAACTCTATGATATCCAGCAAGATCGATCTTGATCTATCGACTAAAGATGGAATTTCCTAGTAAAATTTCTAAATTCATGAAGTTTTAAGATTTTTTTTCCAGATGTGTTCGTTTTCTGACTTTTATGACCTATATTCGACACTTAATTTTTTTCGATTGCATTTTAAATTATTCTAAAATATTCCTATACAGATCAGTATGATCATTAATTATTGAAAATGTGAAAAAACTAATGACAAAACTACCAAATTTTGAAATTTTTTCAGTGTGCGAATACTTTATGCTCTCTCCAAAATTAAACTTGTTAATTTTCTTTTACTAAAGAATTCACTGTCTTTTCATTTTATTTTAATGCAGTCGTTTTTAGAAAAGAGTGATTTAGCTTTGCATGAATTTTGAATAGAAAAATCATTAGTATTCTGACGAAAAATCAATATTTTATAGTGAAATCATGTCTTTATTCTTCATTCATTATATGCTCGAATATCCTCGGGTGCTTCAGCAAACGTGCAATATGTTTTTCCAAATTAACTTGCTGCAAGATTTTTTTATTCGACAACTACAATAGATGTTCTTAATATAAGACGACTTTAGTATCGCTGTTTCATTACATTCACCCTCTGACAAATTTACGAGGAAAAAAAGTATATTTATTCCTTCATTGTTTTTCTCAAATGTTTGGGAAGCGAAAACTCGGCAATTTAAGGTTATCTACACAGTTGTATTTCATTTTATGATACACAGGACATGACAGAGGGTGATACGTTAGTATTATTATGATAAGGCGGTTATGTAGAAAAATTTTCGGTTTGAAAATTGATACGTTTTCTTAAAACCACAGCTGGGTCAACGGACGTCACTATCCCCTATATAATAATAGCCTAAGTTACTGTACGTCTGTCCTCCAATTTATGAAGCGGTTGGACCTGGAATGGATAGAGGCATCCATTCAAAGCGAATAAAGTTTATCCTCTCCTAAACTATCGATCCGATTCTAAAATAAATTGGCATAAATATGCTTCATATCACAGCAAAAAATACTGTCGTCTTTAAAACGTTCGAAATCCAACCCTTCCCTGCTTTTCGAGAGTTTAATGCCATTATTTCAAGCCCTATTTTCCCCGGTTAAAAGCAGGCGATTAAATTTATCAATTAATAAATAGGTAAAAATAACATTTTTTCTATCATTGTGACGTCATTGTGATAACATCTCATTTAATCATTTCATATTTTAAATTATTTAAATATCGTCTACACTATTTTAATATCTTTTATCACTGAACTTAGATATTACGTAAATGATTTTCTTTTATATTTGGCTTAAATAATAGATTAGGTACATACGTGATAATTTTAAATTTAATCATCGATTATTTTTTGTTGCAATGAAACTTTTACCACCGGTATTAACAATAAATTCTTTTCATATAAGTCTAGGAGTCTATTTCACGGACTAATAAATATCTAGCTTTTAATTTATATATATTTGGAAATTAAGAAGTTTGTTCTTTTGTGTGTTTGTTTATTATACATAACCACACGGTTTGACTAAATGAATTCAATGTGATTCTAAACTGCATTACAGGATCGGGAGACTCTAGAGGAGTATGGCGATAAATAAATTATTGAGAGTGAACCAGATAGTTCTCAGCCAAAAAACCTTTTTTTACCTGCCTGATTGGGTACTTAACAGTTCTGGAATATTAAAAATTTTACTAATCCCGTCATATGATGGGCTATATGCTAGTAATTTAAGAATGGTTTTTATCAAGAATGGCGAAATTTTTCAATTAGTGTGCCAGTTATATTATGGTTTGTTATTATCTCCCGTTATGCAACTTGTTATACTTTTTTAAGATAAAAAATGTTTAATTTTTAATATCATTCTTTCTCCTTGTATCACATTGTGAGAATCACTGCTCTAATATAGACCTTTTAACTGATATTTGCTTAAAATTATGTTTTTGTGTGATATGTAATATTATGATATATATAAGTATGATATTTTTGTATAATATATATCTTGTCACATATTTAGCTGTTATGTTTAGAAGATCATATTGTCTGAATTAATGAAGAAGACTGTGAGAGTGTAGCTATGTTTAGGTTTGTGAAACTGATTTGCTCGCCGCACTCACACGTTGTGGGTTGAATGCCCAGGTTTTTTTCGCAACTCCAGGAAGCGTGTGGTGTGGTCAGAGAAATTAAATGCACTTAAACTTCACCAAGTTTTGGAGAATTGTGATTGGTCTCCAGGAGGCGATTCAGGACCATCCTTGGTGTCCCGGTCCTTCTGGCCAGAGCCGGGAAAGGACACATTGTACAAAGGACAATGGAACAACGAAAAGGATAATGGAAAAAGTGTAGGGTTGCCTGAGTCGAAAGAAGAAAGAAAAATAATGCAGCGTTCTCTTGGACATTGGCAATTTTTTTTTTTGTGGCGAAGCACATGGAGTGCTCCTTTTACTTTTTAATTTTTTATATAATTTTTTACATATTTTCTTGTCATTTGTTCTAATTTTGAGCATTGTCGTATAGATCAGTGGTATTATAATATAATTAAAAGCAATATAAAGCAACTGTGGGTTATCAATGTTTTCAAAATGACAATGCAATATACTACACCACAACAGAGACAACAGCGTCCATTGGTGTTTTCATTCTCAAAATGACGTCCTCGCATATCTCAAAGCATCAGTTTTGTTGCATGCCCCTTTTATATTAAAATATAAGGAATCACTGTTCCATAATTTACAATTAACTTTGGTTTCTAACTTTATGATTCAGCCCACTCACTTTCTACCTCTACAGTAACTTCCACAATGGAGAAGGGAAACTAATCATCCTTCTGTCCCACTAAATGTCACAACAGTCGAGCTCGTACTCGTTTCTGAATCCACCTTTGATGACTGCTAGTCTTAGATATGTTTGTAGTTACCCTTTTGTCCAACTAAGTGTCATTACAGCGGTCGTGCTCGTACTCGTTTTTGAATGCCCATTTTATGACTGTTAGTCTTAGATAAGTATTTAGTCATCCTTCTGGTCCACTAAATATCATAACAGTCGTGCTTGTACCCGTTTCTGAATCCACCTTGGATGACTGCTATCCTTAGATAAGTATTAGTTACCCTTCTGTCCAACTAAGTATCATTACAGCGGTCGTGCTCGTACTCGTTTTTGAATACCCATTTTATGACACCTAGTCTTAGATAAGTATTTAGTCATCTTTCTGGTCCACTAAATACCAAAACAATCGTGCTTGTACTCCTTTCTGAATCCACCTTGGATGACTGCTAGCCTTAGATAAGTATTAGTTACCCTTCTATCCAACTAAATGTCATAACAGTGGTCGTGCTCGTACTCGTTTTTGAATACCCATTTTATGACTGCTAGTCTTAAATAAGTATTTAGTCATCCTTCTGGTCCACTAGATATCATAACAGTCGTGCTCGTACCCGTTTCTGAATCCACCTTTGATGATTTCTATCCTTAGATAAGTATTTAGTTTCCCTTCTGTCCAACTAAGTGTCATTACAGCGGTCGTGCGCGTACTCGTTTTTGAATGCCCATTTTATGACTGTTAGTCTTAGATAAGTATTTAGTCATCCTTCTGGTCCACTAAATATCATAACAGTCGTGCTCGTACCCGTTTCTGAATCCACCTTTGATGATTTCTATCCTTAGATAAGTATTAGTTACCCTTCTGTCCAACTAAGTGTCATTACAGCGGTCGTGCGCGTACTCGTTTTTGAATGCCCATTTTATGATTGTTAGTCTTAGATAAGTGTCTTAGATAAGTATTTAGTCATCTTTCTGGTCCACTAAATGTCATAACAGTCGTGCTCGTACTCGTTTCTGAATCCACCTTTGATGACTGCTAGCCTTAGATAAGTATTTAGTTTCCCTTCTGTCCAACTAAGTGTCATTACAGCGGTCGTGCGCGTACTCGTTTTTGAATGCCCATTTTATGATTGTTAGTCTTAGATAAGTGTCTTAGATAAGTATTTAGTCATCTTTCTGGTCCACTAAATGTCATAACAGTCGTGCTCGTACTCGTTTCTGAATCCACCTTTGATGATGGTATCCTTAGATAAGTATTTAGTTTCCCTTCTGTCCAACTAAGTGTCATTACAGCGGTCGTGATCGTACTCGTTTTTGAATACCCATTTTATGACTGTTAATCTTAGATAAGTATCTAGTCATCTTTTTGGTCCACTAAATGTCATAACAGTTGTGCTCGTACTCGTTTCTGAATCCATCTTGGATGACTGTTAGCCTTAGATAAGTATTAGTTACCCTTTTGTCCAACTAAGTGTCATTACAGTAGTCGTGCTCGTACTCGTTTTTGAATACCCATTTTATGACTGTTAATCTTAGATAAGTATCTAGTCATCCTTTTGGTCCACTAAATGTCATAACAGTTGTGCTCGTACTCGTTTCTGAATCCACCTTTGATGAATGCTAGCCTTAGAGATAAATTTTTAGTCAGCCTTTTGCTCCACTAAATGTCATGATAGCGATCGTGCTCGCACTTTTTTCTTAATCTCCCTTTGATGACTATTAGTGTTGGAGAAAAGTTTTTAGTCACCCTTTTGTCCCACTAAATGTCATAACAGTTGTGCTCGTACTCATTTCTGAATCCATCTTGGATGACTGGTAGCCTTAGATAAGTATTAGTTACCCTTCTGTCCAACTAAGTGTCATTACAGTAGACGTGCTCGTACTCGTTTTTGAATACCCATTTTTATGACTGTTAATCTTAGATAAGTATCTAGTCACCCTTTTGTCCCACTAAATGTCATAACAGTTGTGCTCGTACTCATTTCTGAATCCATCTTGGATGACTGCTAGCCTTAGATAAGTATTAGTTACCCTTCTGTCCAACTAAGTGTCATTACAGTAGTCGTGCTCGTACTCGGTTTGAATACCCATTTTATGGCTGTTACTCTTAGATAAGTATCTAGTCATCCTTTTGGTCCACTAAATGTCATAACAGTCGTGCTCGTACCCGTTTCTGAATCCACCTTGGATGACTGCTATCCTTAGATAAGTATTAGTTACCCTTCTGTCCAACTAAGTATCATTACAGCGGTCGTGCGCGTACTCGTTTTTGAATACCCATTTTATGACACCTAGTCTTAGATAAGTATTTAGTCATCTTTCTGGTCCACTAAATACCAAAACAATCGTGCTTGTACTCCTTTCTGAATCCACCTTGGATGACTGCTAGCCTTAGATAAGTATTAGTTACCCTTCTATCCAACTAAATGTCATAACAGTGGTCGTGCTCGTACTCGTTTTTGAATACCCATTTTATGACTGTTAGTCTTAGATAAGTATTTAGTCATCTTTCTGGTCCACTAAATGTCATAACAGTCGTGCTCGTACTCGTTTCTGAATCCACCTTTGATGACTGCTAGCCTTAGATAAGTATTAGTTACCCTTCTGTCCAACTAAGTGTCATTACAACGGTTGTGCTCGTACTCGTTTTTGAATACCCATTTTATGACAGCTAGTCTTAGATAAGTATTTAGTCATCTTTTTGGTCCACTAAATGTCATAACAGTCGTGCTCGTACCCGTTTCTGAATTCACCTTTGATGACTGCTATCCTTAGATAAGTATTTAGTTTCCCTTCTGTCCAACTAAGTGTCATTACAGCGGTCGTGATCGTACTCGTTTTTGAATACCCATTTTATGACTGTTAATCTTAGATAAGTATCTAGTCATCCTTTTGGTCCACTAAATGTCATAACAGTTGTGCTCGTACTCGTTTCTGAATCCATCTTGGATGACTGTTAGCCTTAGATAAGTATTAGTTACCCTTCTGTCCAACTAAGTGTCATTACAGTAGTCGTGCTCGTACTCGTTTTTGAATACCCATTTTATGACTGTTAATCTTAGATAAGTATCTAGTCATCCTTTTGGTCCACTAAATGTCATAACAGTTGTGCTCGTACTCGTTTCTGAATCCACCTTTGATGAATGCTAGCCTTAGAGATAAATTTTTAGTCAGCCTTTTGCTCCACTAAATGTCATGATAGCGATCGTGCTCGCAAGTTTTTCTTAATCACCCTTTGATGACTATTAGTGTTGGAGAAAAGATTTTAGTCACCCTTTTGTCCCACTAAATGTCATAACAGTTGTGCTCGTACTCATTTCTGAATCCATCTTGGATGACTGGTAGCCTTAGATAAGTATTTAGTTTCCCTTCTGTCCAACTAAGTGTCATTACAGCGGTCGTGCGCGTACTCGTTTTTGAATGCCCATTTTATGATTGTTAGTCTTAGATAAGTGTCTAGTCACCCTTTTGTCCCACTAAATGTCATAACAGTTGTGCTCGTACTCGTTTCTGAATCCATCTTGGATGACTGCTAGCCTTAGATAAGTATTAGTTACCCTTCTGTCCAACTAAGTGTCATTACAGTAGTCGTGCTCGTACTCGGTTTGAATACCCATTTTATGACTGTTACTCTTAGATAAGTATTTAGTCATCCTTTTGGTCCACTAAATGTCATAACAGTTGTGCTCGTACTCGTTTCTGAATCCACCTTTGATGACTGCTAGCCTTAGATAAGTATTAGTTACCCTTCTGTCCAACTAAGTATCATTACAACGGTTGTGCTCGTACTCGTTTTTGAATACCCATTTTATGACATCTAGTCTTAGATAAGTATTTAGTCATCTTTCTGGTCCACTAAATACCAAAACAATCGTGCTTGTACTCCTTTCTGAATCCACCTTGGATGACTGCTAGCCTTAGATAAGTATTAGTTACCCTTCTATCCAACTAAATGTCATAACAGTGGTCGTGCTCGTACTCGTTTTTGAATACCCATTTTATGACTGCTAGTCTTAAATAAGTATTTAGTCATCCTCCTGGTCCACTAAATGTCATAACAGTCGTGCTCGTACCCGTTTCTGAATCCACCTTTGATGACTGCTATCCTTAGATAAGTATTATTAGTTTCCCTTCTGTCCAACTAAGTGTCATTACAGCGGTCGTGCGCGTACTCGTTTTTGAATGCCCATTTTATGACTGTTAGTCTTAGATAAGTATTTAGTCATCCTTCTGGTCCACTAAATGTCATAACAGTCGTGCTCGTACCCGTTTCTGAATCCACCTTTGATGACTGCTATCCTTAGATAAGTATTAGTTACCCTTCTGTCCAACTAAGTATCATTACAGCGGTCGTGCTCGTACTCGTTTTTGAATACCCATTTTATGACTGTTAATCTTAGATAAGTATCTAGTCATCTTTTTGGTCCACTAAATGTCATAACAGTTGTGCTCGTACTCGTTTCTGAATCCATCTTGGATGACTGTTAGCCTTAGATAAGTATTAGTTACCCTTCTGTCCAACTAAGTGTCATTACAGCGGTCGTGCTCGTACTCGTTTTTGAATACCCATTTTATGACTGTTAATCTTAGATAAGTATCTAGTCATCCTTTTGGTCCACTAAATGTCATAAACAGTTGTGCTCGTACTCGTTTCTGAATCCACCTTTGATGACTGCTAGCCTTAGAGATAAAATTTTAGTCACCCTTTTGCTCCACTAAATGTCATGATAGCGATCGGTGCTCGCAAGTTTTTTCTTAATCACCCTTTGATGACTATTAGTGTTGAAGAAAAGATTTTAGTCACCCTTTTGTAACACTAAATGTCATAACAGTTGTGCTTGTACTCCTTTCTGAATCCACCTTGGATGACTGCTAGCCTTAGATAAGTATTTAGTTTCCCTTCTGTCCAACTAAGTGTCATTACAGCGGTCGTGATCGTACTCGTTTTTGAATACCCATTTTATGACTGTTAATCTTAGATAAGTATCTAGTCATCTTTTTGGTCCACTAAATGTCATAACAGTTGTGCTCGTACTCGTTTCTGAATCCATCTTGGATGACTGTTAGCCTTAGATAAGTATTAGTTACCCTTTTGTCCAACTAAGTGTCATTACAGCGGTCGTGATCGTACTCGTTTTTGAATACCCATTTTATGACTGTTAATCTTAGATAAGTATCTAGTCATCCTTTTGGTCCACTAAATGTCATAACAGTTGTGCTCGTACTCGTTTCTGAATCCACCTTGGATGACTGCTAGCCTTAGATAAGTATTAGTTACCCTTCTGTCCAACTAAGTGTCATTACAGTAGTCGTGCTCGTACTCGTTTTTGAATACTCATTTTATGACTGTTAATCTTAGATAAGTATCTAGTCATCCTTTTGGTCCACTAAATGTCATAACAGTTGTGCTCGTACTCGTTTCTGAATCCACCTTTGATGACTGCTAGCCTTAGAGATAAAATTTTAGTCACCCTTTTGCTCCACTAAATGTCATGATAGCGATCGTGCTCGTACTTTTTTCTTAATCACCCTTTGAAGACTATTAGTGTTGGAGAAAAGTTTTTAGTCACCCTTTTGTCCCACTAAATGTCATAACAGTCGTGCTCGTACTCGTTTCTGAATCCACCTTTGATGACTGCTAGCCTTAGATAAGTATTAGTTACCCTTCTGTCCAACTAAGTGTCATTACAACGGTTGTGCTCGTACTCGTTTTTGAATACCCATTTTATGACATCTAGTCTTAGATAAGTATTTAGTCATCTTTCTGGTCCACTAAATACCAAAACAATCGTGCTTGTACTCCTTTCTGAATCCACCTTGGATGACTGCTAGCCTTAGATAAGTATTAGTTACCCTTCTATCCAACTAAATGTCATAACAGTGGTCGTGCTCGTACTCGTTTTTGAATACCCATTTTATGACTGTTAATCTTAGATAAGTATCTAGTCATCCTCCTGGACCACTAAATGTCATAACAGTCGTGCTCGTACCCGTTTCTGAATCCACCTTTGATGACTGCTATCCTTAAATAAGTATTAGTTACCCTTCTGTCCAACTAAGTATCATTACAGCGTTCGTGCTCGTACTCGATTTTGAATACCCATTTTATTGACTGTTAGTCTTAGATAAGTATTTAGTCATCCTTCTTTTCCACTAAATGTCATAACAGTCGTGCTCGTACCCGTTTTTGAATCCACCTTTGATGACTGCTATCCTTAGATAAGTATTTAGTTTCCCTTCTGTCCAACTAAGTGTCATTACAGCGGTCGTGCTCGTACTCGTTTTTGAATGCCCATTTTATGACTGTTAGTCTTAGATAAGTATTTAGTCATCCTTCTGGTCCACTAAATGTCACAACAGCGGTCGTGCTTGTACCCGTTTCTGAATCCACCTTGGATGACTGCTATCCTTAGATAAGTATTAGTTACCCTTCTGTCCAACTAAGTATCATTACAGCGGTCGTGCGCGTACTCGTTTTTGAATACCCATTTTATGACACCTAGTCTTAGATAAGTATTTAGTCATCTTTCTGGTCCACTAAATGTCATAACAGTCGTGCTCGTACTCGTTTCTGAATCCACCTTTGATGACTGCTATCCTTAGATAAGTATTAGTTTACCCTTCTGTCCAAACTAAGTATCATTACAGCGGTCGTGCTCGTACTCGATTTTGAATACCCATTTTATGACTGTTAATCTTAGATAAGTATCTAGTCATCCTTTTGGTCCACTAAATGTCATAACAGTTGTGCTCGTACTCGTTTCTGAATCCACCTTGGATGACTGCTAGCCTTAGATAAGTATTAGTTACCCTTCTGTCCAACTAAGTGTCATTACAGCGGTCGTGCTCGTACTCGTTTTTGAATACCCATTTTATGACTGTTAATCTTAGATAAGTATCTAGTCATCCTTTTGGTCCACTAAATGTCATAACAGTTGTGCTCGTACTCGTTTCTGAATCCACCTTTGATGAATGCTAGCCTTAGAGATAAATTTTTAGTCAGCCTTTTGCTCCACTAAATGTCATGATAGCGATCGTGCTCGCACTTTTTTCTTAATCACACTTTGATGACTATTAGTGTTGGAGAAAAGATTTTAGTCACCCTTTTGTCCCACTAAATGTCATAACAGTTGTGCTCGTACTCATTTCTGAATCCATCTTGGATGACTGGTAGCCTTAGATAAGTATTAGTTTCCCTTCTGTCCAACTAAGTGTCATTACAGTAGTCGTGCTCGTACTCGTTTTTGAATACTCATTTTATGACTGTTAATCTTAGATAAGTATCTAGTCATCTTTTTGGTCCACTAAATGTCATAACAGTTGTGCTCGTACTCGTTTCTGAATCCATCTTGGATGACTGTTAGCCTTAGATAAGTATTAGTTACCCTTTTGTCCAACTAAGTGTCATTACAGTAGTCGTGCTCGTACTCGTTTTTGAATACCCATTTTATGACTGTTAATCTTAGATAAGTATCTAGTCATCCTTTTGGTCCACTAAATGTCATAACAGTTGTGCTCGTACTCGTTTCTGAATCCACCTTTGATGACTGCTAGCCTTAGATAAGTATTAGTTACCCTTCTGTCCAACTAAGTATCATTACAGTAGTCGTGCTCGTACTCGTTTTTGAATACCCATTTTATGACTGTTAATCTTAGATAAGTATCTAGTCATCCTTTTGGTCCACTAAATGTCATAACAGTTGTGCTCGTACTCATTTTCTGAATCCATCTTGGATGACTGCTAGCCTTAGATAAGTATTAGTTACCCTTCTGTCCAACTAAGTGTCATTACAGTAGTCGTGCTCGTACTCGTTTTTGAATACTCATTTTATGACTGTTAATCTTAGATAAGTATCTAGTCATCCTTTTGGTCCACTAAATGTCATAACAGTTGTGCTCGTACTCGTTTCTGAATCCACCTTTGATGACTGCTAGCCTTAGAGATAAAATTTTAGTCACCCTTTTGCTCCACTAAATGTCATGATAGCGATCGTGCTCGTACTTTTTTCTTAATCTCCCTTTGATGACTATTAGTGTTGGAGAAAAGTTTTTAGTCACCCTTTTGTCCCACTAAATGTCATAACAGCAGTCATGTCCGTACTCGTGTCTGAATCCGCCTTTAATGACTGCCAATCTTAGATAAATGTTTAGTTAACCTTCTGTTCCCCTAAATGTCATAACGGTCATGCTCGTACGTTTTTTTTATCCCCTTTGGTGACTGCTAGTCTTGGAAATGTTTTTTAAAAATATTGTTGTTAGTGAGTGTAAATAAATAAAAATAATTTAACCCCTTTCCTGTATGATTTAATAATGAAAAACTGTGCATGAAATAACCATTTAATTTTTATTTAAAAAACTTGTTTCATTTTACATTTCTTACATATTCTTAATTAAAATCCACTTTTTACATAGTGTTAAATAATATCAGAAACAGTAAAATTAAGAAAATATCAAAGCAAAACATTAATAAGGTATACAGATAATAGTCTTCGAGCTAGTGGTACTTTTCAAAACAAAGTGCAAAGAAATTCTTAATTGTTTACACCGCCGAGTAGTCTCACTTTTAATTTGATTCTTGTAACACACACGGCATTTCTTAGTAGGTATTCTTTTATTCTGACTCATTAATTTGGCAATGACTTGTACCAAGAAATTCTAAGTAAACAATATGCAATAGTGACTTGTGATTTTCACAAGTGATAAAAGTGTTGCCAAATTCAGTACACTAGAAATTTTAAACTAAATTAATTATCATATTTAACAGTAACTTTAATCGCATGACGAGTGTAGCTCGTCATTGTGCGGTATGGAATGGAAAACTAATGACGAGCTAGACTCGTCATTTTACCGGAAGGGGTTAATATGTATCTGTCATGTGCCTCCGAAACATTTGTCACATACCATTAAGTTCGGCATCTCTGCTTTATATAAGTCAACCCTTCTGGCTTCTCTGAAAATCCTGTTAGGTTTCTAATTTAAATAATACGAATACTGTATCACTATAAAGACGGGAGTGGTAATTTTGACCGCAAACAAACTTGAAACTCTCGTATTTTCCTTGTTTATTCTTCAATTTCCTGATAGTTCACTGACTTTTCTTAATAACTCACAAAGGACATGCAGGTAAAAATTATTAATTTTAACTCATTGTTATCGAATCTACAAATATGAATACTTAGAAAGGCTGACTGCGACCATTTTAACAGCTAAACAAATATCTCAGCCTATGTTGAGTATTCTATTTTTAGTTCTTTTCGATGAAGGGGAACAAACGAAAAAGAGTTGGTTTTAGAAACACTTTAGCTTTTATTTCTAAAGGTATTCTAATAAATAATTTGTGGTTTGCGACATAAGGTCCTAAAGTTTTGTCACGAAACAATGGCTTGAGATAACTTCAATAAATCATGAAATATTTGCGGTTTGATTTAAATCCAAGAAGATCTGAAAGATTTTAGATAAATTTGGTGTCATATCATTATGGAATACTTTTATTCAAAACTGTTTATTTTCAAATAAAGCTGGGGCATTCAACCTTTTATAATTTGGAGACCACTTAGAGAGTATAGTTTTCTTGATGGAGCCTCTTGATCAAAGAG
Source organism: Pardosa pseudoannulata (assembly GCA_032207245.1). Lineage (NCBI taxonomy): Eukaryota > Metazoa > Arthropoda > Arachnida > Araneae > Lycosidae > Pardosa > Pardosa pseudoannulata. Next base: position 65,324,167 of record CM063500.1, on the reverse strand, counting down.
CAGAAATAATAAGATATCAAAATTTTATACTATTTAAATTTATAAACTTATTATTGCATCTTTTTTTATCACAGTACAAATAACTTAAGGTATAGAATGATATGGTAGATAATGGTTATTTTTAATGCATTATATGAATAATAAAGGTAATAATATTTTGAGTTATAACAAAACAATAAAAAAGCAAATTCTTTTAATAATTTGGCTGTTATAGTTTTTAATTGCAAAGTATTTTTACGTCTGAACTGATTGTTGAAATCTGCAACCTTATGTCCTAATAACGTAAATGACAGGCTTAATGACTCAAATAAGCAATTTTTTGTGTGCAACAAAGTAATTTTGGGAGTTTTACACGCAATGTTAATTCATAATTATATAAAAATAAATGACAAAAAAAATTTATTATAGTTTTATAATTATTACACATTATTTTCGGAGTGGAAAACGAACAGGTTTAAAAGGAAATTTAACCTAAAAATTGTTTCCAAAACGTGACACTAGATTTCTACTTGTGCACCGGTAAATGCACATTTGTGCCACTATAGCAGTAGCGTCTAAAGTCGACCGTTTCGTTTTGGACGGCTATTGTGAATGTATTGGACGGCTATTGTGTGTTATACCCCATAGTGAAATTCGCTTTTATGGCTATAAACGCAAGTGTCCGTCAACGTGTTAAGTATGTGGTAGACAGGCAGAGGGTGTATCATAGGGGGCTAGAGGATTGTTTCTTTATAAGGGATAAACATCTAACTGTGACCAGAATATATAGACTGTAGACTTACACGAGAAACTGTTATAACAAACATACAAACGATTTTTTTTTAAATTTATTAGTACCTATTTATACCTGCTTATTATTTTCCTTTCTTTTCAGCAGGCAACGCTCATTCGTAACCGACGCCCGATCAGAACGGAACACCATGCACGGTACGTCCACCCCTTGCGAGCCACTCGAAGATCTCTCGGATCCCGACCTGGTTACAGTCGTCCCTTCGACCCCGAACGGACGTCTCATGGCGACAAAGACATCCTCCGGTTACAAGATCACGTCCCGGTAACACCTTTAAAACAAGAGAGGGGATGGTGTGTGACGAAACAGTGATCCTACCGCACTGAATCATCAAAAAACACAAAAAAAATTCTCCCAAAAAAGCGCCAAACGACGGCTCGCAGCAAGGACTTATCGAATCATCCCCCGTGGATGCGCAACCGGCACTTCCGCCGGCTGGCCCTGTGCGCGTGCGGGGTGGTGCTGTCTTCCTACCTGGTGCTGTTTGTGGTGGTGGTTTCGAGGCGAGTGGACAGGACCGCTGAGGATCGGCTCAGGAGGTCCATCGCAGACGATCCCAGAAGGCGGATCCACAGACGCATCCAGGTCTGCACTTTACCCGGTTACAGGAATCCTCCAGGTCCAGTAACCGCGCTTGCTTCCTTTCCCGGATCCGGTAACACCTGGATAAGGTTCCTGGTGCAGCAAGCCACTGGTGAGTAGTCCATTCATACTATCCTGTTATGGTTTGGGGTCAGCTTGTTTACTTCCAGAGAACAATGAAATATCTCGGAGTCTATCTGAATAGAAGGCTGACTGGGAAAACCAATATAGACAATAATATAGTGCATTTCAATAAAGCTAGAAGAGATATTGCTCATCTCTTGAACTACAAATATATGACCATTAGTAATAAGCTTTTGCTGAATGAAACGGTTTTTCGAAACTGTTAATCCTATCAGAACCGGTTTAGGGGTTTGCGGCTAACGCTCATATCCCACTTTTGAAGATCGTCTAAAACAAACCTTTAGATCAATTTGAAAAATGAATCGGTATTTAAACCTCTACAAGTACTTCAAAATGGATCTTGTAAAAATTTCAATAGGGGAAATATACATGAAACTGTTTGGAAATCTTAATAATATTTATAAAGAGAAGATTTTCAATTTTCCTGGGTATGATTTTCAGTAGGAGCGTAGACGTCATGAGGTGACTATATTACCTCACCAGGACATTCCCCCAGTGTTGAAAATCTTCTTTTCGGAGTTAGATCTCCTTTCGTTTTTTAAACTTATCTGAGGCGTATGTCTTATACGATTAATGTTGTTCAAATAACTGTAACTCATATTGGAAAGAAAGAGTTGTCTAGACTACTTCTTTTCCCCATAAAAACGTGACTGCCGACACTAGTGGGTAAAACTAACAGCAGTTGATTTGGTTTGGTTGGTTTGGAACGCTACGGTCTACTTTTTGCAACACGAGGGCTAATGAGACCGATACCTACTGCTTAAAGCCGATTCCGAACGGCTACGAACATCCATGTCACTGTGGGATTCGAACCCACGAACTCCGGATTCGAAGGCCAGCACCCTAACTAATCGGCCATCCTTCAAAACTAACAGCGGAACAAGAAGTGTTTCTCTCTGGTGTTTAAAATAATATAAGGCTTGCTAATGCAGTGGGTGGATTGAAAAAAATTGGTTCTTCAAGAATGATTAGTCAATATTTAGGACAAGGTAAAGAAAATATCCAGATTTTGGACTAAAGAGCTGAAAACCTACAAATATCCAAGACTAACAACGGAACAAGGAGTGTTTCTTTCAGGTGTTTAAAATAATATAAGGCACACGTGCTTGCTAATCCAGTGGGTGGATGGAGAGAAATTGGTTCTTCAAGAATGATTAGTCAATATTTAGGACTACGTAAAGAAAGTATCCAAACTTTGAGCTAAAGAGCTGATAGCCTACAGACATTCAAGACTAACAACGGAACAAGGAGTGTTTCTCTCAGATGTTTAAAATAATATAAGACACACGTGCTTGCAAATCCAGTGGGTGGATAGAGATAAATTGGTTTTTCAAGAATGATTCGTCAATATTTAGGACAAGGTACAGAAAATATCCAGATTTTGAGCTAAAGAGCTAAAAACATACAAATATCCAAGACTAACAACGGAACAAGGAGTGTTTCTCTCAGGTGTTTAAAATAATATAATTCACACGTCTTGCTAATCCAGTGAGTGGATAGAGAGAAACTGGTTCTTCAAGAATGATTAGTCAATATTTAGGACTAGGTAAAGAAAGTATCCAAAGTTTGAGCTAAAGAGCTGAAAACCTACAAATATCCAAGACTAACAACGGAACAAGGAGTGTTTCTCTCAGATGTTTAAAATAATATAAGAAACACGTGCTTGCAAATTCAGCGGGTGGATAAAGAGAAATTGGTTTTTTAAGAATGATTAGTCAATATTTAGGACTAGGTAAAGAAAATATCCAGATTTTAGACTAAAGAGCTAAAAACATATAAATATCCAAGACTAACAACGGAACAAGGAGTGTTTCTCTCAGTTTTTTTTAAATAATATAAAACACACATAATTGCTAATGCAGTGGGTGGACGGGGAGAAATTGGTTCTTCAAGAATGATTATTCAATATTTAAGACTAGGTAAAGAAAACATCCCGACTTGGGCTAAAGAGCTAAAAACCTACAGACGTTCAAGATTTAAGGAAAGTAGTTAAAAGACACTGGAAAGTTTTAAGGTTTTTCCGGTTACAAATGCTATGCTATGTGAGATAAGTCATTTGTCAGTTGGCCAATAACATGCAGATTTTAACATGGTTATTCAAACAAGCTCAAGAACTGAGAACTATTTTCTTAAGTTTACATTAAAATCTCAGGTCTCAATTTGTCTGTTACTCAGTTTTGAAAACAAATCTTCGGTATAAACTGCGTTTATTTTTTTAATAAGGAGGTTAGCTCCTGGTTCTCTCAATGCCGTAGATAGCTGTGATTCCCCAGATTCATAAAAGAATTCTTTCTCTCTAGAAGGAAAGGTATGGAAGAAAAAGCCTCCACCCCATAGGTAGTTTCTAAGGAACACCAACAGCCTGGTCCTAATAGATTCTCGTACTTGCCATAGCAATTGACCATAACACCCGATTGGGGATAACTAAAATACGTGGAAGACAATAAACAAGGTACACTGAACTAACAAAATAGTTCACCAAGGGACACCTGGAAGAAAAATAGGTACTAGGGTATAATTTTTGATTTGAGATCGTTTATGGTTGTGAAGAAGAGACAAACAAAAACGTCATACTGCTTTCTAAAATATAAATATTATGCGACAGTCTACTGATTAAACTAAACTCCTCTGCGCAACAGCCCCTAGGGGGCCAGGGCCTACGGTGCCAATCTCCGTTTCCGAGACCAAGGGCCCTGGGGTGCGAAGCATATGTTCCGGTTAGGTGGTCAACCTTACGCGGAACCCCCAGTGTTTAGTTTTCAAGCATGCTTGAAATATTTCTGATAATGTACAAGATCAATTTCGTATTGTACATCACCTCATTCCAATCTTTATAACTCCATCATATTCATATCTGTATATGTTTTACATCAAAATTTTTAAACAAAACCAGACTTTTATGCACATAACACTTTAAAAATACTACAGCAAATTCTCATTTACATATGAGAGTCTTACTTACATTTTATATAGTAGTATTTATTTACATTTTATACATTTTATCAACATAGCTTTATAAATAGTTTTATACATTAATTTTAATTATATTAGTCGTCATAAAATTTATATGTACAGATCCAAATTATTATCTTTATATATAAAATATTTCTGTCTGTGTGTTTGTAATAGAACTCCTCTTAAACAGCTGAATTGCTTTTGATGAAATTTTGTGTATGTAATTAAGTTGATTCGAGAATGATTCAGATTCACAATTTGATCTGATAAAAATATTTTTGTATTAAAAATCCAGAATCGATCGCTTATTGAGATTACTATAATGCTGATTGAAACTCTTTACTGCCAGTGTACCTGTGGCTCAGTGGTCAGCACAACGGGCTTTAGTGCAAGAAGTAACAGAATCGAATAGTTTAGATACACAATTTGGTCCGATAGAAAATGTTTTTATTTTAAAAATCAAGAATCGAGAGCTTTTTGAGATTATTATAATTTTACTTGAAACCCTTCACTGCTAACGTATCTGTGGCTTAGTGGGGTGCGTAGCATATGTTCCGGCTAGTTGGTCAATATTACGCGGAAACCGCAGTGATTAGTTCTCAAACATGCTTGGTCCTCAGTTTGTCTAGCCACTGAAGGGATGAAAGGCTGAGTCAACCTTGCCCAGTCCGGGGATCGAACCTCGGACCTGTGTCGTGGGAGCTCGAAACCCTACCCCACCGTCACTGGGCTTCCCAGTCTACTCATACAATGTAAATTAATTTTGAAAATAAGACGAAAATGATCAAGAAATATAAAAGTCTCTAATTTAGAATCAACACCTGCCCCTGGCTGAGCTACACTAGTTCATCAATTGTGTTTTGTTTTCCACCAAAAATTGTCCTTTATCCCATCATTATTGTGTTTATGCGACATTTTTTGTTTATACTTGTTTGTATGGTACGATTTTTGTCAAACGTTTCACACACTTAACTTGTCCTCAATATGTTTATACATTCAAAAACAGTCTGTTCCATAAGAGCATTGTCGTGTAGTCCTCGTTTATATTTGAGTATTAACCTGTGATCAAATGTATAGTGGTGATTATTTTGGTTGCGTTGTGTAAAAGTATTTTAGTACTAAATTTAACCACAGGTTCTGAGAAACTACAGACATAAGATATGAGAATAAACTTTAAAAAAAGCTAAATTAACAGCATCCAAAACTAGCTTAATATAAAAATTAAATTTATTATAATATATATACATCTATGTACATACACACTGATGCTAATTTTCATAAAACATGCTTTGTCAATATCTTCTAAATTATTTCTGACAATAATTTTTTAATACTTATGTAATTATACAAACATAATAGAGAGGACCTAATCTCAATTTCAAAATGTATGTAAAAGGGGGTACCTTTGGGGAGTGAAAATGGTGTGCCCGGAACACTGCTGGTTGATGGGTATCTTTGGCGGAGCAGGATTGGGTATCTATAGATCTTTCGTCGGTCAGGTCAGAGGCTTCCTCCTGAGTGTTTGGGGTGCGGCAGTGCTATTTGATGCAGGAACACTTCTCGTCGGACTTGGCTGTACTCTCGAACTCGTTCCGTCGGACTTTCTCCTCGTCTCGACAATCGAACACCTTCTGTCGGACTTTTTTCTCGTCTCGACAATCGAACACCTCTTCTATTTTTTTTTAGATTTTTCTTATTTTATTAATTTGAACCTTGTCCGCTCTTCCTTCTTATCGTTCAATCGGGATACTTGTAAGAATCTCATTGGTCTGCTTAAACCCCGCCTTGAGACCGCCAACGTGAAAAACCTTATCCCTTCTAATTTGGCACTGTCCCTTAGGGACTCATAAATACTCCACAAAGGTACATTCTTATTTAATGTCAAGTACGGAGACGGGATTCTAATCTGGGACTGGGATCAGAACCCCGTCCGAGACCACCGTACAAGACAACAATATCCGTAGAATATAAATTTATGGTCCTCTGTCTTTTTACAAAGATGTGATGAGGTCAGATTTAGATCCCGAGCATTTTACTTCTTGTATGAATGAATCAATTATATTACTGATCTAAATTGCCTCATCACAAGAATGTCGCTCATCGCTTCGTCAATAGATAGCGCGCAGATACCGGCTTAATTGCAAGTGTTCTTCAAACATTAGAGAAGAATGCTTTTTGGTTATATTCCCTATTTGATTTGTTTTGCTGTATTTAAATCAACAATTCCAAAATGAGCGTCGCGTATGCGAGCCGTTTTGAGGCAGTGTCAGTGTAGCCAAAAATGTCTTGTGCAGCTGCACACCGGTACATGAGAAAGTACTCTTTCGTCAAGAAGTGGGTAGCACGATATAAAGCAGTGTAAAATAATGACGACCTACCGGAAAGAGGTAAACTCCGCTCAACGTCAAAATCGAATGATAAAGTGATTCTTGCATAATCGATAATAATGGGGACTGGACAACTTATTATGTGAAATGCATTTCAGTTTCATATGTATACTACACGGTACAAATATTTTTTAACTAATTTGTTTGTATTTTCAGAGAAATAGACGACACGCTTTTATGGAACAGATTGTATTAACACATAGATAAAAAAAAACCAATTTATTTATTGTAATTCGTACTATTGTATTCGCAAAGGAACACACTCCATGATTGTGTTTTCGGCTTTTATAAAGTCAAACATGTCGTTATTCGCCAAAATCTGACGAGACGATAATGCTGATCGACACAATACTTTCTCTATATTAACTTCGTATTTGAGAAGATGGAAAAGAAAAAGAAAAAAGTAACCGTGGACATATAACCTTTAAAATTGCAATCAGTGAATGTCTCTTTGCGCTCTGAGGAAAATTTTCAGAGTGGAAAATATCGCGGTCACAGTTGAGGAGTGAGTGCATTTATGATGACACGTTCGATGATGGATAGTGGAAGGGTTCTATCGCAGAGATTTAAAGAACTGCGGGGGAAATGTGATACATATGAAATCCTTTTATTTTCCCCTATCTTTTTCTTTCCACTGATAACATATGTTTATAAGCCAGTACTTTCAATATTTGCAACAAATTTTCATTGCCCCCCTTTCATCTAATAACAATGTATAGGTTTAGTTCGAACACTACGTTCTACGTTTTGATAAACTAGAGCTAATGAGACCAGGACATACTGCTTAAAGTCGATTTCGAACAGCTGGGAACATCCATGACATCAACGAGATTAAAACCCGTGAACTCCAGTACCGAAGAGCAGATCTCTACCATTCGGCCATCGTTCGAAAACACTGTAGCGAATGCAATAATAATGTTCTTTGACGCTAAAGCCATAATATTACGTTAATTATAAACGATATAAATTAAGATAGTATATTAAGATACTAGGTTCTATATTTTGCTACACGAGAGCTAATGTGACCACGACCTACCACTTAAAGCCGATTCTGAACAACTACGAACATCCATGACACCAACGGGATTCGAACCCGTGAACTCCAGCACCGAAGAGCAGCGCTCTACTATTCAGCCATCGTTCGAAAACACTGTGTCGAATGCAATAATAATGTTCTTTGACGCTAAAGCCTACAATATGACCATAATTATTAACCATATAAATTAAGATAGTATATTAAGATACTACTTTGTATGTTTTGCTAAACGAGAGCTAATGAGACCAATACCTGCTGCTTAAAGCCGACTTCGAACAGCTACGAACATCCGTGACATCAATGGGATTCGAACTCGTGAACAGTAGTATCGAAGAGCAGCGTTCTATCATCATTCGAAAACACTGTATCTAATGCAATAATACAGTTCTTTGAAGCTAAATCTATAAATAAACTTAATTATAAACCATATAATTTAAGATAGTGTTAAGCCCTTGAGGATCAGCAAGTAAATGCTATACGAGTCAACAGTTGTGGAAACCTCTGGGTTTAACGCTATCTAGTAATTAAATCTAGCATTTAAAAGTTAATTAAAAAAAATTGTTCAGATCTCTGATTACGCATACGCGATGCTAGACTAATCAGAGTGAAATCGCTACGTACCGTATACGAGACGTTGGTCGCGAATGGGTTAAATTTATTGATATTTAGCAACATCGATCCCGCTGCATCCTTTCTACCTTTATGAAATTGGATTTTCTGCCGTAGCTGCTTCGAAGGCAAAATATGGATCTGAGCTAAATATAGAAAAATAACTTACAGTGTCAATTTTATAATGTTAAACCTTAATTTGAAAAAAATTGCTCTCAAAGGATTTGCCCATGGGAGTCACTAGTAATTATTAAATGTGTTCATAATTTAATAGGGATAAATAAATTAATAAATACATTATGCAGTACGGAAAAAAGGGTTCTAGAATGTTCTTAGTACAGTTTAGAATGATATAAAATGTAGACGAATGTCAAAAGCTTGTAGTACGCCTAAAAGAAATTCATGCTGTGATAAAAGTAATAGTGGGGGACATTATTAAATATTAAAATAATAAATCATATTTGACCCTATTCAATGAAAAATGTTATTATATTCTGTTAATTTTCGTACAATATTTTAAAATTAATGAATATTTTATGGGAACTTTAAAGCTGTTAGATACAGCTCTTCTAATTATACAATAAAAGTGAAGATTAATAATTATACGGAGAAATAAAAATGTCATCTGATTTTATAATCCACTATATTAAAAAAACTTATAAGCTCAAACAATCCATTAAAATTCAAGCCAAGTGTAGAGTCTAAAGCTACAGGACTTTCCTTTCATGAGAGAGTAAAAATGTAAAACGTAATCTCTTTTGGCTTGAAAGTTAAGTTATGTATTTTGACTAAAATTCATATTTGGGAGGTATACATATACCTAACAGAGAGACAATCATGATAACATACTTAAATATCTAAAGATGTATTCTATAATGTTTCTCGACTGTTTAAAATGATATAAAATGTAGACGAATGTCAAAAGCTAGTACTTAGTAAGCCCAAAAGAAGATCTTACTTTGATAAAAATAAAAACAGATGACATCATTCAATATTAAAATAATAAACGATATTTGACAGTATTCAATGAAAAATGCTAATATATTTTGATAATTTTAGTATAATATTTTAAAACAAATGATTATTTTATGGGTTCCATAATACTTTTAGATACAGTTACTTTACTTATAAAATAAATTGGAAAATCAATAAGTATATGGAGAAATAAACCATGTCATCTGATTTTGTAACGGACGAGATTAAAGAAACTTGTTAATTACTCATTTCAAGCATAGCTCAAAAAATTTCATTACAGTTCAAGCCAAGTTCAAGCTCTTTCATAAAAGAGTAAATTTGTAAAATGTAATGCTCTTTTGGCTTGAATGCCAAGTTATGTATTTTGACCAAAACTCTTATTTGGAAGGTGTACAGATACCTTGCAGAGACAATCATGATAATACACTTAAATGTTTAAATGCGTGTTCTAGAACATTTTTCGTACAGTTTAGAATGATATAAGATATTGACGAATTTCAAAAGGTTGTACGCCTAAAAAAATTCTTGCTGTGGTAAAAGTAATGCTAGGTGACATCATTAAATATTAAAATAATAAATGATATTTGACCATATTCAATGAAAAATGTGATTATATTTTGTTAATTTAGTATATTATTTTAAAATAAACGAATATTTTATTTACTTAAAACTTTTGGATACAGTTGGTCTACTTACACAATAAAGTGGAAAATGAAGTATCATGTGGAGAAATAAAGCATGTCATCGTATTTTATAATCTACTAGATTAAAAAAAAACTTGTTAATTACTCATTTCAAGCACTGCTCAAAAAATCCATTAGAATTTAAGCCAAGTGTAGAGTCTAACGCTACAAAACTTTCCTTTTATGAGACAGTAAAAATGTAGAATGTAATGTTCTTTTGGCTTGACTTTCAGGTTATGTATTTTGAAAAAAATTCTTAAATGGAAAGTGTACATATACGTAACAGAGACAACCCTGATAACACACTTAGATATCTAAAAACGTATTCTATAATGTTTCTCGATTGTTTAAAATGATATAAAATGTAGACGAATGTCAAAAGCTAGTACCTAGAATGTCCAAAAGAAGTTCTTACTTTGATAAAAGTAATAACAAGTGACATTATTAAACATTAAAATATTAAATCATATTTGATAGTATTCATCTTGAAAAGTGTGATTATATTTTTTTAATTTTCGTATAATATTTTACAATAAACGATTATTTTATGGGCCCCTTAAAAATTTTTGATACAGTCGCTCTTCTTATACAATAAAGTGGAAAATGAATTATTATATGGAGAAATAAAGCATGTCATCTTATTTTATAATCTACTAGATAAAAAAAAACTTGTTAATTACTCATTCACAGCTCAAAGAATTCCATTAGAGTTCAAGCCAAGTGTAGAGGCTAACGCTACAGGACTTCCCTTTCACGGCAGAGTAAAAATGTAAAATGTAATGCTCTTGGCTTGAATTCCAGATAATGTAGGCCGCGATGATATATGCTTACTATTTTTAAGAGCCGTTCTAGTTAGAGAGAGTGCATATCTTTATTTTTAGACTTTTTAACCAAGCTCTACTTTCTGGCTTAGCAACATCTCATTCTATAGATATTTTTTAGTATATAGAGTAATGATTCATGCAGTCAGGTGAGCAGATTTTTCTTTTCAACCGTAACTGTTCAACTGTAAACTGAAAATGTTGAAATGAATGTTAATTGCTCTTTTTTATTGCAGATTAAGTTTAATCCGCAATAAAAAAGAGCAGGATCAAATGGTTTAGATACACAATTTGATCCCATAGAAAATGTTTTTAGTTTAAAAATCCAGAATCAAACGCATTTTGAGATTATTATAATGCTACTTGAAACCCTTCCCTGCTAACGTATCTGTGGCTCAGTGGTCAGAAAAATCCAGAATCGAGCGCTTTTTGTTATTATTATAATGCTACTTCAAACCCTTCAATGCTAACGTATCTGTGGCTCAGTGATCAGGAAAATCCAGAATCGAGCGCTTTTTGAGATTATTAAAATGCTCCTTGAAATCTTTCATTGCAAACTTATCTGTGGCTGAGTGATCAGAAAAATCCAGAATCGAGCGCTTTTTGAGATTATTATAATGCTACTTGAAATCCTTTACTGCAAACTTATCTGTGGCTCAGTGGTCAGAAAAATTCAAACTCGAGCGCTTATTGAGATTATTATAATGCTACTTGAAACTCTTCACTACCAGCATACCTGTGGCTCAGTGGTCAGCACAACGGGTTCCAATACAAGAAGTTCCAGGATCAAATGGTTTATATACACAATTTGATCCAATAGAAAATGTTTTTAGCTTAAAAATCCAGAATCGAGCGCTTTCTGAGATTATTATAATGCTACTTGAAACCCTTCCCTGCTAACGCATCTGTGGCTCAGTGGTCAGAAAAATCCAGAATCGAGCTTTTATTGAGATTTTTATAATGCTACTTGAAACCATTCCCTACCAGCATACTCTGGCTCAGTGGTTTAGCACAACGGGCTCCAATACAAGAAGTCCCAGGATCAAATGGTTTAGATACACAATTTGATCCAATAGAAAATGTTTTTTAGTTTAAAAATCCAGAATCGAGCGCTTTTTTTTGAGATTATTATAATGCTGCTTGAAACACTCCCTACCAGCTCTGTGGCTCAGTGGTCAGAAAAATCCAGAATCGAGCTTTTATTGAGATTTTTATAATGCTACTTGAAATCATTCACTGCTAAATTATCTGTGGCTCAGTGGTCAGCGCAACGGGCTTCAGTGCAAGAAGTCCCAGAATCGAATCCCCGTACAGCCGATGCGGGAATTTTAATTTAATCTAATTACGTATGTGATGACTGTGAGCGTAATGGCGTCAAGTATTTTTAAAATATTTTTTTCCTTCCGTTTCCATCAAAACGGTCGAACTTATAATTTATTTAAAATCAGTTTACACTTTTTGAATTTACAGCGTTACAACAGGATGTCTGTCGGGTTGTACAGTTAATGTACAAAAATTTATTTATTGGCAAAATTTTTACACTGAAATCATACAAATGCAGAATCTAATTATGTTCTAAATCAGTAATTTGATTACAGATAATAAAACTGCAATAGAAAACTCTATAACTTCATTAATAATATCTTAATGTAGATTAAATGTAAATGTGAACAATTTTAATGCTTTGGTTTGGTTTGGTTTGGTTTGGAGCGCTACGATGTACTGTATTGCACACGAGAGCTAATGAGACCCGGACCTACTGCTTAACGCCGATTCCGAAAGGCTACAAACTTCCATGCCATCAGCGGGATTCGAAACCGCGAACTCTGGTTCCGAAGAGCAGCGCTGTACGATTTGGCCATTGTTCAGTGTGAGTAATTTTAAAGTATAGAATATATGAATGGGTAAATTCTATTTAGTAAGCTATAGCTTCCTTTTAATGTTTTTCAATATTATTTACATTTATCTATTCGTTTAAAAGTCTTCTAAATTTTCTGTATAGAAAATTTAAAAGACCTACGTAGATAGTAGGCACAAAAAAAGTTGGTTTGAAAAGCTGATATAATGGTCTATCAAATAGCTAAATAAAAGAAATTTCAAAATTTTTATCAAAAACTGTCACATAAACCTACCTGGAAACCTGAATGATTTTGGTCATAGTTGTAATACATAAAGTAAAAAATAAAATAATCCCATATATATAACAATAGTCTAAGTTATCTGTCCATCTGTCTTCGAATTCATGAAGCGATTGGACATGAAATGGATAGAGAAATACATATTGGATTCTTGATGAGTTAGGTTTAGCAAAATTCAAAACAAGTCTTTAAAATGTTCAAAATTCACCCCTTCCCCCCTTTTCCAGCGTTTAATGCCATTATTTGAAGCACTATTTTCCTCGGTTAAAAGCAGGCGATTAAACTTATCAATTTATCCCATAATGAAAAGGTAACATTTTTTTTTCTAGGAATATGACGTCATTCCTTCAACCATCTCCGTTAATCATTTCTTATTTTAAATTATTTAAATATCGTCTGCATTATTTTCATACGTTTTATCACTGAACTTAGATATTACTTAAAAAAATTTCTTTTATATTTGGCTTAAATAGTAGATTAGGTACATATGTGATAATTTTAAATTTAATCATCGATTATTTTCTGTTGCAATGAAAATTTTATCACCGGTATTAACAACAAATTCTTTTCATAAAAGTCTAGGAGTCTATTTCTCGGACTAATAAATATCTAGCGTTTAAGTTATATATCTTTGAAAATTAAGAAGTTTGTTCGTAAATAATTTTCTTTTAAATTTGTCTTAAATAATAGATTAGGTACATATGTGATAATTTTAAATTGAATCATCGATTATTTTTTGTTGCAATGAAAATTTTATCACCGGTATTAACAACAAATTCTTTTCATAAAAGTCTAGGAGTCTATATCTCGGACTAATAAATATCTAGCGTTTAAGAAATATATCTTTGAAAATTAAGAAGTTTGTTCGTAAATAATTTTCTTTTAAATTTGTCTTAAATAATAGAATAGGTACATATGTGATAATTTTAAATTTAATCATTGATTATTTTTTGTTGCAGTGAAAATTTTATCACCGGTATTAACAACAAATTATTTTCATAATTCTAGGAGTCTATATCTCGGACTAATAAATATCTAGCGTTTAAAATATATATCTTTGAAAATTAAAAAGTTTGTTCGTAAATAATTTTCTTTTAAATTTGTCTTAAATAATAGATTAGGTACATATGTGATAATTTTAAATTTAATCATCGATTATTTTTTGTTGTAATGAAAATTTTATCACCGGTATTAACAACAAATTCTTTTCATAAAAGTCTAGGAGTCTATTTCACGGACTAATAAATATCTAGCGTTTAAGATATATATCTTTGAAAATTAAGAAGTTTGTTCGTAAATAATTTTCTTTTAAATTTGTCTTAAATAATAGATTAGGTACATATGTGATAATTTTAAATTGAATCATCGATTATTTTTTGTTGCAATGAAAATATTATCACCGGTATTAACAACAAATTCTTTTCATAAAAGTCTAGGAGTCTATATCTCGGACTAATAAATATCTAGCGTTTAAGATATATATCTTTGAAAATTAAGAAGTTTGTTCGTAAATAATTTTCTTTTAAATTTGTCTTAATTAATAGATTAGGTACATATGTGATAATTTTAAATTGAATCATCGATTATTTTTTGTTGCAATGAAAATATTATCACCGGTATTAACAACAAATTCTTTTCATAAAAGTCTAGGAGTCTATATCTCGGACTAAAAATATCTAGCGTTTAAAATATATATCTTTGAAAATTAAGAAGTTTGTTCGTAAATAATTTTCTTTTAAATTTGTCTTAATTAATAGATTAGGTACATATGTGATAATTTTAAATTGAATCATCGATTATTTTTTGTTGCAATGAAAATATTATCACCGGTATTAACAACAAATTCTTTTCATAAAAGTCTAGGAGTCTATATCTCGGACTAATAAATATCTAGCGTTTAAGAAATATATCTTTGAAAATTAAGAAGTTTGTTCGTAAATAATTTTCTTTTAAATTTGTCTTAATTAATAGATTAGGTACATATGTGATAATTTTAAATTGAATCATCGATTATTTTTTGTTGCAATGAAAATATTATCACCGGTATTAACAACAAATTCTTTTCATAAAAGTCTAGGAGTCTATATCTCGGACTAATAAATATCTAGCGTTTAAGAAATATATCTTTGAAAATTAAGAAGTTTGTTCGTAAATAATTTTCTTTTAAATTTGTCTTAATTAATAGATTAGGTACATATGTGATAATTTTAAATTGAATCATCGATTATTTTTTGTTGCAATGAAAATATTATCACCGGTATTAACAACAAATTCTTTTCATAAAAGTCTAGGAGTCTATTTCACGGACTAATAAATATCTAGCGTTTAAGTTATATATCTTTGAAAATTAAGAAGTTTGTTCGTAAATAATTTTCTTTTATATCTGTTTTAAATGATAGATTAGGTACATATGTGATAATTTTAAATTTAATCATCGATTATTTTTTGTAGCAATGAAAATTTTATCACCGGTATTAACAACAAACTCTTTTCCTAAAAGCCTAGGAGTCTATTTCACGGACTAATGAATATCTAGCGTTTAAGTCATATATCTTTGAAAATTAAGAAGTTTGTTCGTAAATAATTTTCTTTTAAATTTGTCTTAAATAATAGATTAAGTACATCTGTGATAATTTTAAATTGAATCATCGATTATTTTTTGTTGCAATGAAAATATTATCACCGGTATTAACAACAAATTCTTTTCATAAAAGTCTAGGAGTCTATATCTCGGACTAATAAATATCTAGCGTTTAAGATATATATCTTTGAAAATTAAGAAGTTTGTTCGTAAATAATTTTCTTTTAAATTTGTCTTAATTAATAGATTAGGTACATATGTGATAATTTTAAATTGAATCATCGATTATTTTTTGTTGCAATGAAAATATTATCACCGGTATTAACAACAAATTCTTTTCATAAAAGTCTAGGAGTCTATATCTCGGACTAATAAATATCTAGCGTTTAAAATATATATCTTTGAAAATTAAGAAGTTTGTTCGTAAATAATTTTCTTTTAAATTTGTCTTAATTAATAGATTAGGTACATATGTGATAGTTTTAAATTGAATCATCGATTATTTTTTGTTGTAATGAAAATATTATCGCCGGTATTAACAACAAATTATTTTTATAAATGCCTAGCAGTCTATTTCACGGACTAATAAATATCTAGCTTTTCATTTATATCTTTGAAAATTAAGAAGTTTGTTCGTTTGTGTGTTTGTTTTTTATACATTATATATAACCACACGGTTTGCCTAAATGAATTCAACGTGATTCTAAACTGCATTCATAGTATCGGGAAATTTTAGAGGAGTACGAAGATAACTAAATTAATGTGCATGTACTAGATAATTCTCAGCTAAAATCCAAACCATTTTTTTACTTGCTTCATAGGGTACTTTATAAACCTAGAAAATTAAAAATTTTACTAATCGCATCATATGACGTACTATATGCTAGTATTATTATATAAGTAAAAGATCAAGATAAAAATATTTGTAAATAGATTAGTAAAGTATAATCTTCTGATATTGTGAATGCAGTTTAGAATCACGTTGAATTCATTTAGAAAGGTAATTCAAAGTTTTCTTAGCTACGTGGAAATTATCATTAAATTTTTTGCCATAGTAATTAATGGAAGTAAAGGAATGAAACTATCATTTTCACTACACCCTGGAGGTATATAGATTTAGTTGTTAATAAAGGTGATAAAATTTTCAGTGCAACAAAAAATAATCCATGATTAAATTTAAAATTATCGTATTAAAAACGATGTATAAAAATTCAAGACTTCAAATTTAATATTTAAACATTCAGAATTAAAATTAATATAAAAAATGTAAAAAACACAGAATTCTGATTTCATAATACACTCATGTCCATAAATTAAGGATAATTCAGAATCACACAGAAATTGAGCTCTAAAATAAAAATTTCACCTGTAGAATTATCACACACATCTTGAAGAAGAATATGCAAATTGCAGGAAACCAACAGATGGCGCGGATAGTACGTCACAATGACGAGAGTGTATGAAAGGGGTATATAAGGAATGGTAGCAAAGAAGTAAAATTGTTCACAATGCACTTTAAAAGCCTTTCAGTGCAATAACCGCATAGTTATGGCACAAAGGAAGCATTTGGATGATTTTTTACGTGGTAGAATTATCGGACGACTGGAATGTGGACGTACCCAGCTGGAAGTATCCGAGGAACTTGGAATCGCCCAGAGTGTCATCTCCAGGCTTTGACAACGATTCAAACATGATGGTAATGTGAGTAGATGTTACAGCACAGGTCGCCCCCGAGTTACTACGCCGAATGATGACCGGTATTTGGCAGTTACTGCCAAAAGAAACAGACGGAGCACAGCATCAGACCTGTCTCGTCAGCTCTCTTCAGCTACCGGTAAGACAGTTTCAAGGCAGACCGTGTACAGACGTTTAGGGAACATTGGTCTATATGCTCGTAGGCCTGTCAGATGTGTTCCCCTTACCGCAACTCACTGTCGCCTGCGATTATGCTGGGCTAGAGAGCATGCATTGTGGACACCGCAACAGTGGTCTTGTGTGATGTTTTCCGACGAGTCCAGGTTCAGTTTACATTCTGATTCTCGCCGGACATTCATATGGAGAGCACCAGGTACCCGTTACCACCAAGAGAACACCATTGAACGACACCGTTACGGTAGTGCAGGATGGCTCCTTTGGGGAGGAATTATTCTTGGTTCCAGAACTGACCTGCATGTTCAGAGTGTAACGATGACAGGCCACATCTATCGGGATGTCATTCTGGAACAACATGTACGTTTGTTTCGAGGCGCCATGGGTCCTGAATTTTTGTAAATGGATGACAACGCCCTACCTCAGAGTGCAAACATTGTAGACGAATGCCTTCAATCGGAGGATATCACCCGTATGGATTGGCCAGCATACTCAATGGACTTGAATCCAATAGAACATATGTGGGTCATGCTTAGCCGACGAATTGCAGCCCGTCAACCCCCTGAAAACTGTCTATCGGAACTTCGGAGGGCATTGCTTCATGAGTGGTGTAATTTTCCCCAAGATCAGATTGATAATCTGATACTCAGCATGTGTAGGTGTTGTAACGCTTGTATTTCATCGTCCGGAAGACATACTCCGTATTAACCATCATACTAACCATGTTATACTGTTTTCTGTAAATAGGTTCTTTTTTAAAATTTGCTCCAGGGAGTAAAAATCGCAATTTTTATTAATTATGTCAAACATATAGCATCTTTTTTGCTCTTTACCTTTTGTTTAATAAATAGACTTTACAAATAAGTCAAATTTGTTTTGCTTTTGTCTCATTGCCTGAACTTCATTATCCTTAATTTATGGACATGAGTGTAATTGACAGTATATCGAAGAAAGGGAAATAAGCCCGGGTCTGGCTTTCAACAGACCTGGATCTGGACAAATAATTGAGCGTGTGCCAGATAAATCTTAGCCAAAAAACAAACCATTTTTTTACTTGCCTCATAGGGTACTTTACATTTCTGGTAAATTAAAAAGCTGATATAATGGTCTATCAAAGAGCTGAATAAAAGAAATTTCAAAATTTTTATCAAAAACTGTCATATAAACCCAGTTGGACACCTTAATGATTTTGGTCAAAGCTGTAATACATAAAGTAAAGAATAAAATAATTCCCTATATAATAATACCCTATGCTGTCTGCTCGTCTGTCCTCGAATTTATGAAGAGGTTGGACCTGGAATGGATAGAGGCATCCATACTCGATTCTTGAAAAGTTAGGGTTAGCAACGTTCGAAATCCATCCCTTCCCCCCTTTTCTAGCATTTAATGAAAAGATGATTGTTACAGCGAATTTGTAAACCCCTATGTTAATTTTTTCGCACTGTATAATCTATCGCACACTTTTAAAATAAATTTTGCAAAGCTTAATAAATGAAAGAAATAAATTTTATACTTTCCTTATTGCAGGGAAAATAATTTTTAGTACTACAATTTTAAAACCGCACTCTAGTATGGTACGGTAAGTTTAATTTACATGACTGTTTTTTTTAAAGGGAAAAATTTCTATTTAATGCCACTATTTCAAGCCCTATTTTCCCCGGTTAAGAGCAGGCGATTAAATTTATCAATTTGTCACATAACAAATAGGTAAAAATAACCTTTTTTTCTGGCATTATGACGTCATTCCTTTAACCATCTCATATAATCTTTTCTTACTTTAAATTATTTAAATATCGTCTGCATTATTTTCATACGTTTTATCACTGAATTTAAACATTACGTAAATAATTTTCTTTTTTATTTGGGCTTAAATAATAGATTTGGTACATACGGGATAATTTTAAATTTAATCATCGATTATTTTTTGCTGCAGTGAAAATTTTATCACAGGTATTAACACAAATTGTATTTACCTCCAGGGTGTAGTCTTTAAAACGTTCAAAATCCACCCCTTCCCCCCTTTTCGATCGTTTAATGCCATTATTTGAAGCACTATTTTCCCCTATTTTAAAATTTTACTAATCCCGTCATAAGATGGGCTAGCGTAAATAATAAATTATTAAAGAAATTTCAAAGAAATAAAAGCGCGTCCTCAAACTGGATTTATACCCTAC
The DNA here is from genome assembly GCA_032207245.1 of Pardosa pseudoannulata. NCBI lineage: Eukaryota > Metazoa > Arthropoda > Arachnida > Araneae > Lycosidae > Pardosa > Pardosa pseudoannulata. The sequence goes on along the minus strand of CM063500.1, from coordinate 65,304,423 downwards.
GAGAATAAAATATAAAAACCTGTTAATTCTTTCATCACCGCTCTATGTTCCATTAAAATACTAATTAAAGCCAACGAAAATTCTTTTTAAAGAAGGTAAAAAAGTAAATCAGAATGTTCTCTTGGCTTGAATTCCAGATTATGTAGGTCGTGGTGATATATATTCTTACTACTTATAATAGCTGTTCTAGTTAGAGAAAGTGGATATCTTTATTTTACTACTTTTCAACAGAGCTCTACTTTCTGTCTTAATTACATATTGGTCAATAACCATTTTTTAGCGTACAGAGCAATGAATCATGAAGTCAGGTGAGCAGTTTTTCTTTTCAACCGTAACAGTTCCACTGAAAAATGAAGATGATAAAACTAGTGTGTATTGCTTCTTTTTTTTCTGTATCGTGTACTAAGTTTAGACGAAGTACCATAACCGGAAAAAAAAATTCGACCTCGGGATTTAGATCAATATGAATGTGTTAGTCTACGTATAATTTTTACTTTTGGGCCTTACTCTGGGAGTTGCGGTTCGTACCGCAAGTGCGGTATGACGTCACGTTGACGTCAGCTCGCGGAAATTTTGAGAGCAAACGATACTTCGGTACTCTGGGGTTACATGCGGAAAGTTACCGATAGCTACAGGTTGCGGAAACTTTCCGGCAGCAAATTTGGTAGAGAGAACTTCTCGATAGTAAGAAAACATGGCGGCTTATTTGACTTACGAATATATAGCTCAGTTAAAAAAATATATGTTTTTTGCCAAAATGTAGAAAATTCCATGCCATCTCCACGGATACCACTGATATTAAAAGTATGAACTAAAAAGTTGTTTTTAAATATATTAATGCTGAATTTAGAGCAGTATAAAAGTATGATGTAAATATTGTGTATCTTCAGTTTTGATCTTATATTTTATGTTTTTCATACTAGTAGAAATCTTGTTAACAATGCTAAGTAATAAAAAGATCGAAGCCTTTATAACTTTCGGCTTTTATTTTACATATTTTAAGCACAAAATTTACAATCTTCATGGATACCTGTGATGTTAGTCTGAACCCAAAATTTGTGTTTACATATAATAAAACTGTTTTTAAAATACTATCAAAGTATGATTTAAATATTATTTATCTTTAATTTTCATCATATTTATATCTTTTATTTTCATCATAACCATAATTTTCATATTGTGATTTTCAAATTTTAATTTCTTGCATTTTATATATTTTAATAACTGTGTTCAAAACAAAACATTGATGTTTAGATTTTAGGTATTGATATATAGTAGTAATATGATAAATTTTGATGGAATAACTATCATTTTACAGTTTTTCAGTACAAATATAACTTTTTATCAAGTTTTTTTATCAATGATCTCAATGCAGTAATATTTACATCATAATATTCATCAGTTACATCATTTTTATGCATTCCATCATAATTGTAATGTATAAAATATATCTGTAAGAGAATGTAACTTGCAGAAACCCAGAAAATTCAACTGCAGGTCAATTAAGCTGCAGGTCCCGGTCTCATTAGCACTCGTGTTGCAAAAAGTAGACCGTAGCACTCCAAACCAAACCTATGGAAAGCGCCTCTATATGCTTAATAAAATTCCATACTGTATATAATAATGCTCCATAAAACTAATCATGGGTAAAAGTTTCCGTGAGACAATCTCTTCGATTTAAACTCTTGAGATTTGGATGCCACTTTTATCAATACCGTACGCATGCAAAGAAAAATGCGAATTATTTATTTGTTTATATTTACAAACATTGCTGTTGCCGAAACTGAAAATCAGAATTATAATTCTAAATTTCTGATTGGTTTAAATGGTGCAAAGTAGAAGATCCCATTAAACTCCGCCTCTAAAATAAGCCCAGCCCAAAGGCGGGATTTATTTCTCAAACTCGATAGTAAGCTAGTTACCGCACCTTCGTTTCCGTGCTCCCAGAGTACGGTTTGAGCTTAGTTGCGGCAACTAGGTATCGTTAGGCCAAGTTTCCGCGACTACGTCATACCGCACTTGCGGTACGAACCGCAACTCCCAGAGTAAGGGCCCTTGTGTATTTCCGGGAAATTTCAGTACGCTTAATGTCAAAGAAAAGTTTTATTTCGAACATGCCTGGATAAATTTCGACAAGCTTCAATGTTACGTACATTTATACGTACAACTCAGTTTTAATTTTGAAGCTTTGAATATTCATTTTGATAATTCCTAAGATCATTCCTTTTGACCTAGGTACTACTTACGTGCATACGTAAGTAGTACCTAGGGAGCTATCATATTACAGCCGACATATGTCACTGGTGACTTCTGTGTCATAATGATTCCGGAGAGGGAAATTTATGGTACCAAATTCTCACGTATGACGATTTCTGACGTCAGTATGACGCAGAAGTCACCAGTGAGATATGTCGATTGTAATATGGTAGCAGCCCTAGATAACTCAAAAATAATTAGCCATATAAAACACACATTTTCAATTTAGAATTGTTGTAACATGTAACTGTTAACCTCCCTTTTTTATTACAAGTAGCACTCTGTATAACGAGAAATTTTCTGCATAAGGAACATCATTTTATCTACTAGCATATAGCCCGTCATATGACGGTATCAGCAAAATTTTTAATTTTCCCGAATTATAAAATAACCTATGAGGTAGGTAAAAAAGTGGTTTGTTTTTTGGCTGAGAATTATCTGGTACGCCCTCAATAATTTCTTTATCTTCATACTCCTCTAAAATCTCCCGATACTGTGACTGCAGTTTAGAATCACGTTGAATTCATTTAGTTAAACCGTGTGGTTATGCATAAAAAACAAACACAACAACGAACAAACTTCTTAGCTTTCAAAGATATATAACTTAAACGCTAAACATTTATTAGTCCTTGAAATAAACTCCTAGACTTTCATGAAAAGAATTTGTTGTTAATAAAATTTTCATTCCAACAAAAATAATCGAGGATTAAATTTTAAATTATCACATATGTACCTAATCTATTATTTAAGCCAAATATAAAAGAAAATTATTTACGTAATATCCAAGTTCAGTGATAAAATTATGAAAATAATGCAGACGATATTTAAATAATTTAAAATAAGAAATGATTAAACGAGATGGTTAAAGGAATGACGTCATAAAGCTAGAAAAAAATGTTACTTTTACCTATTTATTACGTGATAAACTTAATAGCCTGCTCTTAACCGGGGAAAATAGGGCTTGAAATAATGGCGTTAAAAGCTCGAAAAAGGGGGGAAGGCAGGAATTTGACCGTTTTAAATATTTGCTTTGAATTTTGCTAACTCTAACTTATCAAGAATCCAATATGGATGCCTCTATCCATTCCAGGTCCAACCGCTTTATAAATTCGAGGACAGACGGACATATAACTTAGGTTGTTATTATATAGGGGATTCCACACATAACTGAAATATGGCTAGCACTAGAAGGTTCAAACTTTAAGACACAAATTTTCTATTTAGAATTTTCATAACATGTAACTGCACACCTTCCATTTTTACCACAAGTAGCACTCTGTATAATGAGACATTTTCTGCATAACGATCATTATTTCATCTACTAGTATATGGTTTAGTAAAATTTTTAATTTTCCAGAATTGTAAAGTACTCTATGCGGTAGGTAAAAAGTTGTTTGTTTTTTGCCTGAGAATTATCTGGTAGCCCTCAATAATTTTTTTTATCTTCATACTCCTCTAAAATCTCCCGATACTGTGACTGCAGTTTAGAATCACGTTGAATTCATTTAACCAAACCGTGTGGTTATGTATAAAAAACAAACACAACAACAAACAAACTTCTTAACTTTCAAAGATATTTAGCTTAAACGCTAGATATTTATTATAGTCCGTGTAAAATCTATTGGCGCTTCAAGGTCACACTTTCTCGTTTCCCCAGTCATCGGTTACTATGGTAGCGACCAAGAAGCATGTGCATTCACACTTATTTTCAGCACTTCAGTTGAGGATTTGATTATAATACGTTCTTGCTTTTCTTTCTTCTCGTAGATATTTATTTTGTGCTTATCTGATATTACTCTCTCATTTTTTATCTTTTAATTCCTTGTTTTATTTAAATTTTGCTTTATATTTATTTAAATATTTTACTTCATAAAATATTTCCTGTAATGGCTAGTTTTGATGTTAGAAAACAGTCCAAAATACTGATATTTAACATATACAGGTACTTGAAATGTCTTGTTGAATCCAATCCAGTTGCTACAGTTTTGGAATTATTTTCGCACACTCAACAAGCAACTGATGATGCCCGTGGTATTTCTAAAAGAATTTGTGCCGATCCAGAACTGCGACAATATTAAAAAAAAAATTCACATAAAAGGAGCGTAACAGAATTGGATGCTTTCGACTAAAGTGTCACCTTTTCTGCCTTTAAAATGCAGTTTAACTAAAAAACAGGAAATATTTTTTATTTAGTTTTTAAAGCTTTTTTAAATAAATTTAACTACAGTTTTTTAACAAATTACTAATTATAAGCAAAGTTAAAATTTTCAGTTGTGCATAAAAAATTTTTACATAAAGAAAAGTTTAACAATATGTATATAAAGTTTATAATAAATCATAGATGTTCTTGTAAAAATACAAAAATTTATTTTAATTTAGAATTCTTACTAAAACATTAGGAATCTGTACCTTCTGAAGAAATTTTCACTTTCTAAAAATGTGTCAACAGACCATAAATCTTTAAATACATAATAAAATTATACAAAATATTGTTATTGCATTAAGACCTCTTTCAATTCTTGTAAAATCATAAAATAATTAATTCAGTGCAATTTTTGAATAGAAAGTTTACCTCCCCACACGATGCATAACACCCCTTAACACAGTGGGAAAAAAGAGTAAAGTCTTTACCCAACTGTCGTTACCATAGTTACAGTTGGTGATCAGTGACCTT
>CM063500.1:65281993-65291993 GCA_032207245.1 Pardosa pseudoannulata | reverse complement strand
AATATGGCACTGAATAGTTGACAAAAACTTAGCAGGTCACAAGCAAAATCATATTTGACACACTTTGGTAAAAGTTGCGAAAATAGCAAAAGGCACTAGAGGGGATTGAGCCACATCTGTAGTTTTATGAAAAGTAAAAGACAAATAGTAAAGATAAATCAAGTGTGAAAATTTTCATCGAGATTGAAAGAAAACTATAAACGAAACATACAGAAACCCTTCATTATTGTATGATAATGAGTTTTTTAAACTGTGGGTCGAGACCCAATTTGAGATCGAGACCTGCACCAAGGAACACCAAAAATTGTAGCAGTTTTGCTATTTATTTAGCTTAGAATATAATTTATAATATATATATATATATATATATATATATATATATATATATATGTGTGTGTGAGTGTGTGTGTGTATGTAATGGTCCAGTGTTAAGGCTAATGAAAAACAGTCTTTCTTGATAATAATAAGTTTATTAAATAATCGTTTCATTTAAAGTAAATCTTGCGCCATTTTCTTTTATTCGTCGGAGACACGCGTGATTATGTTGACAGCTCCATGTCCCCTCGCTAACTGACGCTAATCTGTTTGCAAACTCATCAAATCTTCCAAAATGCTTCCGCCTGACCGGATTATCCTAAAAGCTTACGCGAGCTTGGGTCTTTTTCATTTATTTTATTATTATAAAAGAGTTCCCTTTTTAAAATCGTTTATAACTCACGTAATTTCTAACTACCCCTTTTTTAGACATGACATATATATATATATATATATATATATATATATATATATATATATATATATGACATTTAATCCTCTATTGTCACATACAGATTTATCCAAAAACGCTCTGAAAATAGATGTAATGTACATTTCTGCCAGTGCTTTTATTATGGTCAGGTTTATTCTTCAGAACTAGCACTCTTTACTGACATTTATTGAGGGATATATCTTGAGGCACAAAATGAGAGCTTTTCTGGCTTTATAAATCTCTAATTCGAGTATTTAAATTTGCGTTTACAGATGTATTCTACTGAAAAGTTAAACATATTGGATGTCTTTCTAAAAAAAAATAAAATAAGTCTCTCAAGAATATTTTTATTTGTACTTTTAGAATAATTATATCTTTTGGAATGATCTTGGAGACTTGACGAGCTTATGTGTTTTAAAAATTCAATCTGTAATATCATTTTATATTTAATATAACCGGAAGTAAAGGGACAGTAATATTTTCCCGCATTATTCTAGTAGGCAAAGGGTGAAAGAAAAAAATCATAGAACGTTTTACTGACACAGTAAACTTTTTATTTTAGAGATTTTTAGGATGTGTTCCACTCGATATTATATTTTTATATAATATATATATATATATATATATATTTATATATATATATATATATATATATTATATACATCATTTATATCAAATATTAATTTATTATATTTAATTTTACACAATGTATCTGGAAATAGATAAAAACAATAAACTTTCCTTTTTACCTTTTTATAAGATGTATTTGTGGGAGATGGCATTTTCTTTTTTAACCACCATAAAATCGAAGTGTCTATCAAATGTAAAGAATATTAAACAAAAGTTTTTTTTCCTGTGGTGTTGACTATTTTGCTGAGATTTAATAATAGAATTAAAAATAAATAAAAAAATCCTCTCATTGATACTTAATACTCGTACACGGACTGTTAGAATTGGAGTCTTTCAGTAATGATCTTCCAAGTGACTACATTTAAGGAATCCGTCTATGTTCGGAGACCTTTTTTCTTTAAACGTAGAAAATAGTTCATGTTTTTACATTTTATATTTATTTTTTATATTATCATAGAGAATTGCACTCAAAAAACTTATTCCTGGAGAAGTTTTTTTTTATAAAATTTCTAATAAATGGAGAAAATTTAGTAAAAAACTGTTTTTTTCAAAAGGGCCAATTTTTTAATAAATCAAATAATTTCAACATTTTTTTATGCAACACATTTCTCATACACTGAACTAGTGAATCACCTAAAACCTTTGCTTAATTTACATTTGGTAAAACTTTTTGGTCTTTGAAAATCATACACATTGAATTTTTAACGAATTTTCATTACCTTTATATCTAACTATGAGTGTAACACCATTAAAAATTATCCAAATTTAAAGCTTTTCATTTACTAGTAAATATACTATCAAAAGCAGAATAATAATTTTCAACAAATATGAAGAACTTTTTGAGATCATTTCAAGTTTCAACATTTTATTAAAAATACCGTTCTGAGGAAAATACATTTGAAGTTTATGAAAGCAGCTTTAACTATTAAAAAATTTAAATACATGTTTAAAATTCCTCACACTTTCCTGCTTCAAAACTTTCTAATTGCCAAGTTGCTAATTATAAAAAATTGTAGAAAAATGTTTAAACTAATCTTCATGAAAATTAAAAAAGTTTTGTCCAAAAAATGCTCTTTAAAAAGCTTGAAATTCATAACTTCCGGTTCCGAACTCGCTACATCGTTTTTATTTGACAGCTGTCACTGATGTTTAAACAACTGTAACTTTTTTTAAAATGCCGTAGAAACCAAACAAAAACAGATTTAGAAGCCTAAAAGTTGAAATTTTACAACAGAGAAATTTAAAAAAAAAAAATATGATTTTCTGCAAAAAAATGACGTTTTTGACGTAGATGGATACCTTAATGAAAAGTCTATAGTTAATGTTTGAATTTACATAAATAATTGAATTTATTTTTATAATTGTATTATATTTTTAAATTTTTTACTTACTTAAAATTTTTCCGTTTTCCTATGTCCTAAAGTTAAAAATTAAAGTTAATGAGCTAAAAATGCAGTAGTATATTACAGTACAAGTAACGAAACGGACTCTTTCCCTCACACGTGTGTCAGATTTACGCAATGCGTATGGAGTCCCACACAATTTTCGTAAATATTGTCGCGCATATGAGTAGAACGTGGTGAATTCAATGAGAACGCCCAAGACTATCTCAAGAATTTGTTTTTCCGCAACTGAAGGAATCCCTGCTTATATACGGTTTTAGAAACTTCAGAATTTGAAGGCCCGCAGAAAATTAGGAACTACGATTAACATAAATTTGCGTGATCAAATTAACTTAACCCTTTAACCCCCGAATATTTCTGATGACTATATATTAGTAAATACCTAACATAGAAGATATTATAGACACCTGGAAGTAAAACAAAATATGAAATTTAAACACCTTTAAATATGACATCAAGTCATCATTAGTTAGGAGGTGATTATTTAAAACATAATAAGATGTCTTTAAAAAAAAGGGAAAACTTCGTGATAAGAGATTTATTTGCTATCATATATGAGAAAAGTACTGAAAAGAGATGACTTATTACAGATATGGCTATTCGCCATGATTTTGATCGGTATACGTTCAGAATACCGGTCATAATACGTTCCTATTCTAAGCTTGAAAATCATAAATTGCCGATCAAAATGACAAAATTATAGATAAGATCATATTTGAAAACTTGGGAGATTATTCATAAGATTAATATCTATTTCCATTAACAAGGAAGAATCGTTTCAAGAAAACAAAACTCTACAAACCATTTTTTGACTGTCCTCAAATGAGGATGCTTTGCGTTAATGGGTTAACATAAAGTAAATTAAAATTAAAATCAATTTTTAAAGGTAAATTGCCTTGCTTGCTTTCGAACCCGGAACCTCCGGTTTACGAGTCCGCTGCTTTACCGACTAAGCCACGACGTCCTTGAGAGAAGGGAATGATTTTCGTTGCAATATTTTGGAGCATCCACACCACAAAATTATATACAAATTCTGGTATAGATAAATTCATAAAAAGACAGTTTGTAAATTTTCCTTTGCCTGTAAAACAGTTTTTTCCTTTAGCTTAGTCTTAATGCCGCGAAGGCAGTTGTAAAAGCATCTTTTCATAAACTAGCATTTTCACCGTTATGCAACAGTGTTTATTGCAGGGCTTCGAACCGTAATTTTTTTTGTTCCGGTTTTCGTTCCGGTTCAACTAAAAAATTAATATCGGTTCAGTTCCGGTTTTCGCTCCGCCAAAAATAACGGTTTTCGGTTCAGTTCCGGTTTTTGCTCCGCCAAAAATAACTGTTTTCGTTTCAGTTCCAAATGAATAATTTCATTTTATGTATATTCTTATTTGTACTAAAAATATAATTCTATCATAAACAAAAAATGTAATTCTATCAAAATTTAGAAGATTTTATTCTTTTTTTTAATTGGTACACTATGTGAATTGATACAAACAGCAGGTACGATAAGAGCGGCGAGCATTGGCATTGTTATCCATTATCAAAATCGCATTTGACAACTAGGTTCATGATTACCCACATTCGTCGTTTGACTCTCACATCGTGCACTTGGCCTTGCAATAATTATGTAAAAAATATATTATTTATTTAACATATGAAAATTGCCTCTAATTATTAATATATCTTCTAACGTGGTTTCACTGAGATTACTTCTGTTGTCTCGGAGAATAAATTTCAAACCTGAAAACGCTCTTTCAACACTACAACACTCATACAAACATCCGTGGATGATCGCATGCTGAGATGTGAAAAATATAATGTAACTCGATATTTTTCTTAAAAAATCATCTATACTTCTAGTTTAATCAACTGAATTAAATATGTCTTCTACAAGTAGTTTGATGCGAAACTGAAACAGAAAAATACTAGTGAATATCAAAATAGGAAATCGAGAAGCAGAATACATGTAATGATAATTATAAAGTTGACGTTAAATTAGAAAATATTGATAAGTTGGTAACAGTAACAAAATGACTGAAAGATATATCAAACCGAAATAAACCGATATTTTTTTTCGGTTCAGTTCCGGTTTTCGTTCCGACCAAAATAACGGTTTTTTCCGGTTTTCGGTTTTCGGTTCAGTTCCGGTTCGAAGCCCTGGTTTATTGTATGTATAAAATAACGCCCCTCTTCTCTATATACACATAGCATTTAATAACATTTATGCATACTAATAATAGCTAAAATGCTATCCCAAAAATTAATATATCCCTATATAATAATAGGCTAAGTTATCAGTCCGTCTGTCCTCGAATTTATGAAGCGGATGGACCTGGAATGAATACAGGCATCCATAATGAATTCTTGATGAGTTGGGGTTAGCAAAATTCAAAGCCAATAAAGTTTATTTTCTCTTAAACTATGGATCCTATTTTTAAATAAATTGGTATCAATATGCTTCATATCACAGTAAGAAAGACTATCGTCGTTAAAACGTTCGAAATCTACCTTTTCTCCCCTTTTCGAGCGCTTAATGCCATTATTTCAATCCCTATTTTCCCCGGTTAAGAGCAGGGGATTAAATTTATCAATTTATCACATAAATAGGTAAAAACAACATTTATTTCTAGCATTATGACGTCATTCTTTTAAATATCTCATTTAATCATTTCTTATTTTAAATTATTTATATAAATTATCTTCATCATTTTCACAGGTTTTATAACTGAACTTAGATATGACGTAAATAATTTTCTTTTACATTTGGCTTATATAACAGATTAGGTACAAATGTGATAATTTTAAATTTAATCATCGATTATTTTTTGTTGTAAGACAATTCTCAGTCACAAAACAAACCATTTGTTTACCTGCTCATACAGTACTTTACAATTTGGAAAATTAAATTTTTTTCTGATCTCGTCATAAGGCGGGCTATATGCTAGTCTCTTTATAGGGGATCATGAATAAAATACACAAGTCCATTTGAAATTTTTCAAAAATTGAATCGTAAACTATTGAATTGTGATTAACTCCTGGATATTTAAATTATTTTAGAGTTTTCTTAATAATAAGGCTATTTTCTAACACATGTCCATATGCGTGCATTACATTACCTTAGTGAATAGTTTTAATTTGTTAAAAAAAGACTTATTGTGGTTTTGAACTGCTCATATAATACAAAGCTTGCAATGGTTAAATAAATTATTTTTAAATAACGCTGATTTATTCTTAATATTTCTTTTTAAAATATAACTTTTAGTTTAAAAAAATGTATACTAAAATTGCAAATGTTGAGCTTAATTTGCACTTGCACAGCACATACAATTTTTAATTATGCTAAATGAGTGCCAACAACCGATTTATAAAGATTTTGTCTCACTTCGCAGACATTCATACAAGTTTATCAATTATAGACTTATGATGACTAGTAATGTAAACATTTCTTGCATCCTTCATATTCTGTTAAGTTCAGATATTTCGAAATAAAAATATAAAACTAGATCGACCATTTTAACCCTCCGAGTGGAACACACCGAGGAAAAATGTCTCCAAAAATACGCTAAAGGTTTACTGTGTCAGTGGCCAAAGCGTTCTATGATTTTTTACTTCACCCCTTGTCGACTACAATGGAATATGGGAAACCCACCCTCGTTATTTTCCCTTTACTTCCGGTTATAAATAGATATTTAAATAGATATTATAGAATTGTTGATTTTTAATACATATAGAGCTCGTCAAGTCTAAGATCATCCCATAAGAAATAATGGATTGTAAAAGTACAACTAAAAATATTCTTTAAGAGAATTATTTATATTTTTTTACGAAAATCATCTAAGATATTTAAGTGGTGCAATTAGAGGTACATCTGTTACCGCAAACGAAATACTTCGAAATAGCGATTTACAAAGCCATGAAAAGCTATCAGTCTTTGTGTCTCAGGGAGTAGGGATGCATCCCTCAATAAATGTCAGTCAAAGAGGGGTGAAGTTCCTAAACAATTGACCTGGCCCCCCTACCTCAAACACTGGCAGAAAAGTACATTACATCCATTTTCGGAACGTTTTTGGAGGTCAAAAATTGTACGTGACAAACACTTTGAAGACATCATCGATTTGGCGGAATTGTACGTGAGAACCGCTTAAAGGGTTAATCACACAGCGGCTAGTATTAAGTATTCTCTGAATAACGTTTGAAATATCACGTTGTTTCCTGAGTCAGTACTTCTGAATATAAATTCATGAATATCTTAAATCTAAAAATATGATCATTTACACAGATTGAAACAAATTGGAAATTTAAGGAAAATTCAATATTAAAGACTCATTAGTGAACATTTGTCATTTTGTACATTTTATGATACCATTTTTTAAAAAATGAGAAACTTCATTAAAATTAAAGCTCATGGCCTAACAATGCAGTAGTATATAGTAATATTGCAGAACAAGTAACGAAACTGACTGTTTCCCTCACGCGTGTGTCAGATTTACGCAATGCCTATGGAGTCCCACAAAATTTTCGTAAATATTTTGGAGCATCCACACCACAAAATTAAAACTATTCTGGTATAGATGAATTCATAAAAAGACAGTTTGTAAATTTTCCTTTGCCTGTAAAACAGTTTTTTCCTTTAGCTTAGTCTTAATGCTGCGAAGGCAGTTGTAAAAGTATCTTTTCATAAACTAGCTTTTTCCCCGTGCTATGCTACAGTGTTTATTATATGTATAAAATAACGCCCCTCTTCTTTTTATACACATAGTATTTAATAACATTTATGCTTACTAATAATAGCTAAAATGCTATCTCAAAAATTTATATATCTCTTTACAGGCGTTCGTGAATAAAGTACACAAGTCCATTTGGAGAAGTTCAAAAATTGAATCCTAAACTATTGAATTATGATTAACACTTGGAAATTTAAATTATTTTAGAGTTTTCTTAATAATAAAGCTATTTTCTAACATTTGTACATATGCGTGCATTACATATACCTTAGCAAAGTTTTAATTTGTAAAAAAGAGAGAAGAAAAAAAATAGACTTAATTTACTCTGGTTCTGAACCTCTTATATAATACAAAGTTTGCAATGGCTAAATAAATTATTTTAAAACATCACTGATCTATTCTTAATATTTATTTTTAAAATATAACTGTCGGTTTTTAAGAAAATGTATACTGACAGAAGTTAATGTAACTTATGAAACCTGTACAAAATATCACAGATTACATCTAAAATAAAATCAAAATTGGATTTCACTGCAGAGGTATGAGTGCATTTGTCCAATAGACGAATTATTTCAAACTATCACCCGAGGGAAAAAAATTTATTATTTCCCCAACCACAACCTCCGTTATTTTATATCTGTTATTGCTTTTCTGGTTTTAAAATACAAAATACGTTCTTTAATTCGATTAACCCTCTCGCTGCGTATTTTTTTTAATCAAAATAGGTTAAAACATTGCGTATTTTTTATTGCATATTTGAAATCTATATACATTTTAGAGTTAAAATATACAAAACATTTTTGCAAAAGAGTTTTTTTTTAAATATAGAATTAGGTCCTAAATAAAAGGTGTTCAGAATAATGAAATTGGAGAATAATGATATAAAAGCTAAATTTTGAAAATTAACCGTGGTTAAATTATCATTTATTTTATAAAATACAAAAGCAAAACATATATACTAATTAAAAAATACAAAAGATTTAGAAAAATATTATTAGAAATGAAGCCTTGTATGATAAATTTCGAAACAAGGCTCGAGGCAAAGTCCTACCTCGCAATCCTTGCACCAAATTCGATTTTCTTTTCGAAGTTTTTGTTCCACCTTCAGTTTTTTTAAGAACAGATAGCACACTATCTACGAAGCTCTTTCTTGATGGGATTTGGGTGTATATGGCTTGCAAAGTGTCGAGCAGTTAGTCTCATGGGTCAATTACTGTCATTTACTGTTGGCCTGTTGTGAAATTTAGTCCGGGATTTCTAATGAAAGGAAATGAAGCAGGAGCTGGTGGAAAATTTTGGTTATCAATTTTGCACCACTGTCGAACATTTTGAATAGAAAATGAATTTTCAGATTCATCACTATCCACAGAGGAATCCAAGAAATTCTCATCAGTTTCACGATAACTATCTTCAATATACTTGAAATCAGAGATAGAAGTGCTATCAGTGTCGGAAATATCGTCAGGAGTATAGGTTATATAACTCGCGAAACGCTTCCTGCCAGACATCTTTCAGCTATCAAAAGCGAGCTCAAAATGCTACAAAATTTTCTTTTATATGTCACCGAAATATGGACAATTAAAGCCACCTGCTAGTTTACAGCTAAATTAACAATTAAAAATCACAGTAAAACTAAAATAAAAGAATAAACGAGGAAAGAGCTGGCTGCAAAATTAAATAGACGGCTAAAATACATGCCTGCGGAAATTGCGGGTTGTGCAAATATTGCTACATCTATGTTGCCCGTGGAAATCGAGGAATGCGCAACGAGAGGGTTAAAGTAACAAATATAAATCACAAAACAACAAATTTTGGGGGGTGGCTCACCCGAAAGCGTTTTGGACTATTATAAAAAGACTATTATTATAACGGATTATTGTTTCATAACACTTTTGGATTGAATCTTGTTAAATGTTCATAAGAATTAATATTTTGTTATACATGTTTTATGATATATTTTATTTTGTATATCTAGATAGTTTTGAAACCTTGATTGCAAATAAATCAGTAGGCATAGACGTTTAAGAAGTCTAACAGCTATTAAATTTTCGCTCTTTAACGTTTTTATAAATAAGACTGAAAAACATTACTCCACATTTTGACACCAATACTTTTAACATCTAACAAATAAAATGAAAATTATAAGGATTCAATGTATTTGTAAATCATCTTTCTCACTTGTACATAGTTTAAATTTAAAGATATTTTTCCTGATTTCAAATTGTTTATTTTGTGCTCATACCTTTCGAAATATTACTAATAGTTTCATAAAATTAAATGTATTGATGTTAATATTTATTTACACACACACACACACACACACACACACACACACATATATATATATATATATATATATATATATATATATATATATATATATATATATATATATATATATATATATATATATATATATATATATACATATATATATATATACATATATAAATATATATATATTATACATATATATATTATATATATATATATATATATAC
>CM063500.1:65276993-65279493 GCA_032207245.1 Pardosa pseudoannulata | reverse complement strand
GTTAATGAGATATGAATTTTTAAAACCCCGGAGTTCTTTTATAGACACCCTGTATATGTAATATGTATATATTGTATATACGTATATATGTATATGTGTATATGTATATGTGTGTATATGTATATGTATATTTTGTATATATTATATATATGTATGTATATATGTATGTATATATGTATGTATATATGTATATATATATATATATATGTATATACATATATATGTATATATATATATGTATGTATATATGTATGTATATATGTATATATATGTATATATATGTATGTATATATGTATATATATGTATATATATATGTATATATGTATATATATGTTATGTATGTATATATATATATATGTATATATACGTATATATACATAAATATGACTGTCGTAGTATCTCATTTTCTTGGAAAGAACAGAATGCATGTTATTTGCATACGAATAAATATGGAATTCAGAAATAGAACCTTTGGCGGTTTTCGGAGCTCGCCGATCGGCGGTTCCGTCTGTACAGAATGAGCAGTCTCCGTCCAAAGTATGTACCGTGTACTCCGCCGCGAATCGATTAGCCTTTTCTCTCTCTCTCGCTCCTTTTCTCCCGATTCGCAATGTATCCTGGGAGCGATTCCGTTACCCAGCTCCATCCGGCATCCAAATCCCCTCACCCCCTCCTCAAATCTCCTAATCGATCGGATACGGCCCCGACAAAACGAAACGTTCACGAGATTCTCCCCCGTCCCCCTCCTCAGAGCTTGTTTCGTCGAACGAATGATGGATTCCCTCCCCCCTCCCCCCACCTGAGCCTGTGTCGGAATCATCAACGTCCTCCCTTCATCTCCTTAAATATTTGTTTTTTCTTTCCCCTGGTGACAAGTCCCTTTTATTTCTTTGAGAGAATCTCTGGCATACACGCCTGTTTGTTTTTACTTTTGTGGTGCGTAGCAGGTTTTCCTTTTGTATTGCAAACTAGGACAGTCTGGTCGAGACGCTTTGATGTCTTTTTTGGGGTTAAGAATTGTAAAACACAGTGCAATCAAAAGTTATTGAGCATATGTTGCAGTTTTTAAATTTCTGTGGAAGGAGGTGGGAATACAAGCACACACGCATATATATCTTAATATTTGTGTGTATATGCATTTACGTTTAGGCATATATGCATATAAGCAAGAGTGTCTACTTAAGAATTGGATTCCAGTTGGCAAATTTGGCGAAAATAGTGGCGATATTTACTAAAACACACAGGTAATCCACCCAAACATTGTATTTCTTTCGCTTTCTGGCGACTTTATTTAATGCACAGTGCTCCAGCGTAAACAAATTATATACTCTTACTTAATTAAAGAAAACGTCTTGAAAACAGGACATTTATATTTATGGGCAATTAATCCCTTAACAGTTTACAAACGCAACAGCTCCAAATTATTAGAAATCAGCCATAGTGAACCATTAATGGTTTGTTATACCTAATTTTTGTAAGCATTGCGCACTTTTATTATATACAAAAAGAGTGACACAAGGAGAGTTGGATGCAAATATCATATAAATTATAAAATAGATACACATTGTTTGGACACGGTGAGATCAGGAAAAAATGTTAGGCGACCATACTTAAACCATTATCGCCGAGTTAGTGGGAGAACCCAGTTCTTAAGTCAACCCAAGCAAGCTTACATGTATAATAACATTTTTATTATACTGTATAATAACATTTTTATTATACATGCAAGCTTAACATTGCATTGTTAACATAATATTGTTATTATACATCTAAGCTTACATGCATAATAACATTGTTACTATACATGTAAGCTTAACATTACATTGTTAACATAACATTGTTACTATACTTACTTCAGAATCAATATATATATATATATATATATATATATATATATATATATATATATATATATATATATATATATATATATATATATATGTGTGTGTGTGTGTGTGTTTGTGTATATGTATGTATATGTAATATGGAAGAGACTCATTCAAAATCACAACACAGTTTATTTCTGGTGAGATACATGAAATCCATACAACAGGCAAGCAATTTTACAACATCGTGCACATAGACAATATGATTCCGCACATACACTTTTCAAGTAGGGATTTATCAGTTAAAAAGACTACGAATAATCCCTAAGCACAAGGATCACGTGATAAAAAATACCCATGTTTAAAGAGAACGCGCTAACTATTGGCTAAAGTAGTACAGACAGAGGCTGAATTAAGTCCATAGTGTGTCTGGAGACAGAATTACCGCGCAAACCCCCAAAGTACTTTATGGACAGAAGTTATTAAATTAATATTAAAATACGTAAATAAGGGATTTTAATATAACATGTATATACGTATATATACATATGTAATATATATAGATGTCTTGTTTAAAAATGGGGGGTTAAGAATTAAGCGAGTTATAATTAAAAATAGTTAGAACTCATTAACGACAACGTAATGTGTGAAAGACACATCTTCGAGTGGAACT
>CM063500.1:65264493-65274493 GCA_032207245.1 Pardosa pseudoannulata | reverse complement strand
GAAGATTAAACAAGACGGAGGACGAAGGATTCCGCGAAAAAAAATTAGTTCCAAAAGTCACCGCTAGGGAAATATTTGGCGCTGTGTTATAGAAAATAGAGTGTTAACAAATGCAAATCAATACGGAATAAAATTACCTTTTATTATGCACATTTTCTGATTTAGTTCAAGTGCAATATGGCAACACTTTTAAAAAAGCGTAAAATCTACATAAACACCTATAAAGTCTCGTGATCTGCAACATCACTTACGCTGAGCAGAAGAAGAAATTATTTATTCAAATTTCCCGTTACATAAATTGGCACAGTTACGAAATTAGTTTCCGTATTGATTTGCATTTGTTAACACTCTATTTTCTATTACACAGCTCCAAATATTCCCCTAGTGGTGACTTTTGGAACTAATTTTTTTTTTTTTTTTTTTTTTTTTTTTTTTTTTTTTTCTTTTTT
The DNA here is from genome assembly GCA_032207245.1 of Pardosa pseudoannulata. Classification (NCBI taxonomy): domain Eukaryota; kingdom Metazoa; phylum Arthropoda; class Arachnida; order Araneae; family Lycosidae; genus Pardosa; species Pardosa pseudoannulata. The sequence goes on along the minus strand of CM063500.1, from coordinate 65,274,044 downwards.
TTTTTTTTTTTTTTTTTTGCGGAATCCTTCGTCCCCCGTCTTGTTTAATCTTCCTACAAAATGTGACGTCATTCTCGCAAATAGATCACGCTACAGAACACTGTGAGCACTGTCAGTTGAATTATGGCCACCCGGTATATATATATATATATATATATATATATATATATATATATATGTGTATGTATATATATACACATATATATAATATGTATATATATATATATATATATATAATACATATATATACATATATGCAATATAAATATATGCATATAAGCACACATACATATAATATATATTACGAGGGTTGGGGCATAAGTCATGGCAACTATTTTGTCGTGTAGATATGTGAACGAACGGATCACAAACTCATATGTGTTGTGTGGAAGTTCTGTAGTCATAGTGTGTATACAGAACAACAAATGGCTCTGTGATAGCTGGCAGTAGTGAAGCGAAGGCTGTAAAATCAGTCAGTTGGTGAGTGTCGTGCGAGACGGAAGGAACCTGTGTTGAACAGCGCGCTTACATCAAAATAGTCACTGATCCTATCTGATACTTTCCTACCCACCGTGCGGTAGGGTGCAGAGTTATTCTCAAGGGCTTCCACTAATACACTATGACATTCCATCGCATTTCTCAATTGGAAAACGACTATAATCTAGCATCCAGAAATTAACCTTAATATAGTTTTTATTTTAAATTAGTAGCGTATGCTTTTCCCGAAATTTTTGTAGGATGTCCATAAAATATTTTCTTACTTAAAATCACCCATGATTTAATCGCTTAATATTATCATTATAACTTTATTAATAATTATTTTAATAATAATATACATGTGTGTGTAGATATGTACAATGTGTTTGTGTTTTCGCAGGCGTCCTGACGGGCAGCGTGTACCGCGATTACTCTCTGAAGAGGAACGGCTTCCCGGGCGAAGGGGTGTGCGGTGGTTCGGTGGTGCTGGTGAAGACACACGAGTGGGGGCCCAGGGCCCGAGAGCCCTTCGAAAGGGCCCTGCTGCTCTTAAGGGACCCTTACGGAGCCCTGCTTGCCGAGTTCAACAGGAGGGCGGCAGGACACGTAGGGCACGCTGCCCTCGCAAAGTTTCACACCGGAGACAGTGAGTCCAGCCTTACTTATTCCTATTGTCTTTTTTAGTGCTCTTATTCGAATCTATGAAGTTACATTAACACTATTGTTATCATCACTGAAACGAGGATGATGAATATAAAAGATTTTTTATTACCATTATTATTACTGTCCTCATTGTTGTCATCATCATCATTAGTATTATTATTATTATTATTATCACTAAAGTGATTATTTTGATTAAAGATGTTATTATTTTGGAAATTTTTGGTACAGTCGAACTTCGATTATTCGACTTCCTATAAGTCGGATAATCCGCTAACTCGAACTTTTGTTCAAGTCCCGAATAATTTATATACTTTTCTTTAAAAAACTGTCTCGATAACTCGAAGTGAACATCTTCTAAGTCGAAGTTTTTGTGATAGATTTCCCCGGTAAAAAACACAATTCAGTTCAAAACTTCGAATGCGAGTCCACTCATGTCTTCCTTCTGTGAATTGCAATGGTATCCACTTACGTCACACATTCTTGAATGCCATTTCCCTCTCCCCTTCATTGTCTCCTCTATTGTCCACACACTATTTAACTGTGTTAAAAAATTAGGTGACTTTGTGAATTCCACCAACCTTAAAAAATGCAAACAACAAAAACTAATTGTTCAAATGAGATTTACATGGTATGTATACTAATTAATATGTAATGAGGCCAAATTTTGTGAGTTTTAATAAACCTTTTGACCCCATTCTTCTCTTGTTGTTTTACATAGGCTATTAAAAAATTGAAATGTGTACAACTATAGTATTATGGCACATATCAAACCATTTAAACCATGTCGACCCATCTTAAGTGCCAGTAGAGAGGAATGGGAGGTAACTTCGATAACTCGAACTTCGGATAAGTCGAATATTTTTTAGGGTCCCCTGGGACTTCGAGTTATCGAAGTTCGACTGTATTACAGACGCTGTTCACACATTTTTTAGACGATGTATATTGTAATCACAAAACTAAATTACATAAAATTCTAGTGTTTGAAATGTTCTACTTGATAGCCCTTATTCTGAACTATGCTAAGACATCGCAATTTCCATTACAATGATGCCTTTTTAAAGTGTCAGAAGAGGTATTCTATCCCATTCCTCCTGAACAGTTTTCCAGAGTCCTGTAAGGTTTGTGGGATGACGTTTGGATAATGCAGATTTTAAAAGTCCGGAAGCAGAAAAATCCATAGGTGATACATCGGGAGTCTTAAAAGGGATATCAGTGAAGGGTATGATCTCGATACCGGTTTTTTGTTCCATTTGTTTTAGGAAATTAACTGTGGATTTTGATGTGTGACTGCTAGCTTTGTCTTGATGGAGTTCCACAGCACTGAGGCACAGAGATGATATCTCATTCAGAAAAATTGGACATAAAATATGTTCCTGATAGTATTTGGAGATAATCTTCACATTTTGTCAACTCTCTTTATTTATAACTTGCCATTATATGAAAAAACAGCAACAATTATGAATCCCTCAGAAAAACTTTCTTTCGATTCTTTCAACCACATATTTAGATTTTTTTCCCCCTTTTATAATAATAAATGGCTCGTTTTTCATTGCAGTTATTTAAATACACCCATGATTCATCTATTGTGGTAATTGTTCTCTATTTTTCTTTGTATAAATGTTTCTTATACAGAATTCTGCAGTGTGACCTGCGTTCAGCGATATGCTGTAGAGAAACACTATGCACATTGCGTTTTTTAGCTTTCTGAAGATTTAAATCAACGTTTATTATTTTGTTTACAGTGGACACCGAGCATTTTAATGATTTTGCAACTGTCCTTTGACTAGGGAGATTTTCTTTTAACATTAAACAACGTACTTTTGCAATAGTCGAAGATGTTCGTTTTTTCCTTGGATACTTGTTTGGAATTTTTGTCCCACTTGAGGCTCCAATTTGACGTCTTTTCCTTTCTTTTTGACGATATTACCTATCAACGCTTTAGATATCACAAAACCATGACTCTCACATCGTTTTTGGATAACGGAATATGAATACTTCTCTTCGGAAAGAGCATAAATATAGCCTTCGAACCACTGCTTCATTAAAAACGCCATTTTGAATAAAAACAAACCTCTCAAGCCACAGACCATAATTTTGACTTTTAAAAACATTGCAACAAAAGATTTTTTAAGTCGCTAACCAAAATCGTCTAAAAATATGTTAACAGCCTCTGTATTATCATTCTAATGATGATGATGAAGTCGTGAATTCATAAACAACTTCTTAAATATCATGATAATAATCATTTTTAAAAATCGGGATATTTTCATTACGATTATCATCCTTTATTATCATTATTATCATTGCTTTGTTTTGTGCTATTAAGACTATTATGGCTACATTTTATTATTACTTTCATTATTATTACACTTTTTTATAATGCCTTTTGTGACGTTGCTCACGTCACATGAGCATTTGTAAGTCTTAAGACACTACAGCTCATGACCACCTTGGGAGTTAAAAGGATTAGATAGGGTTAATCATGTAAATACTGCATGACTATTCTGTTTAAACTGTGCACGTGCAAAATGAATGCTTCCCCTGGAAAGTTTCTCGATCGTGTGATGATTGATAACCACCCACAAGACCCCTGTTATCGATTTATCACGAGGTTGGGTTCTTCTAGAACTCTTTCCTCAGTCTAACAAAGAGAAATAGATATATATATATATATATATATATATATATATATATATATATATATATATATATATATATATATATATATATATATATATATATATATATATATATATATATATATATATATATATATATATATATATATATCAGGGAGAGAGCGGAGGACAGGAGGCATTCCTTGGCACCACAAAATGGGAGCATTGGAAGGTAAGGCTATGTCCCTACTTAATTTGAGCTGTAATATTTGTGCGTAATAACCCTAAGGCATTAATATTATGATTTCTTGTGTTTAATAAACCTACTTAATTTGAACTTTAATATTTGTGCGTAATGGCCTTAAGGCATTAATATTATGATTTCTTGTGTTTATTATGATTTCTTGTGTTTAATAAATCTCGTTATTTACTTTGCCATGAGCTACCAAAGAGTTTGTTTTAATTTAATATAGGGCAGCGTGATACTTTTCTAAAACATTGTTATTATTATTGCTATGTTAATTGTTTTAGTACTATAATTAAATTATTTTCATCATATCCGGAAATATGTATCAGCAAAGCTTATTTTATGAAAAAAATTGCTATGCATGGTGCTGTAAATCAGAGTCTCGCTTTAAAATATTCCTTTAAACAGATTATACGACGCAACAGAACTCCAGAGTTATGTCTGATTCCTTTTTTAGAAAAAAAAAACAGGAAATGTTTATTCGGGGTTGACTTAAGAATTGGGTTCCCCCGCCAACTTGGCGATAATGGTTTAAGTATGGTCGCCTAACATTTTCTCCTGATCTCACCATGTCCAAACAATCTGTATCTATATTATAATTTATATGATATTTGCATCCAGCTCTCCTTGTGTAACTCTTTTCTTATATATTAAAAGTGCGCAATGCTTAAAAAATTAGATATAACAAACCATTAATGGTTCACTATGGCTGATTTTTAATAATTTGGAGCTGTTGCGTTTGTAAACTGTTAAGGGATTAATTGCCCATTAATATAAATGTTCTGTTTTCAAGTCGTTTTCTTTAATTAAGTAAGAGTATATAATTCTATTACGATGGCACACTGTGCATTAATTAAAGACGCCAGAAAAAGCAAGAAATACAATGTTTGGATGGATTACCTTTGTGTTTTAGTAAATATCGCCAATATTTTCACCAAATTTGTGAAGGGGAACCCAGTTCTTAAGTAGACCTTTTATTCAATTTTAAATTACCGAAAAAAAATAGTAAATCTCAATTTAAACTCAATTTATAGGAATTTAACAATGATAATTTTCAAAAAGAGAAAAGCCATTGACTCAGCAAATTATATGTTCTGTAGAATGCCAAATTTGTGTAACCTATTAACTTCCATATGTGCTAAATTCATATGTGCTTAAATCATATGTGCTAAAATGTATTGAAAAGTATCTTAAATCATAGTTATTATACTTAAAAGCGTTAAAATATATGAAGTTCTGTAATTTTAAACATCATAGCATATCGTTCTTCGTAAATAATAGTGAAATCAATAAATCTCTTATAAAATAGTTTTATTTGTTAAAGTACTTTACAGTAAATTCTTATAAATGCTTTAGCAATAACCCAGAGCTTACGGAAAAATATTATATGCAGTAACGCACATTTTAACCCTGTGTTGCTGTTTTTTAAATCTTTGTATATAAATTTTTTTAGAAATTTATCTCCAAATCTTGACTTAATCATATGAGAAACACCAGATCCAGGCTTATTTCACTTTCTTCGATGTACTGGATTTTATTATGAAATCTAAATTCTGTGTTTTTTATATTTTTTAATTTAATTTTAATTTTCAGTTTTTAAATATTAAATTTTAAGTCTGGAAATTTATATATATCGTTTTTAATTACATTTTACTAATCTATTTGCAAATATTTTTATCTTGATCTTTCACTTATATATTAATACTAGCATATAGCTCGTCATATCACAGGTTTAGTAAAATGTTTAATTTTCCAGAATTATAAACTACCCTATAAGGCAGGTAAAAAAAATGGCTTGAATTTTGGCTGAGAATTCTCTAGTACACGCTCAATAATTTGTTTATCTTTATACTCCTCTAAAGTCTCCCGATACTGTGAATGCATTTTAGAATCACGTTGAACTCATTTAGTCAAACCGTGTGGTTATGTATAAAAAAGAAACACACAAACAAATAAACTTCTTAATTTTCAAAGCTATATAACTCAAACACAAGATATTTATTAGTCCGTGAAATAGACTCGTAGACTTTTGGGAAAAGAATAAATTGTTAATACCGGTGATAAAATTTTCATTGCAACAAAAAATAATCGATGATTAAATTTAAAATTATCACAGAATTTATATCTTTAGGATAGAAAACTTTGGGAAGAATTTTAAGTCAAAGACACTCCTTTGTTTAAGACATTTAGAGATTGGGAAAAAGATTTTAAGGAATTAGAATGGGAGAGAGGAGTTTTTAAGGAAATATTAAAGCTAAATAATTTTGATATATTACACACACACATACACACACACACACACACACACATATATATATATATATATATATATATATATATATATATATATATATATATATATATATATATATATGGAAAATTAAAATCCCTTATTTACGTATTTTAATATTAATTTAATAACTTAACACATCCACCAGCCACCCTCCCCACCTTTTTTCCTTTCAAAACAGTCACCCTTTTCGTAAATTCCAGACGGAACTTACCGTACCATACTAGAGTTGCCGATTTAAAAGTTGTCAGGCTACTTTTAAATTATTTTCCCTGCAAGGTAAAGGAGTTCCGTTACTCAAAATTAGTTTCTTTCATTTATTATCGCTTTGCAATATTTTTTTCCTCAAAAGTGTGCGATACGAGTTATACGAGTGCGAACGAGAAGGGGTCGACAGGTCCGTTTTCGAACAGGAATTCGCTGTCGAACACCCGTCGACACGTCCGTTCAGTGGGTTAATCTATTATTTAAGCCAAATATAAAAGAAAATTATTTACGTCATATCTAAGTTCAGTGAAAAAACGTATGTAAATAATGCAGATGATATTTATAAATAAATTAAAATAAAAAAAAATGATTAATTGAGATGGTTAAAGAAATGACGTCATAATGCTAGAAAAAAAATGGATTTTTACCTATTCCTATGTGATAAATTGACAAATTTAATAACCTGCTCTTAACTGGAGAAAATAGGGCTTGAAACAATGACATTAAATGGTAGAAAATATAGGAAGGGGTGGATTTAGAACTTTGGTAACCCTAACTCTTCTATAATCTAATATGGATAGCTCTATCTATTCCAGGACGTAAAATTATCACTTATATACTTAATCTATTATTGAAGCCAAATATAAAAGAAAATTATTTGCATAATGTCTAAGTTCAGTGATAAAATGTATGAAAATAATGCAGACGATATTTAAATAATTTAAAATAAGAAATGATTAAATGAGATGGTTAAAGAAATGACGTCATAATGCTAGAAAAAAATGTATTTTTACCTATTCCTATAGGATAAATTGACAAATTTAATAGTCTGCTCTTACCCGGGGAAAATAGGGATTGAAATAATGGCATTAAATGGTAGAAAAGGGAGGAAGGGGTGGATTTAGAACTTTGGTAACCCTAACTCTTCTATAATCTAATATGGATAGCTCTATCTATTCCAGGACGTAAAATTAACACTTATATACCTAATCTATTATTTAAGCCAAATATAAAAATAAAATTATTTGCTTAATATCTAAGTTCAGGGATAAAACGTAGGAAAATAATGCAGACGATATTTAAATCATTTAAAATAAGAAATGATTAAACGAGATGGTTAAAGGAATGAAGTCATAATTCTAGTAAAAAATGTTATTTTTACCTATTTATTATGTGATAAATTGATAAATTTAATTACCTGCTCTTAAAGAGGAAAATAGGGCTTGAAATAATGGCATTAAAAGCTAGAAAAGCGGGAAAGGAGTGGATTTCGAACTTTGCTAACCGTAACTCATCAAGGATCCAATAGGAATGCTTCTATTCATTCCAGGACCACCCGCTACATAAATACGAGGACAGACAGATAGATGACTTAAGCTATTATTATATAGGGGATTGAATGTGCTTTTAACATCTTAATTTGTACTTGATTTTTTTTTTAGTTTGCTTAATGTACTTCAATTTGTACAACTTGTTTAGCGTAGTATATTTCTACTGTATTTAGCGCTAATAACCTCTAATCAACTAGCCAACTATTTTTTCGGGTATTCAGTCAACATATCTGCTGAAAAAGTAAATTTCTGAGCAAGGATCAAAAAATCATCAAATTTCCATCCAAATAACAAATTATAAATAATAGATGATTCTTGAAAATTTTGTTTATAGGGTTGCAATATGATTTCACCCAAATGGAAAAATTATTTCAAGTAAATAAAAATTCAGTACAATATTTCTAACTGCCCTCAAAAAGCCCTTCTAGGTATTAATGGGCATTAATAAAAAACCATTACGTCCAGTACTCAACCCCCCTTTAAAAAATCTCATAATATTTTACTTTTGGATGAAAAATGTTTTGAGACCCGCTATTCTCTGTTGCAGGTTGGCGGAGATTCGTAATGGTGCAAGGTAAGCTGTGGATGGAGAGCGCGCTGGACTGGTTGCAGTTCGGAGGACCTCTCCTCATCCTCAGATACGAACTCTTGTCCGTTGATCTGCCCGGACAGCTGCTTCACATACTCAACTTCTTGGGTTATTCTCCTACAGGAACCCCAGTCTCCAATAACAGGTAGGTAAAGTTCCAGGAGAATCGGATACTGTTCTCCCACTACTACACTCTTTCTGTTTCCTCCCAGACAAGAATATCTATATTGCTCTCTCTCAATCCCTCTCTCTCTCTCTCTCTCTCTCTCTCTCTCTCTCTCTCTTCTCTCTTCTCCCTCATCCCGCTTCCGTCGCTCTCTTTCTCCTCCGTCCCTCCACTCTCTCCCTTTTCTGTCTTCTCTCGCTATCACTCTCACCTCACTCCGTCTCCCTCGCAAATTCTCCCTTTTCACTCTCTCTTTCTCCCTTCACTCCCTCCCTCCTCCTCCCTCTCTCTCCCCTAGCTCTCTCCCTCTCGCTTTCTCCCTCCTATTCTCTCTCTCTCCCCTGGCACCCTCGCTTTCTCCCTCCTCCTTCTCTTCTCCTCCTCTCTCTCTCTCACACTCCCTCCCTCCATCTCTCTCTCTCTCTCTCTCTCTCTCTATATATATATATATATATATATATATATATATATATATATGTGTGTGTGTGTGTGTGTGTGTGTGTGTGTGTGTGTAATATATCAAAATTATTTAGCTTTAATATTTCCTTAAAAACCTCTTCTCATTATAATTCCTTAAAATCTTTTTCCCAGCCTCTAAATGTCTTAATCAAAGGAGTGTCTTCGACTTAAAATTCTTCCCAAAGCTTTCTATCCTAAAGATGTAAATTTTCTGTCTATTCAACAAGTTTCCCAGCTGTCTCCGCCAAATTGTTCCGAGTTTTCCTTGATCTTGCACTTTAATTCGCTGAGTAAGGGGGAAAATTCTTTCTGTCTTCACTCATAGATGCACCTCTGTTGAATCAGAGTGACTTTTGAGTCTTTTTCTTGTCTATTGTCGAGTAGAAAAGATGTCCGTTTTAGCAGCTCTGAAATGAAGTTTTAATTAGACTTGTGCCGTTTTCTTCAATGTCGGGCAACTGCATTTTTATTACTGCTAGCTGTTTTAGCTTTCTTTTTGCCCAG
>CM063500.1:65241993-65259493 GCA_032207245.1 Pardosa pseudoannulata | reverse complement strand
ATGTTATATAATATATAAATATATATTAATATATATATATATATATATATTATATATATATATATATATAAATATATATATATATATATATATATGATAATATATATATAATAATAATATCTTATGAGCTCATGAGTTCTGTCGACTAAAATTGCAGTCGCTCTAACGAAAAATAATATAGTCTTGTAAATGATTCAAAATTAACATTATTCCTATGTTAAAATAATTGGGACTTTTTAAGATGGTCGTTATAAAGAAGGGGTCGTTGTATCGTGGGGTCGTTAAAAAGAGGTTCTACTGTATTTATAAAAAGATTTTATACAGCTTCTCAATATTTCACCAGCTTTCAATAGAAAGGGTCATGCATAATTCTAGAGAATGAAGGTCATCCGATTTACGAAATTTAAACGGATTCTAAAAGTACATAAAATATTCTGATTTCCATAATCGAAACCCAAAAACTTCCTACTGTATCTTGCAAAAAAACATCCCCGGCTAAAAAGAAGAACTTGTTTGAATTAAAGAAAAAAATACCAACATAAAAATTTGCTGTCCTGTTACGAGGTTAAGTATTTTTATGAAATCTTTCATTGCGAGCTTTCCATCGATAGAAATATTTTCCCCATAAGCTGATACTGAGCTACCGAAATCCAACAGCGTCCAACACTAAGCCACCTTGATTTACCGTAGCTAAGAGAAGGTTTAAATCAAAATGGAGGTGACGTTAGTAGAACTAATTTCCCAGCTTGAAAGATTTTGTGTCTATCTCAAATTAGTCTACATCAGTTATTGCGAAAGAGTTTTAATGAAGAAACAGACCTTGTAACAACTAAGAACAATTTTCTTCCTAAATGTTATTTGACAAATTGAAAATTGTAATCTATAAACAAATAAAAAATATATCTATTTATAGCAAAGAAATTTATTCGGGGAAAATTTTCAACCATTCAAAGGTTCTTTACTGGACGGGGCTTCTTTCATGATACCGATGTTAGAAAAGGAAGGCAAGACAACATACCGGGTGGCCATAATTAAATCAACATTGCTCACATTGTTCTGTAGTGCGATCTATTTGCGAGAATGACGCCACATTTTTGTAGGAAGATTAAACAAGAAGGGGGACGAAGGATTCCGCGAAAATCAAATTAGTTCCAAAAGTCACCGCTAGGGGTTATATTTTTGCTGTGTTATAGAAAATAGAGTGTTAACAAATGCAAATTAATACGGAATAAAATTAGCATTTATTATGCACATTTTTCTGATTTAGTTCAAGAGTAATATGGCAACACTTTTAAAAAAACGTAAAATCTACATAAACACCGATAAAGTCTCGTTATCTGCAATATCACGTAGGCTGAGAAGAAGAAGAAGTTCTTTATTCAAATTTCACGTTACATCCATTGGCACAGTTAAGAAATTAATTTCCGTATTGATTTGCATTTGTTAACACTCTATTTTCTATACACAGCGCCAAATATAGCTGTAACTTTTTGAACTTTTTTTTTTTTTTTTTTTTTTTTTTTTTTTTTTTTTTTTTTTTTTATACGGAATCTTTTGTGTCTTGTTTAATATCCTACAAAATATATATTCTCGCAAATAGATCGCGCTACAGAACACTGTGAGCACTGTCGGTTTAGTTATGGCCACCCGGTATATGGCTGGACTGGCACCGTCATCTGATTTTCAAATAACGTGGCTGGACGATGTGCCTCCAAGGCTTGATCATATTTATGGGATCTGGGGCAAGAGGATACTTCTAACCCTTACCTCCGTTCTATTACATGTACACGAGAGCATAGTTTTACCCTGAATATATTTAAGAAAATAAAAGAATTTTATAAGAGAGCCCATTCAGATTACTAAGAATACATATATGTATAATCACAAATTACATTTTCTCGGAAATCGATATTCAGTCCTAAATAGAGCAACATTGGCTGTAATCTGGTAACTTATGCCAAAAATATTATTTTCTTATCGATTGGGGTAATTAATTTGCCCGTTCATCTTTTGACAGCTAGCTGCCATATTACAACTTTACCATTAGGCTGTAATCTGGTAACTTATGCCAAAAATATTATTTTCTTATCGATTGGGGTAATCTATTTGCCAGTTAATCTTTTGACAGCTAGCTGCCATATTACAACTTTACCATTAGGCTGTAATCTGGTAACTTATGCCAAAAATATTATTTTCTTATCGATTGGGGTAATTAATTTGCCAGTTAATCTTTTGACAGCTAGCTGCCATATTACAACTTTACCATTAGGCTGTAATCTGGTAACTTATGCCCAAAATATTATTTTCCCAGCGAATGGGGTAATTAATTTGCCCTTGATCTTTTGACAACAACCTGCCAGATTACAAATTTACCATTCTGCTATTTTATATACATGTGCTACCTGGACTAAATCAAGGAACTGTGGAATTGTCTACCACTGAGTTATAGAATGTCTTACACCTAATGTTTGGCATGCGAGATTTTTGGCAAATGATTATTTTTTCCAGGTAAATAAAAACCAAAATGGAAATTTAGCTTTATATAAAGACCATTATTTCAGCCAATGAGATGAATTCCTGATATACAAATCCTGGAGATTCGGGGCCCTTATTTTTCGGGTGTTTTGGTCTATTGACCCACTTGCCCTATAGATAACTGGGATCTGTGTATCCTTATGGCCAAATTTTCCAGACCTACTCTACTTTCTCTGTGTCGAAATTCGACAATAATATTATTGAGGAAAATAAGACAAGTGCATTAACCGGCCTTATTTTTTTTCTTTATTTTGTTACATTCACTGCCATCCGTAGAATGTGGTAAAAACTCGATGCCTACCTACTTCAATTCACCAGAGAGCTCTAGTATTTTTTCCGACAAACAACAAAATAACTCCTTGGAATTGTCCTTTTCTGTACTTTCCCAGTCGAATATTAAATTCATAGTGAAGGCATTTAGTATGAAGTTATGCCCTTATGCCTTTTTGGGGTAGGTGTGATAGTTGGACTTGCAATAGTTTTGCCCTCAAACTGATATCTTTTTGGAATATCAGAAAAACAACTATATTGCTAAAAAAAATGCAGTTTAAGGCACTCAATGAAACAAAATATAGTAAATCTAGCATTAATAGTAGATCTCTTATACTTGGTTGAAGTTGAAATTTGCATTTTTTATGACATGCCTACAGAATGCCAAATGGTAAGGCGCTATTCTTCAGTACCGGATCTCGGGGGTTCAAATCCCACTAGTGGCAAGAAGGATTGTAGCATTTCGGAATCTTCTTAAAAAGGGGATATCCAGATTTCATCTCATTAGCAATCGTGTAGCAAAAAAAGAAAAAGAAAAAGGACCGTAGCGCTCAAAACCAAACCAATTTATATGACGTACTTGCTCCACTTGACTTTACTATATTTTCTTTACTTGGTGTAAGAGAAAATGTATCATAATTCAAATGCTACCTGCTATTTAAAAAAGTGGATATGTTTTTAGAAAATGGTTATACGTCATTTATGAGTAAACCAACGTAAATGTGCGAGAATTCGCGCATATAGAATGCCTATCCCTCATATCTGCACATCCATATAAAAAACATTCTTAAGTTACAAAATATACATAGTTACAAAACTTATGTATTTGCATAAAATTCCCTATATAATAATAGCCTAAGATATCTGTCCGTCTGTCCTCGAATTCATGAAGCGGTTGGAGCTGGAATGGATAGGGGTATCCATACAGGATTCTTCATGAGTTAGGGTTAGCAAAATTCAAAACATGTCTTTAAAACGTTCGAAATCCACCCCTTCCCCTTTTTCGAGCTTTTAACGCCCTTATATCAAGCCTTATTTTCCCCGGTTAAGAGCAGGTGATTAAGTTGATCACATAATAAATAAGTAAAAACAAAATTTTTTATACCATTATGACGTTATTCTTTTAACCATCTCATTTAATCATCTCTTATTTTAAATTATTCAAATATCGTCTGCATTATTTTCATACATTTTATGACTGAATAATTTTCTTTTATATTTGGCTTAAATAATAGATTAGGTACATATGTGATAATTTTAAATTTAATCATCGATTATTTTTTGTTACAATGAAAATTTTATCACCGGTATTAACAACAAATTCTTTTCATAAAAATCTAGGAGTCTATTTCACAGACTAATAAATATCTAGCGTTTAAGTTATATATCTTTGAAAATTAAGAACTTTGTTCGTTTGTGTGTTTGTTTTTTATACATAACCACACGGTTTGCAATCGATTCGCTCAATTTTGGACATCATTCATGTATACCGCCAAATAATCACTGTCTATATTAAAACCTCTGCTGTCCATCCTATCACGTAATATGACAAAATAAATTAAGGTTGGCAACTAATATGCGGTCAGTACAGATAAACAAATTATTGAGCGTGTACCAGATAATTCTCAGCCAAAAAACAAACCAATTTTACCTTCATTATAGGGTACTTTACAATTCTGGAAAATTAAAAATTTTACTGATCCCGTCACATAACGATCTATATGCTAGTTGGAATATTAAAAGAGCATTTTATCACTGATTTGAGAAATATATTTTCTTTTGACACCTCATTTGTTAAGAAAACATTTAACAGGAGACTTTTAAAAGCGATGTGTACTACAGAAATAATATATATGTTATTTACCAAGAGTCACCTCTATTTTGCAGATTTTAACCTCCTCCAAAATTGAAAAGAAGGAATATCGAGTTTTCAAGTTTGCATTTTCAATAAATGGCAAACTAGTAGGAACTTCGGCAAAAATAAAATCCGTCAGAATAAAAATCAATGTGGTTCAATCTCAGTTTAGTGAATATGCCAAAATTCTGGCGATAATCTCCAATTGTTCTGTAAACTCTTTTACATGTTTCATGGACGTAAGGAAATTGATAAAATATCTATTCCAAAACAATCAATGTATGTTTAAATAGAACTTAACAAAATTTCAGGGTAATTCTTCAAAAAAAACCTGTCATCTATCTACCCTCTGGATAAAATCTTTAAAAGCAATTATCTCAGTTTTTTTCTTTAAATTTTGTTAACATAAGGGCTCTAGGGACTTTGAATTTCAGTTTTTTAAATATATTGAAAATTGTTTTAAGCGATATGTAACGGTTTCATTAATCCTAGTGTAGCAAAAAAACTAGACCGTAGCGCTTCAAATCAAACTAAGTCAAAACGTACTTAAAATTTCAGTTTTTAAAATATTGAAAATTGTTTTAAGCAGTGTGTATCGGTTTCATTAATCCTCGTGTACTAAAAAAGTAGACAGTAGCGCTTCAAATCAAACTAAGTCAAAACGTACTTAAAATTTCAGTTTTTAAAATATTGAAAATTGTTTTAAGCAGTATGTACCGGTTTCATTAATCCTCGTGTAGCAAAAAAAAAAAAAAAAAAAAAAAAAAAAAAAAATTAAAAAAAAAAAAAAAAAAAAAAAAAAAATTAAAAAAAAAAAAAAAAAAAAAATAAGACCATAGCGCTTCAAATCAAACTAAGTCAAAACGTACTTAAAATTTCAGTTTTTAAAATATTAAAAATTGTTTTAAGCAGTATGTATTGGTTTCATTAATCCTCGTGTAGCAAAAAAATAGACCATAGCTCTTCAAATCAAACTAAGTCAAAACGTACTTAAAATTTCAGTTTTTAAAATATTAAAAATTGTTTTAAACAGTATAGTTAGTTTCATTAATCCTCGTGTAGCAAAAAAATAGACCATAGCGCTTCAAATCAAACTAAGTCAAAACGTACTTAAAATTTCAGTTTTTAAAATATTGAAAATTGTTTTAAGCAGTATGTACTGGTTTCATTAATCCTCGTGTAGCAAAAAAATAGACCATAGCGCTTCAAATCAAACTAAGTCAAAACGTACTTAAAATTTCAGTTTTTAAAATATTAAAAATTGTTTTAAGCAGTATGTATTGTTTTCATTAATCCTCGTGAAGCAAAAAAAAAAAAAAAAAAAAAAAAAAAAAAAAAAAAAAAAAAAAAAAAAAAAGACCATAGTGCTTCAAATCAAACTAAGTCAAAACGTACTTAAAATTTCAGTTTTTAAAATATTGAAAATTGTTTTAAGCAGCATCTACCGGTTTCATTAATCCTCGTGTAGCAAAAAAGTATACCTTAGCGCTTCAAATCGAACTAAGTCAAAACGTACTTAGAATCTCAGTTTTTAAAATATTGAAAATTGTTTTAAGCAGTATGTACTGGTTTCATTAATCCTCGTGTAGCACAAAAGTAGACAGTAGCGCTTCAAAGCACAGACGTAATTCCTAAAATGGTTATTTTCGGACTCGGGGATGTTCAAAACAGGAAGATAAATCAGCTACCTGGAGGTCGAAATTTTGAATAATTGCAATACTTTCTCTATATAGAGCAGGGGTGGCCAACCGGCGGCTAGAGAGCCACATGCGGCTCTTTAAAGGATTATTTGTGGCTCTCGATAAATGTACCCGAGTTCCCTTTTCATTTTTGTGTTATTATATTTTTAAAAAATATTACAACTGATGGAGCTCCGACAATGCTGGGTAAAAAATAGATCTTATTGGGCTTTTAAGAAATGATTCTCGAATTCCCCAATTCATACCAATTCACTGCATTATTCGCCGAGAACATCTCGTTACAAAATATTTAAAATATCCTGACGTTATGAAAACAGTGTTACACGTTATAAATTACATTGGCACCAATGCAAAAATCATGGACAATTCAAATATTTCCTTGAAAAATTAAAGGACAAACTTCCAAATGGCATTCAATAAATATGATTTCCTTTAAAAAATTTTAATACTTTTTTTACATACCTTATAAACACTTTTTAATTGCGGCTCGCGAAAAATTTCAAATTTTGAAGAATGGCTCAGACTATCAAGAAGCTTGGCAACCCCTGATATAGCGTAAAAGAGGGAGTAAAAAATGAGAAGCTTGGGAAGGTAAAAGAAATTACGGATAAAAAACTCTTTATAATGACTACAAAACTTATTTTATTATTTATTTATAAAATGAAGAAGAAATAATTTAGCAACGTTACAAATGTAATTAACCCTATGCAAAAAAATTGGAATAAGAAGTCATTGAAAATTTTCGGGTCATAACATAAAAATAATTTCCAAAATTGTGACATTAAAATTTGTAAGTCTTTGAAAACAGAATTTTACTATTTTCTTCTTAGAAGAGGAATAAGCATATCAGGTCAGAATCTAAAGATCTAAGCCTCTTTGCAGAGCCTTTTGTAATATTTTATATCGGTTATTTAATAATACACTTTAAAATTCTAACATTAATTATAATACAAATTGAACCTTTCATGTCTTTGTTGGTTATTTAAAACATATGTGGTATAGGTCCTTCTTGGCGGATTTTTACAGTTGGCAACCAAAAAGCAGTCAAATCGACTAAAATTAAAAAGAAATAACAAACATATGAGAAAGACGTTGTAGCGTTCGAACGAATTTGGTGAAATCAAGGAATATTGCAGCAAAGAGTTACCATAAATATTTCAGTTCCAAAAGAATGCAGTATCAGTAAAAAAATCTCGCCAAAATAGAAAAAAGACGCCAAGAGAGCCAATACTATAATTGCACCAAATATTTTAGACCTCAGCCAATAAATCCCCAATCGAGCCACTAAACTGAGATTTTACCAACAAATGTTGCACGAATAGATATTCTCGACAAATACTAAGCTAAAGAGTAGATATGTAAATATTATTACTTGCAGTTAGTATTGGAAAGTACCGTGGATGGTCAGTCCTCTTTATGCTTCACTCTTCCAACTTCAGTGTTCCAGATGAGAGACAGTATCTTGGACACTACAGAAATGTAAATTGTAGCCATTTTTTTACAATTTGATTACATTTCAAAGCCACGAATAAAATTTTTAGACATTCGTGTCCAGCGTCATTTTTTTCTATGCACCAAAAAACAAAGGATTCTCGGTTTGACCAAAGAACAGGGTACCCTCGCTAACTTGGCGATAAAGCTCTGAGCATGGTAACCTAACATTTTATGCTATTTTAATTTATATTATATTTGTATCCAGCTCTCCTTGTGCTAACCTTTTCTTTTACATTAAATGCACGTAATTTTAAAAAAAAATAGATATAATGAATCACTGGCTCATTTATAATAATTTGGAGCTGTTGGCTTTGTAAACTGTTGAGGGATTAATTACCCATAATTATAAATGTCACGCTTCTAAGTGGTTTTGGTTAATTAAGTAAAAGTATATAATTCTATTACAATGGAGCATTCTGCATCAATTAAAGTCACAAAAAAGCAAGGGATACAGTTGATGGAATACCTTTGTGTTTTAGTAAACATCGCCAATAATTTCGCCAAATTTACCAAGGGGTACCCTATTCTTAAGTATTACCGGATGCTGCATAAAACTGCCGCTTTGAATAATTTTTCTTCCAAGTACTGCATTTCTAATTTTCACTACATTTTCTGAACAAAGAATTTTGCACACCAAAAACATTAAATGCATAAATATTATATTAAATAAATTTTCTTTTCGGGTTATTTTAACTTTCTGCCACTGTTAATAAGATAATAAAGTTTTAAATTATATATATATATATATATAGTAATGTTAAAACTTAAGAAAGTTAAATAATGAATCAAAACAAATTTAAAAGAATGTTATCCAGAGCGAAAAACAATATTAATGTAGTTGATACCTTTAGTGCACTTCATATATTTACAATTTTTGGGGAGGGGTGGTAAGAAAATAACTTCTAAACCATGTTTCCTAATTGGTAAACAAATTTTATTTATATCTTCATTAATTGGCTTCATTAAAACTATTAATACAGATGATTCTATTTCTCTAAAAGAAAAATTTAAAGGTGCCAACAATAATTTAATAATTAAAATACGTTGTAGGGTCTGGTGGGGTAAAATGGGTATTTTTTATAATTTACTTAAAAGACATAGCATAACTTTTAACAATTATATTTTGGCTTTGTAATATATTTTAGACATTTGTTGGCAACATTTATTTTTCTTAAGAAGGTTTATATTTGCATCTGTTAACATAGATTGCCTTGTTTTCAAGTCAGGAATACATTCCTCTTTATTAAGGCCTTAAAAACGTTCAAACATTTCTTTTATAGCCAATATTTTATCAATAATCAACGCCAAGAGTTTCCGAACAACAGTTTTTCTAAAACAGGCAAGAAATATTTTAAATATTTTATATTTAATGATTATTTTTGTATGATGGGGGAAAATGGGTATTGGTTAGGCTTAACAATTTACTCTAAAGTTCTAAATTTTTAGATGTAATGAATTAAGCTATCCCTTCAAATTTAGTGTCAATAATATTAAATATTGCTTTTTAAAAATTTATTTGCTGTGGTATAGAGTAAATTAACACAATAATAGTAAAATTTATCTTTTAAGCCTAAAAATACATGTGTTTGCATAGTTGTTTTGTACATCTGCGATTTGAAATTTGGTACATTGGGAGCTGTTTTTAAAAAGTGTCCAAAGCGACATTCCCAGGCCGGCTGAAACAGCTATTTGATACTGTGGTGGATAAAGGCTGTTAAACACAAAATAATGTTAACTGCAAAAGAGGAAGAAATAACAGCAAAAAACAGCTCTTGCTACGCAAACCTCCAGTTCAACCACTTTGAATTTTGCTATTTCTTTTCCGTATAAGGATTTAAAAAAAGCCATCCTAACAACAATTTTACCACTGCAGTTATGAGAAAAAATTAAATCCTTACAAAATACGAGACTGTCTGCACCAACAAGGACCATCTACCTTAAAACAAAGGTTTAAGATGTTTTGGGTGTCCCCGGGTGTACAATCCACAGCAGCTCTTTAATATACAATGCATTATAGTAAATACAGTAAAAATATCTCAAACTGACACATACAAATTCAAAACAGACAAAATTACACTGGAAAAACAAAAAAAAGTAAAAATCATAAAATTAAAATAAAATAAATTAAAATTAAAAAAAAAATGATAATAATTACAAGATAAATGCATATAAATAAATACAAAATCGCAGTACAGTGAAAGCTATATATTCAGAATCAGCCTTGTTACGGGGCCTGCAGATTCTCTGAATTTTCCATTAGCCAACCGAACAGCTTGTTTAGTTTGGATGAGAGAGTTTTGTTACAAATTAGCTGATCAGCCCAGACACCCTTCAAAATACGAGACTGAAAGGAAAGTCAGTACAAACTAGGACAGGAGAAGTGATGACTGTTTTCTGATGTAGAAGAACGTAGCTCAACTTAATAACCGTGGCCATTCTAGTTTTCCAATATAAATTGTAAATATACCACATATAAACATCTTTGTAGTTAAAAAATAAAATATTAATGAAATTTTTCATAATTAGTAACATTTTTAATCAATACCCATTTTACCCCACCTTTGGGGTAAAATAGGTATGAAAAAAAGACGTAAAAAAATTATAAATTTTTCATTTTAATAAAATGTATAAAACTATTTTAACAATAATGGTATGAATCCATTGCATGAATACATGCAAAAAATTGCTTGTTTATAGTCTTTTTTAAGTAAAAAAAAGAGTACTGAATGAGAAATCACGCTTTTTTTACCCATTTTACCCCACCATACCCTATAGAAGATAATGCATCATGATAATCTAGACGACAACTATAATAATTCAAAGTTAAATTTCATTTCGTGTCCTCTTAACAACCATTACAACTAATCTCTTCAGTTCTCTACCACTTGTGATCAAAATGATTTTAATCGGATTGAGTAATTTATCCAGTCACAAAGATTTTAACACTTTGTTAGAAATATCCCACTACTTACGCGTTCGATTTTCTTAAAAGATTACTTGTTTTTAATCACTTAAGTGTATTCCAGAAATAAGTCTCTTTTGATTGCTTTCTCGCTTGGTTTGAAAATCGAAAAATTTATTTTTTATTTCGTCATTATTATTCTTCGAGAGTTTTCGATGAAGTTTGAGTAAATCTGAATGATTAAGTATTTAAATTCAGTTTCCAGATGTATTTATCTTAAATTATGCTTTTATTTGAAAAAAAAATGAAACCATATTTCTTATCCTTCTACCCAAATAGAGGCATTTTAATCAATAGTTTAAATTTTTTATTGAAATAAATCAGTGATTAACCTGAAAATGATTTTCTTTGTTCAGTAATTTACACTGAATCTGAATATTCTAAACGGGGCGTAAATAACAATGCATTGTCTTCCATTACTTGAAAATTAAAAATATACAGTAGCAAAACATGATCTAAGTTGCCAACAAAACTTTTCTAAAACAGTAAATTAACACATAATATATACATGGTCTTTATAGAAGTTAAACGTTGGGAAAATCAGCTAAATATTTAAATTCAGCCCCCAAATTTGATTACCTTAAATTATGCTTTTATTTGAAAAAAGAAGGAAATAATATTTCTTATCTTTTGACCCAATAGAGGGATTTTAATGAATAATTTAAAATATTTACTAAACTAAATCAATGATTAACCGGAATAGGATTTTCTTTGTTCAGTAATTTACACTGAATCTGAATATTCTAAACGGGACGTAATTAACAATGCATCGCAAATTTAAAAAAAATACTATATAGCAAAACGTGATCTAAGTTGCCAACAAGATTTTTCTAAAAAAGTAAATTAACACATAAGATATATACGGTCTTTATAGAAGTTAAAAGTTGAGGAAAACCAGCTAAATATTTAAATTCAGCCCCCAAAGGTATTGATCTTAAATTATGCTTTTATTTGAAAAAATAAAACGATATTTCTTATCTTTCGAACCAAATAGAGGCATTTTAATGAATAATTTTAAACTTTTACTGAACTAAATCGGTGATTAACCGGAATATGATTTTCTTTGTTCAGTAATTTACACTGGATCTGTATATTCTAAACAGGACGTAAATAACAATGCATTGTCTTCCATTACTTGAAAATTAAAAAAAAAATACTATAGCAAAGCAGGATGAATGTTGACAACAAGACTTTTCTAAAAAGTAAATTAACACATAACATATATAAGGTCGTTATAAAAGTTAAAATTTCAGGAAAACCAGCTAAATATTTAAATTCAGCCCCCAATGGTGTTTATCTTAAATTATGCTTTTATTTGAAAATAAAATGAAACGACATTTCTCATATATTGACCCAACAGAGGCATTTTAATGAATAATTTTAAATTTTTACTGAACTAAATCGGTGATTAACCGGAATATGATTTTCTTTGTTCAGTAATTTACACTGAATCTGAATATTCTAAACGGGACGTAAATAACAATGTATTGTCTTCCATTATTTGAAAATTAACAAAAAAATACTATAGCAAAACATGATCTAAGTTGCCAACAAAACTTTTCCAAAGAGTAAATTAACACATAAGATATATAAGGTCTTTATAGAAGTTAAAAGGTGAAGAAAATCAGCTGAAAATTTAAATTCAACCCTCAAAGGTACTTAAATTATGCTTTTATTTGAAAAAAAAATGAAACGATATTTTTTTATCTTTCGACCCAAATAGAGGCATTTTAATGAATAATTTAAAATTTGTACTAAACTAAATCAGGGATTAACTGGAATATGATTTTCTTTGTTCAGTAATTTACACTGAATCTGAATATTCTAAATGGGACGTAAATAACAATGCATTGTCTTCCATTACTTGAAAATTAAAAAAAAAATACTATAGCAAAGCAGGATGAATGTTGACAACATGACTTTTCTAAAAAGTAAGTTAACACATTAAGTTATATAAGGTCTTTATAGAATGTTAAACGTTGGGGAAAACCAGCTAAATATTTAAAATCAGCCCTAAAGGTATTTATCTTAAATTATGCTTTTATTTGAAAAACTTAAACGGTATTTCTTATCTTTCGGAACAAATAGAGGCATTTTAATGATAAATGTTAAATTTTTACTAAAAAAAATTGGTAATTAACCTGAATATGATTGCTTTTGTTCAGTAATTTATACTGAATCTGAATATTCTAAACGGGTCGTAATTAACAATGGGTTGCCTTCCATTACTTGAAAATTAAAAAAAAAATACTGTAGCAAAACATGATCTAAGTTGCAAACAAACTTTTCTAAAACACTAAATTAACATACAATATATACATGATCTTTATAGAAGTTAAACTTTGGAGAACACCAGCTAAATATTTAAATTCAGCCCCCAAAGGTGATTACCTTAAATTATGCTTTTATTTGAAAAAAGTGAAACGATATTTCTTATCTTTCAACCCAAGTAGAGGCATTTTAATGAATAATTTAAAATTTTTACTAAACTAAATCAGTGATTAACTGGAATAGGATTTTCTTTGTTCAGTAATTTACACTGAATCTGAATATTCCAAACGGGACGTAAATAGCAATGCATTGTCTTCCATTATTTGAAAATTAAAAAAAAACTATAGCAAAACAATCTAAGTTGACAACAACACTTTTCTAAAAAAGTAAATTAACACGTAAGATATATATGGTCTTTATAGAAATTAAACTTTGGGGACAACCAGGTAAATATTTAAAATCAGCCCCCAAAGGTATTTATCTTAAATTATGCTTTCATTTGAAAAAAATGAAACGATATTTCTTATCTTTCGACCTAAATAGAGGCATTCTAGTCAATAATTTAAATTTTTTATTGAAATAAATCAGTGATTAACGGGAATATGATTTTCTTTGTTCAGTAATTTACACTGAATCTGAATATTTTAAGCGGGGCTTAAATAACAATGCATTGTCTTCCATTACTTGAAATCTAAAAAAAAAAATGCTGTAGCAAAACATGATCTAAGTTGC
The DNA here is from genome assembly GCA_032207245.1 of Pardosa pseudoannulata. Taxonomy (NCBI): domain Eukaryota; kingdom Metazoa; phylum Arthropoda; class Arachnida; order Araneae; family Lycosidae; genus Pardosa; species Pardosa pseudoannulata. Next base: position 65,245,674 of record CM063500.1, on the reverse strand, counting down.
TAACAAAACTTTTGTAAAACAGTAAATTAACATATAATATATACATGGTCTTTATAGAAGTTAAACGTTGGGAAAACCAGCTAAATATTTGAATTCAGCCCCCAAAGGTGATTACTTTAAATTATGCTTTTATTTGAAAAAAAAGGTGAAACGATATTTCTTATATTTTGACCCAAAAGAAGGATTTTAATGAATAATTTAAAATTTTTGCTAAACTAAATCAATGATTAACCGGAATAGGATTTTCTTTGTTCAGTAATTTACACTGAATCTGAATATTCTAAGCGGGACTTAAATAACAATGCATTGTCTTCCATTATTTGAATAATGAAAAAAACTATGCCTAAACATAATCTAAATTGCCAATAAGACTTTTCTAAAAAAGTAAATTAACTCATAAGATATATACGGTCTTTATAGAAGTTAAACGTTGGGGAAAACCAATGGCAAAACTATAATTAAGAAAAATTCCATTATCAAGCAGGAAGCCTGAATAAATGATGATGCCATTCCACAGTAATAAATGTACTTGTAGGCTCTAAGATCTTCACTGTATTCAGCGATGAGTAACACCAAATCGTTTGCGAAAATTCTGCAATAAAAAATAAATGCAGTAAATACCTTACAATAAAGAATTCAGGGTTCAAGGAAAAAAGTCACAAATTCTAAAATATTGATGTAGTTAGAGTGCCATGGAAGGGTATATAGCAATTTTGTTTTCAGGACATAGATTTTTAGTATTAGATACAAATTACATTTTAGTTATTCATAAGATTACATTATTATAACAAAAAACTTCCGACCATTCTTTGTTTTACTGTGAGTTCTAAGGAAAATGTTCTTTAATAAATTAACAAAAGATAAAAAAAAATGAATCTTTTAACAGAATAAAGAATTTACGGGGAAATTACTTATTTTAATGTAATCACTTTTCCAAACTGGAATATTAGTTTTATTTTTAATTATTTAACTGCTTAAAACATTCTAATTCAAGCTATCAATTTGGGTATTTTTTCTTTTTTAATTTTGAGTCACTCAGTGGGAAACCCGTACACTAAGCTTTTCTGCTGGAATTCAGATTTTTATGATAAAAAATGTGACTCACTTTTTACTTAAATAAAAATAAAGCTAGTAATAAATATTTTTACACCGATATTCTTTAAGCTTTACACAATATTTAAATAACATGTTATTTAAGCAGCAAGTTGCAAGATTCATGTACGTATGTGAAATGTACCACCCGATATATATGCCGCACACATGGGAATTGACCTACAATAAATGAATGTTCATCGTATAAACCACCAGGGGTATGCACCACACGCATGATAACCAACCTCCAAAAACTGAAAATTCATCGGATAAGGCATCCAGGGTATGCTCCGCACACGTGAGATTTGATTGAAAAAAATAACAGCTCATGAGATCAACGGTTCTTCAACAAACTTTTTAATTCTCCTTTGCTTAGCACTTACGTTTGCTTGAAGACGAATTTTAGCTATTGACACTGATAATCTCTTGTCTCTCTACTTTGTTATCCTTTTCTCTCACTAGTCTTTCCAAAACAGGCCGAACTACGATATCATCATCATCATCATAGGCTTGCCAGCCCAGAGTGGGACATGGCTTTTTGCAGAATCTTGTTCCGTGTTGCCCTTTTCATGGACTCCTCCAGTTTTCCACTTTAATAACTTTTAAATCTATTTCAAGGCAGACAGTCCACCAGATCTTAGGTCTTCCCTTTTTTGCTTCGTAGATCTTTTTGGTGGCTCGTTCATCGTTCATTTTTATCAAGTAAGTCTTATTTCAAGGCAGACAGTCCACCGGATCCTAGGTCTTCCCTTTTTAGAGCTCCGTATGGTTTGGCCTCGAAGATAATCTTGGTGGCTTGTTCATCGTTCATTCTCATCAAGTAAGTCTATTTCAAGGCAGACAGTCCACTGGATCCTAGGTCTTCCCTTTTTTAGAGCACCCGATGGTTTGGCTTCGAAGATCCTCTTGGTGGCTTGTTCATCGTTCATTCTCATCAAGTAAGTCTATTTCAAGGCAGACAGTCCACTGGATCCTAGGTCTTCCCTTTTTTAGAGCACCCGATGGTTTGGCTTCGAAGATCCTCTTGGTGGCTTGTTCATCGTTCATTCTCATCAAGTAAGTCTATTTCAAGGCAGACAGTCCATTGGATCCTAGGTCTTCCCTTTTTTAGAGCTCCCGATGGTTTGGCTTCGAAGATCCTCTTGGTGGCTTGTTCATCGTTCATTCTCATCAAGTAAGTCTATTTCAAGGCAGACAGTCCACCAGATCCTAGGTCTTACCTTCTTTCGAGCTCCCGATAGTTTGGCTTCGAAGATCATCTTAACAAGCTGGTTCATCGTTCATTCTCATCAAGTAAGTCTATTTCAAGGCAGACAGTCCACCGGATCCTAGGTCTTCCCTTTTTTAGAGCTCCCGATGGTTTGGCCTCGAAGATCCTCTTTGTGACTTGTTCATCCTTCATTCTCATCAAGTAAGTCTATTTCAAGACAGACAGTCCACCGGATCCTAGGTCTTCCTTTTTTAGAGCTCCCGATGGTTTGGCTTCGAAGATCATTTTAACAAGCTAGTTCATCGTTCGTTCTTATAAAGTGCCCTGCCCATTTCAATCTTTGAATAGATATGAATTTTATTGTGTTTAGCTCCATATATATACTGTAAATTTCTGAATTCGTTCTTCTTCTGCTTGTGTCATTGCATTTTAAACCTCCTAATATGTTGCGGAGTACTTTCCTTTCAAAAACACCCAGAGTCACATTGTCACTTTCAGTCATTGTCCACGTCTCAGCGGAGTATGTAGCAATGGGTCAAATTAAAGTTTTGTAAATAAGTAGTTTTGTTCTCCTGCTTATAAGACTAGATTTCAAGTATTTGAGAATCCCCAAAACACATCTATTTCCATGACACTATGAGATCTTTTATTCTTAGGAATCTTCTCTAAGGGCCGGTCTCACTAAAGTCATTTAACGGCTAATCGCGATTAACCCACGGCTGCAGCCAGTGGTGGGACGCAATTCTCCGTTTAAACATAGATTAATCTCGGTTAGCTATTAAAGAGTGACCGGCTGTTGTGAGATCAGCCCTTAATCTTCTTTGAGCCGTGGATAGATGAAGGGGTAGGATTAATACTGTACAGTGAGGTATAATCAGCTTTAAATCGCGATTTGACGATATATTGATACAAAAATCTTCATTTGATAATTTTTAAGCTTGTTTTAATCTATATTAGCACATTCTTCATTGGAGAAAAGCAACGTGTTCAGTTTATAATTTCTTTTCTGGAGAAATATTGCTAATTTTTCATTATCATGCTAGAAATCTATGCATTCTTCATCAAGAAAAATCAATGGATTCATTTTATAATTTCTTTTCCCAGTGAAGAATGAGCATACTTCAAGTATAATAGCTAAAAATCCGCACATTCTTCAAACGGAAAAACCAACGAATTCAGTTTACAATTTCGTTTCCCGAAAAAGAATTTCGGATTTTTCTCTATCATGCTAGAAATACGTACTTCTTCATCAGAAAAAAAAGCAACATAATCAGTTTACAATTCCTTTTTCCGATGTAGAATGCTCGAATTTCTAGTAAGATAGTGAACATCCACAAATTCTTCATACGGAAAAACCAACGTATTACTGAAGAATTGCT
>CM063500.1:65219493-65229493 GCA_032207245.1 Pardosa pseudoannulata | reverse complement strand
TTGGTGAACGAAATGAACTCAAGAATGCAGCAGGAACAATCACATTCAAAATCTTAAGAACGAAAATGTTTGTTTCAAACTTTAGTCTTAAACGTTAAAAAGAAAAAAATTGGGTGTCTGAAACATAGAGACACTATGCTAGCGAAATATAATCGTTCTTACAAAATTAAAAGGGAAAGTGTCATCTCACCAATCTACCATGGTAGAGTGCACGTAGTATATGCATATACTACGTGCAATCTGTTTAAGTGAAAAATTCTTATAAAAAGTCTGATGTGGAAATTACATGACTTTTTTGTACGGTTATTACATAATCATTTTTTTCCAAATTTTGTAAGTCACTTACACATTCTGTTCAAAGTAAGTTTCGTTTCTCAAACCTCTTTGTCTGAGTAGAATTGAAGTACTACCATCTGGTGGAGACCGTTAATGTTTCATTTATTCATCACCACAAATGAGTTTCCCGATTGTAAACCAGTTTCTACACAGACTAAATGGATCAAGCTCCAACTCTTTTACAATGCCATTCTAAAGACGACTCCATTCTTAACGAAGTCCTTCACACTTCTTATAGTTGTGTAAGGTTATTGGGCGGACTTTTGCTACTATTAAATGAGCTTGAGGAATTTAAATTGATAACCTGGTATATTCCCCTTCTCATGGGGTGTTGTTCGAGTTTTTTGTATTTTCTTTATCTTTTTTCATTCTATAAAGAAATAGCATTTTCTGATTACGAGTAAGAGGATGTATCAGAAAACACTCTTATAAAATCAAGAGGATAAAGAAATTATAATAATTTGTATAACCCCTACTTCAATTGAAAATGGTACTCTTCCCAGGTCTTCAATTTAAGCTTCCATGGTTATTTCGTAGTAGAAAACGGAAGAACTATAGTGATGGACGGTGTTATATCAAAGAATTAATTTTAGAATGACATTGAAAGCGTATTGAAGTTTGATTAATCGGATCCGTCGTCTCCCTGTATCGTATAGTGGCACGGCTCTGCTTCTTATTTAATCTAGCACGCCTTTAAAGTTTTCTTTTGCATATGATTACATTCACTTTTTTTGCAAGAGAAATGTAATCTGGTTGAAAGTAATTTTTATCACCAGAATCGGGAAATACTACAAACAGTGCCAAATAGAACACATTGAAATAAAAATTTTCTTGCTATCTTTACCTTAATAACGGCTTAAATTCAAACATTTTTACACGGATGTTAAATCTTTGTAGGTAAGACGCAATTTTCCAGAAAAACACAGTTCAATCACGATTAGTTTGTAAACGCAATTAGTTAAATGTCCTGTATCTGGTAGGCAGATTCGTCGTATGCATTTCATTTCTTTCTACTTACCCAGCTGTTTTAAAAGTATTTTTTTAAACAAATAAAAAATTAACAAGATTTAAAGCTCGAACTATTTGAGATTGGTTGGGGTTCTTGGACCAATGGCCGTAACCCCAGTTGTAAGGCTATAAATTCATGATGCCTTGTCCTTTCTTAAAATAATACACAATAAATATAAAAAAGCAATTCTTTATGGGGGTAATTTAAAGCTTTTACACAAGATGATTTTAATTTATCCAGTGAATACATCTTATATTTACATATCGTACAGAAATCCTGCAATATCGAAATATTTTTTCACTGTTATCAAAACGCAGTGATTGAAATCATTATTCGAAACCTATTTATTTTGATTTACATTTCTGCGCATTTCTGTTTATTTTTACGCTCATTTAATGTATCCTAGCGTAACCTGTAGAGTAAGTTGCGTCTCCTTAAATTTGGATAAATTCTGTAACAATGAATGCACCTCCAGCATTCGAGTCATTTCTTCTATTCGAAGGAGAAAAAAAGTTTGTCATTGTTCAATGTTGTAATTATTTTACAGTTTGTTGTAATTTATGCAAAATTAAATTTTAAATGTCTATATAGTCTTTTGAACATTCGAACGTATTTTTTCTCTACTGTGGCAAACTCTTGTCTTTTGACATGTATTTGAATGTGTGATTAATATAAACATGCCAATAAACATTTAAATCACATAATTTTGTTTTACTATGTATACATTATTATGAGTCCGAATAATATATTTATCCCAAAAGCTACAAGAGATGTTTTTATATGGGTAGTAATACTACTTGTTTAAAACTGTATATGCAAATGCTTGAGGTATTTTTAGTTGCATTAGTGCCCTAAAACTGAGGTAAAAGGAAAAAAAAATTAATAAGTCCTTTTTAAAATTTTGATGAAATTTCATGATTAATACTAACTTATAAACTTATATCTATTTCTGTTCATTTTGTTTATTATTTAATATGTTTGATTTGAGTATCCTTTTGAAACAGTTTAAAAAATACAGACAATGTTTAAAGTCAACCACATAGTCTTTGGAGGTGTTAAAAAACTTTTTTGAATTATCATATGAATTATTTAATTTATCTTATAAGAATTGGCAATCTTGTTAAAATATCTTAAAATTTTGATTTATTTTGGGTATTTTTATGTTTTTAAATCTTTTTTTTTAAATATGGATAATCTTGACCAATTCAGGATTGATTAAACTGTAAGTCCCTGTCTAATTAGCTCTTGAGTAGCAAACTATTTAAACATTTAAAATTTTAAGAGAACCTTTAGTTAATCTATATTTTTATACTTATCTTCTTTTATTTGAATAATCTAGGATTGCTATTGAAAAAGATACCAAGGTACCTAATGCTGCCATTTTCACTGTGAACAAAGAAGATCACACTCTTGGAAATTTAATCAAGAAGTAGGTATATTACAGAACTATTTTAAATAGTAAAGCACAGAAATAATCTTATTTAGTCAGAAAGAAGGTTGATTTATCTAGTCAATATTTAAAAAAAAAAAATTTATAATAAAGCAGATTATTATTATTTAGTCCAACAATAGTAACATCCTTATTTCTATTAATATTTTCTTTATTTTTGAAGATTATAAAGATACAAAAGTGTTTTGTATCTTGCAATAATCTGATTACACACATCCCCTATATAATAACAGACTAAGTTATCTGTCTGTCTGTCCTCGAATTCATGAAGTGGTTGAACCAGGAATAGCGGTTGGTAGAGGCATCTATATTGAATTTCTGATGACTTGGGTTAGCAAAATTCAAAACGAGTTCAAAAACATTTGAAATCCACCCCTTCCCCCTTTTCGATAATTTAATATCATTATTTCAAGTCCCATTTTTCCCGGTTAAGAGCAGGCGATTAATTCATCAATTTATCACATTATAAGTAGATGAAAATAACATTTTTCTAGCATTATGAGGTCATTCCTTTAACCATCTCATTTAACCATTTATTATTTTAAATGATTTAATTATTGTCTGCATTATTTTCGTACGATTTATTACTGGACTTAGATATTACGTAATTTGTTTTAAATAACATATTAGGAATATATGTGATAATTTTAAATTTAATCATCAATTATTTTTTATTGCAATAAAATTTTATCACTGGTATTAACAACAAAGTGTAGGAGTCTATTTCGTGGGCTAATATATATCTAGCGTTTAAGCTATATATCTTTAAAAACTAAGAAGTTTGTTTGTTTTTTCTACATAACCACACGGTTTGCGATTGATTCGCTGAATTTTGGACATCATTCATTTATACTTTTAAATAATTACTGTCAATATTAAAACCTCTGTCCATCCTATCACGTAATATGGCAAGATAAAGTAAAGTTGGTAACAAACATGAGGTCAGTAATGATAAACAAATTATTGAATGTGTACCAGATAATTTTCAGCCATAAAAGATACCATTTTTTTTACGTGCCATATAGGGTACTTTATAGTTCTAGAAAACTAAAAATTTTACTGATCACGTCATATGACGGGTTAAATGCTAGTTCATAAATAAAAGAGGAAAGGGTCTTGTGATATTGTTTGTTTAGTTATCACAAGTACTAGGTTCAATTCTTCGAGTTTGTGTAGTTATCACAGGTACTGTCGTGTAGTCCTCGTTTATATTTGAGTATCAACCTGTGATCAAATGTATGGTGGTGATTTATTTTTAATTGCGTTGTGTTAAGTATTTTTGTACTAAATTTAACCACAGGTTCTGAGAAACTACAGACATAAAAATGAAAATAAACTTACAGCTAAATTGACAGCAACCAAGACTAGCTTAATATTAAAAAAAAGTAAATTTATTATAATATATATAGATCTATTTACATACAAAACTGATGCTAATTTTTATAAAATAAGCTTTGTCAACATCTTCTAAATTAGTTCTGATAAATCTTTTATATACTTAAGTAATTTTGTAAATAGATAGAGGACCTAATCTGAATTTCAAAAAATGTATGTAAATTTGTGGTACCTTTGTGGGTCTAAAATGTTGGGCCCGGAACACTTCTGGTTGAAGGGTATCTATGGCTGATCAGGAAAGGGAATCTAGATATCACCCGTTGGTCTCGTCAGGGGCTTCCTCCTGAGTGTTTGGGATGCGGCCGTATGTTTTGGTGCAAAAACACTTGCTGTCGGACTTGGCTGGACTATTGAGCACCTTCTCCTCTCACGAACAACTTCGGACGGACCTGACTGGACTCCCGACTTTCTAACACCTTCTTTTGGGACCTCCGAACCTCTTCTCTGGGACCTCCGTACCATCTCTCATCTTTTTGATTTTTCATATTTAATTATTTCAACCTTGTCCCCTCTTCCTTCTTGTCGTCCAATCGGGTTCGTTGTAAGAATTTCATTGGCCTGCTTCAACTCCACCTTGAGACCGCCAACATGCCAAACCTTATCCCTTCTAATTGGGCACTGTCCCTTAGGGACTCATAAATACTCCACAAAGGTACATTCTTATTTAATGTCAAGTACGGAGACGGGATTCTAATCTAGGACTGGGATCAGAATCCCGCCCGAGACCACCATACAAGATAACAATATCCGTTGAATAGAAATTTATGGTCCTCCATTTCTTTATAAAGATGTGATGAGGTCAGATTTAGATCCTGAACATTTTACTTCTTATATGAATGAATCAATTATATAACAGATCTAAATCGTCTCATCACAGGTACAAGGTTTGATCCTTGGGCCTTGTAAGGTTCACTCAGACTTTTCAGTGGATAGATAAACTGAGGACCAAGTATACTTGAGAACTCAGCATTGTAGATTCTGTGCAAGGTTTATCACCTAAGTGGGACATATCATTTGCACCCCAGGGCCCTTGGTCTCAAAAACAAAGATTGGCACCATAAGCCATATCACCACTTGTTTGGACTGTACTGCCGAGGATTTAAGTTCAGTTTTGATATCATTTGTTATTTATTATTTCAATGTATTAAATTAGGTATGCAATGGATATCTAGCCACATACTGCATCCGACATATCCGGCCACTGTGCTGGATAATTGGTAGTCGCTGGATATTACAATTATCCAGCAGTACATTCAGCCAAAAATAATACACCAAGAAATAAGATAAATATAACAAAAAAAATGTAAAATGTTAAACAATATACTACATGAAACAATGTGTATAAGTATTTTGGAGCATTATGTAAAAAAAAAACTTTATGGAAAAAAATTAGGTTTATTTATACATTTCATTACAAAAAATCATAAATCATTCTTTTTTTAGTCTTAACTTCAAAATTGGTTTTTGCATCTGAGAACACAAAAGACACAAGTTACTTTTTTGGAGAATAGAAGAATAAAGACAATTAACTAAAAAAAAAAGTTGGGATATGTTTTTGAAATTTTTCATACACAAACATAAGAACCGTTAAGAAAGGTAAAGGACTATTAAAAATGCTTTTATTCAGATTTGATTTTTCTGATTAAATGTCAAATTGAGTACTGAAACTTACAGAAAAAATGTAAAATAAATTATAATACAAATAGTTTAATTAATTAAAAAATATAAAAGGTGAGAAAAATTCTACAATTTGGTTTTAAAATAAAGTACATAAAGCTGATTTATTTAAAATAAATTTAAAAAGAAAAAGTGTAAAACATACTGACATCTGGCTGAAACTCTTGCCAAATATCTGTTATCCAGCCAAATTGACATCAGTTGCATCCTTATCTTAAATGTCATTAAAAACTCAATATTTGTTGCCGTTTTATGCTACTTAGTCAAACCAAGCACGATTAAACTAGATGCTACTCATATTAAGGCAAAGAGGTGGGCATTTTGTTTTTAACGAGCACCATAAGGGTGAAAGTACAACTTATACTCAAGTGGGTCCTCCTAATTTTGAAGCAGGGACCAAGCAGAAGACCCATAGGCTTGACTTGCTACCCCCAAAGGTATTGATTATGAACTTTGAGGACATTGTGACCTCAAACTTATTTTACATGTTCCAGTCATCTTTAGCCGAATGATGGTCGATTGGTTAGGGTGCTAGCCTTTGGTACTGGAGTTTGTGGATTCGAATCCCACATGGATGTCCGTAGCCACTCGGAATTGGCTTTAACCCTGCGAGTTAAAACACATCTAAAAAAAAAATTCTCCAAAATACGGTAATGTCAGTGGCCAAAGAGTTCTATGATTTTTACTTTCACCCTTTGTCGACTAGAATGGAATATGGAAAACCCACCCTCATTATTGTCCCTTTACTTCCGGTTATATATAGATATATAAATAGATATTATAGATTGTTAATTTTTAATACACATAAAGCTCGTCAAGTCTCGAATATTATCCCATAAGAAATAATGGATTCTAAAAGTACAAATAAAAATATTCTTTAATAGATTTATTTATATTTTTTTATGAAAGTCATCCAAGATATTTAAGGTGTGCAATTAGAGATACATCTGTTACCGCAAACGAAATACTTCGAAATAGAGATTTAAAAAGCCATGAAAAGTTATCAGTGTCTTTGTGTCTCACGGAGTAGAGTTGTATCCCTCAAGAAATGTCAGTGAAAGAGGGGTGCAGTTCCTAAACAATAGACCTGACCCTCATACCTCAAAACTCCATGGGATAAAGCACTGGCAAAAATGTATGTTACATCCATTTTCGGAGCGTTTTTGGAGGTCGAAAATTGTATGTTTTGATGTCATCATCGGTTTGGCGGAATTGTACGTGCGAACCGCTTAGAGGGTTAAGCAGTAGGTTCGGTCTCATTAGCCCTTGTGTTGCAAAAAAGTAGACCATAGCAATCCAAACCAGTAACTTTTATTGAACACGGCAGATCTTATGCGGGCTCAGGCTCCAAATTCGCAACGAGAGGATCGCCTTTGCTGACTGAGCTACCATGGTTCGCTCAGTATTTCATGATGTGAAGCATTGTTTTTTCCAGTTAGGGCTAATTGTAAAGTAATATTATCGAGGTTTAATATGCAATATAATGTTTATACTTTTTGTATATATTTTTTATTATGTTTAAATTGGAGAAAGGATGCAATATTTATCCAATAATCAGGCTTGCAATTCCATCCCTGTTCTCACCTTTAGTCACTTTTTTTTACAGTTGATCACTTTCAGTTACTTTTTTAAGTAAACAGTCACTTTTTTCATGGTGTATCGCAGCAAAAGTCTGTTGTTGAAAAAAGAAAATCTGAATTAATAACAAAATATTTTAATAAAAGTCCAAAAATGTGATGCTCTAATCTTATTTTTCTTATTAAAATGTAATTAATCATATGGTTTCCAGAATTTAGTGATTTTAAAAAGTCGTAAAGAAGTTCCTGAAATCTACATTTGTACTGAAATGTACATTTAATACATTAAAGTAGTTTACGTTGAAGCACATATTTCTCTTTTTCTTCACAATTTTTGTTAAATACTCTAATCTAGCTATGTACATATTTCAAAACATCTTTAATATATACAAAAAATTGTGATTATAAAATTAATGTATTGTATGTATTCAAATCTAATTTATAGATTTTCTTGAATAAAAAGCAATGTTGTGTTGTGTTAAACAAAATTTTTTGTTTAACACAAACAAAAACCATTTTTGTATTTGACGTTAAAATCATGTCTTGCATAAATCATTTGATTTAGAATTAAAATAAATAGAAAAATCTTAATAATAGCATCTCTAATCTAGAGGAGAAAAAAAAATCGCATTTTTTTTTTCAATGTTTAGTCACTTATTCTCTTATTTTTCACTTTTCTCACCTTTTTGAAAGTACCTCAGCAAATGCAAGCCTGAATATTCATTTTTTAAAAATGTTACAGATTTTAAATTATTTTATATCAAACTAAGTATTACAGACTAGAGGGGATTCTTTATATATTTAAAAGTATATTTTATTTGTTTAAAAGACAAAGAATAAACAGAATGGTATCTCTTGTTTCTTTTTGCCTAAAAATGTAGATTTCGTTTATATACAATTAGCACAGGTATCTGTACTTTAATATGGAGATTTTTTCTACATTAACATGGACATGTCATTGCCTTTTTTGCTCAATTTTTGATTTTCATGTATAAGTATGTAAATTCTTGTCTAAATTAGGTCCCCCTCTGAAATTCTTAAAGATCGTTCCGTGGATTGAAATGGGACCATGTGTATATGTTATCTGCCTAGCTGTGTATAGGTAACAGTGGGCTTAGAACAGTGACGTTGAATTAAGGAATAGGTGCAAATTAGATTCGACATGTAAAAACAGATTATCACTTTTAGCTCACTTTTATCTCACCACAATATTGTTGCACAATCAGAAGAAATTGTGAAAATTTTTTGGCATAAACTACAAAAAGAGCATATTATATACTATACAAGTAAAAATTTGAACATTTAAATTTTCTTTGAAAATTATTCTTTTTCTTTAGTTATACATCTGTTTAAAAAATTAGAATTTAACACCATGTATAGTTATACATTTTCAATGTTAATTTTACTATTATATTCATTATGTAGTTACTACATGACTCGTTCAAACCTGCAAATTTGTGTATTATATCCTTTTTTAATTATTTTGATATTTTAAAATCAGATTGTATTATGATACTCATTATGAATGCATAAAAAACGTACATAAGAAAACCTGTAGTTTTATTGAAGTACTAGCATATAGCCCGTCATATGACGAGATCAGTAAAATTATTAATTTTCCAGAATTGTAAAGAACCCTATGAGGCAGGTAAAAAAAATGGTTTGTTTTTTTGGCTGAGAATTACCTTTCAACAAAAATAATCGATTAAAATTATCACATATGTACTTAATCTATTATTTAAGTCAAATAAAAAAGAAAATTATTTATGTAATATTTAAGTTTAGTAATAAAACGTATGGAAATAATGCAGAAAATATTTAAATAATTTAAAATAAGAAATGATTAAATGAGATGGTTAAAGGAAGGAAGTCATAAGGCTAGAAAAAAATTGTTATTTTTGTCTATTTATTATGTGATAAATTGATAAATTTAATCGCTTGCTCTTAACATGGGGCTTGATATAATGACATAAAATGGTCAAAAAGGGGTCGGGGTGGATTTTGAACGTTTTAAAGAGGACAGTATTTTTTGCTGTGATACAAAGCTTATTCATACCAATTTACTTCAGAATCGGATCTATAGTTTAGGAAAAGATAAACTTTACTCGCTTTAAATTTTCCAAACCCTTACTCATCAAGCATCCAATATGGATGCTCTATCCATTCCAGGTCCAACAGCTTCATAACTTTGAGGGCAGATAACTTAGGCTATTATTGCATTACGAGAAGAAAGTTTAAGGATACACAACATGAAATGTTTATGTGGCCAGGGACATCCGTAAAGCAATACGTCAATTTAATAAAATAAAAATAATAAAAGTTGAAAAAATAGTAAAAATTTATTTTAAAAATAATAAAACAACTTTAGGAATAATAATTTAAAAGAAAAAGCAGAATTATTAAATTTATTAGACACAAAAAGAAATTGTCTGCTTTGGGGATAGAACAGTCCTACGATCAAGTGAGCGGACATTCTACCAAACGTACAACACCTTCACTTTGTAAGCAAACTAATTAGAGTATATGAAGTCAGGTAGTCAAGTAGAAACAGTCCAG
>CM063500.1:65191993-65209493 GCA_032207245.1 Pardosa pseudoannulata | reverse complement strand
TAATTGTGTAATGATTAATAAAAAAAAATTATTTTTTAAATATTTCTCTCCTTTTACTTAAAATGTATCACTGCCAAGAGATACCAAGAGATAACCTACCCATTAGCTAAATGGGTACGTTGCTGCTCTTCAGTAGCAGAGTTTGTGTATTTGAATACCACTGATAGTATGGGTGGCTGTAACCATTTAGAATTGATTATTGAATTTGAATTGAAATAATAGGCCCCAGTTGTCCATAGCACTCCAAAACCAAACCAAAAATGTCTAGCTAAATAAAATTGTTTAATCCAGCATCATTCTTCAGCTGAACTAACAGAAAAAAAAAAAAAAAAAAAATTCTTTGCATGTTAAGCATGGGATGAAAATATTTATAAAAATGAAATTTAAGAAATAAAAATTATTTGAAATAAGTTTTCACACCAAAGACATTACATGCATGCATATATATATATATATATATATATTACATATTGAAAAATACATCATGTAGTATAGAAAATCGTGGAATTTAGAATCATTACGCTGTGGATCCTGGGCAGTATTGTGCAGATTGGATTGTCTGTTGTTTAAACTATCATATTTGAGAACAATCTGCAGTATACGAGATTTATACAATATTTTTATTAATACATTTATCATTAATAGAAGTTCTAAACATTTAATTGAAAAAATTCAATACCCAGACTGAAGGCTAGGTACGAAGCAGCAAGTAAATAAAATAATTTTTGTTAATTTATTTGTAGCTTGTTAATTAAGGTCATTTTCACAGCAGTCTGTCTCAATTATTGGAAGCAAATTAATTGGTTTTGAAATATGACAAAAATAAAAAAACTTTGTGAAAATATTTAATATATGATTATTTTGGTGATATTTTATTTTTTGAAAATTGTAGTAATTTTAGTTTCTGAATGGTCACATAATTTACTGTTGTAAATTATCTCTTATAATAAGTCTAACTCTGTCAAGAATACTTCTGGGTGATGCCACTTTTAAAAATGTTTTGTTAAATTTTTTTTAATTATATTCATTACTATAATCAAAATCAAAACACTTATGACTTATTGTAAATACCAGAAAAGTAATATTATACATAAGATCAAAAAGGTTTTTTTTGGTAATAAAAATCATTCATTCCTTTCATTAAATACACTTACGCCTTTGGAATCAAATTCAAATTTTGATTTCATTTCACTTATAATCTTGTTAAGTGTATCTTGTGAAAGTGGTACAGAATATCATATGATATTCTGTACCACTTTCATGAATTATATTATCTGAGAACTATAAATTTTTAAAACTGTAAAGGTAGATGCTTAAAGTGATGTTTTAAAACAATCTGTGATATTTAAAATTTATTTAACTATTATAAACTTTGTATCATATATTAGATAGGTATATAAACTTTTGTTATAGCTTTTTAGTTAGTAGTAGTATATGTAAATATTATTAAATGTTTTGTTTATATACAGTTATTGAATATCAGTGATATTTTTAGCATGAGTAAAAGATTATTCTAAATGCTTTAAACCCAAAATCACTAGCAAAGCATGGAAATACAATTGTTATTTTTAAACTTGTTTAACACTAGATTGCCCGAGATTTCTTGTATACCTATATTGCCCAAAAACAGTCAAAATGACTGCATTGTGAAAAAATAACAAATATGTAAAGAAATTTGTTTAAAATTAATTTTTAATATTATATAATAAAGGAGGGAGGAAGTAACTACAATTATTCATAAACCCATTTATATTTTATAGAAAAAGTCACCAAATTCTAAGAAATTGTGTCATTATATTTCATAATTGTTTTTCTAATTGAAATTAAAAAACAGTCAAAATGACTGCCTTGGGCAATAACTTGCAAAAACATACATTTATACATTCTTTTTATTAGCTTTAAATAAATCCTACAGTCAAATGTTTATATTTTTAAGTACTCAAAAGTTATACAAAAACTATTATGCCTTTAATTTTAATAGATTTTTATTCTTGTAAACTGTTACCATATTCATTTAAAAAATTATCTCCCTTTGCCATAAAACTAAAGGGATTAGGATGCAACTAAACCCTCTTATTTGGATCACCCAACACTATATTATAGACAGAACTTGGGACTTAATGCTAAAAATTTGATATAATTGAATAATTTTAAATTATATAAATAAGAATTAAATATTTAAAATAATCTAGGTTATATCACTAAATTTAAAGTACTCTTTTATTACTATTTTTTATATCATTTTCTGATTTATTAGTATTCTTTCTATTAATCCGTAAAATCTAATTAAACTTTAAGATTTATTTCACCAAGACAATTTCTTATTTTGTATTATTATTTACACAAGGAGTATGAATGTAGAAAGTGTTTCAATGTGTTAAAATATAAGTAAATATACAAAAAGGAATTTTACTTTTTCAGGGGCTAGATATAGATATATATGTAATCATAAAAGTTTCCGTGAAAAATTGGATATTAAAACTTTAAAAAGTGACATTATCTTGCTTTGCTGCTGTTTAGTAGCGTATGCAGAATTTTCTCAAGAAGGGGGGGGGGGTGATAATTCTCAAGCCGGGATTCATAATTTTAAAAAATGATAGCCTGCATAATTTCTACTAAAATTTTTATTTTTGCCATTTTGTCTGAACTCAATGTGGATGTTTGAACCCCTAACCCCCCCCCCTTGCATACGCCCCTGCTACTCTTATATGTAGTAGTGGAGCAGGTTTTAACAAGGTATCAGTCACCTTAAATTCAAATTTTTGTTTGAACAGTAGTATGTATTTAAAAAAAACTACAATAAATTATGCTACAAGATCATCACATTACATTGTAGTACAGTTTAGTACAATAGTTTACTCAACAATATATTTTTATGGAATATTAAGGCAAGTACTTATTACATGAACATTATACATCTACGTCCAATAATAAAAGTATAATTTAAATTTTTTACTTTTTGGTTGCATTTTACATAGAGGTAAGTCGTGTGCTTTTATAGTAGGTCATTGTTTATAATAGCTGGAATAGGAGTGCAAAATTTCTTGTTTCCTCAGGGTTCAAAATTAGCATGTTGAGCCTTGTTTGGATCAATTCTAAACAAAAAAATTTTTTTATCTTTCATCTATATTCTCAGTTATTTCATAAATTATTCAGGCCTTAGTTCACAGGTGTACTGTTCCAGGCCTCTGATCAGAAGGTGGTGGGGAGGGGTTCCAAAGAATCTTAAGTTTTTCAAAATACAGCACCAATTCTAAACCATTACCCCCCTCCCATGTATAAGTTAAATTTGTCTACCCTATTTTACAAAATTTATGCTTGGTCATACATTGCTTATTTCACTGCTTACATGCTGTGCATCATCTTGTATGACACATAGACACACTATACCCTGTGTAAACTCTATTGGCACTTCAAGGTCACTGATTTTCCCCCTATGACCACATGTAACTATGGCAACGGCAGTTGGGGAATGACTTTACTCTTTTTTCCCACTACGTTAGGGGTGTCATGCATCATAAGGGCTCTCGGTGCATGATGAAAGTATTTTTATTTACAATAAATACTCTTCGAAGAACACTAAATACTTTACAGACGAAAATTTATGAGTAATTTCAGACCTGTTTCTAATTTTACAATTTTAAGACATAATAACGTTTAATGAAATTACAAAAGAATTTAAAATTGTATGTTATATCCCAATCTTTAAAAAATTCTACAGAAAAAGTAAATTTAATTTTTTTCCCATATACAGTTACATTATTTACAGAAAGAATGAATACCATTAAGATAATTGAATATTTAGCTATTTTAATGAGTAATTAGTTACAATTTCTCACTATGTTTCTTTATATTTGTATGATTCTTTCAATCTAAATATCAAAAGTATTTCTTAATTATTAATTTATTCAAGAGAATGTAATTCTGAAATTCCGTAAATTTAAGTTGTATGTTAATAACTGAATGTGACTATGAAGTTATGTGGACCATAGTAAACTTTCTATCCAAACTCGCACTGTATTAATTATTTTATGATTTTACAAGAATCTAAAGAGGTCTTAATGCAATAACAATATTTTGTATAATTTTATGTATTTAAAGATTTATTGTCTTTTGAAACATTTTCAGAAAGTGGAAATTTCTTTAGAAGATATGAGACTCCTAATTTTTTAGTAAGAATTGCGGAAGTTGGGTGTACGATGAATACGATAGCACTACACTCCAACTCCGACAATTAAATACACGTGGTCATTAGTGAAGAAGGTCGACACTATAAATTAAACTTAACAAATATTTAATCAGAAATAAAGAAAAGCGTGCACGAAGGATCGTGCTACAGATAGAACTGCGTACGGTACACTAGATCACTGTACCACGCGGAATGATTCCTTTACAAGTGAAAATCAGTTACGGTTGCCGCACCGAGATTCCAATCAATCTGCAACCGTGTATTATAATTCAGTCAGGTCAGGAGTTGCGATATGCGGTGGTGTAATTGTTCATAGACACCGCAGTACCCCCTTCCCAGTGTTAACGTTACATCTCATAGTCTTTTAGGTGTACTGGAAAGTGCACACTGCGTCCAGATCGGGTACGTCGGTCTCGGTCAGATGTTGTCGTCGTGGTGAGTCTTCTGTGGTTGTTCCACTGCTCGATTGTGACGGTGCCTGTTGACAGCTGGGGAGCGTCGATGGCTCCTGCTCACACAAGATGTAGGCTGGTTTCACTCTGTCCACTGAGATAAAAACCTCTTTGTTGTTTTGAAGCACTTTAAACACTTTGTCCGTTTTGTCAAGGACCGGGAACGGCCCGTCGTAAGGTGGTTTCAGCGGAGGTTGTACGGCGTCATGCCGTACGAAAACGTGAGTGCATTTGTTCAGGTCCTGTGGAATGAAAGTTCTGTCTCGAGTACCATGGTTGCTGGTTTTGTGTGGAGAGAATGCGCTCATCATGTCTCTCAGATGGTTTACAAAGTCTGTAGCGTTGACATCTGTTTTGCTAGGAACGAAAAATTCACCTGGCAACCTCAAAGAAGTGCCATACACAAGTTCAGCGGTGGATGCTTTGATGGTTTCCCGAAAAGCGGCGCGTAAACCCAGTAGTACTGTGGGTAGGGCCTCCGTCCAACGGTCAGTGAATCGAGGATCCATTAGCTTGGCTTTAAGGGCAGCTTTCATGGTCCTATGCCAGTTTTCCACTAAGCCATTAGACTGGGGGTGGTAGGCAGTGGTATGGATGTGTTCAACTCCTAACAGTTGTGCGAGTTTGCGAAATAAGTGGGATTCAAATTGCCTGCCTTGATCAGAGGTCACCACACGGGGGACACCAAAACGTGCTATCCAATTAGAGTAAAAGTTCGTAGCTACTGTCTCTGCTGTTATATTAGATAACGGACAAGCTTCAACCCAACGCGTGTATCTGTCAATCATGGTTAAACAGTGTGTGTACCCCTGGGAGGGCGGGAGCGGTCCGACGAGATCGATGTGTATGTGGTCGAATCTTTTATCTGGTACCTGTATTTTGCCCGCTGGACTGGTAGTATGTCTGTGAATCTTTGCTCTTTGACACGAGATGCAAGCGCGAGTCCAAGTCCTTACATCTTTCTGTATGTTAGGCCATACAAAACGAGACGTCAGGAGTTTAACAGTCGTTTTCACACCTGGGTGGGCTAAATTATGTAAGGTATTGAATGCAATTTTTCGAAATTCCAGTGGGAGATACGGGCGGACCTTTTTAGTAGAAGTATCGCAAAAAAGTTGTACTTCAGTCTCGGGTAAAATCATATTTTGGAATTTTAAGTCTGTGTTCGATTGTAGGAGCTCCTGCAATTCGGTATCGGTACTTTGAGCTTGTGCCACATCAGCGTAATTCAATACGGTCGGAAGTTCCAGCGCCTCAACTCTTGATAACATATCGGCAGGTGCATTATCGGTACCTTTAACGTACCGAATATCAGTGCTAAATTGTCCGATTAGGTCTAAATGTCGTAACTGACGGGGAGTGCACTTATCGGGTTTCTGTCGAAAAGCAAATGTTAGAGGTCTATGATCTGTAAATATAATGAAATGTCGACCCTCTAACATGTGTTTAAAGTGCTTAATAGCTGCGAATATTGCATAAAGCTCCCTATCAAAAGTCGACCATTTCTTTTGAGCCGGGGACAGTTTAGCTGAAAAAAATGCGAGCGGTTCGAACGTCGTTATGTGTGCTGTTTTTTTACATTGGTTTAGAGCAGCCCCAACCGCTACATCACTGGCATCACAGAAAAGCATTAATTGGGCTTGGGGATCGGGATGGGCCAGCATAGCAGCGTTTGCTAACTGTTGTTTACATTGTTCGAATGAAGCAATTTGGTCTTTATTCCACTCGATTATGGTTGTTTTTTTGTTTTTATGACCTTTAAGTATATCATTTAATGGAGCCTGCATATGGGCGGCTTGTTTGATATTCCGTCTGTAATAATTTAATAAACCTAAAAAACGTTGAAGTTGTTTTATAGTCTTCGGTAAAGGGCAATCTAAAATAGGTTTAACTTTGTCAGAAAGGGGTTTAATCCCATCTTTACTGACAGAATATCCCAGAAAAGAAAGTTCGGGAACTCCGAATACACACTTATCTAAATTTATACGAATGCCATAATTTGTTAGACGCCCAAGAACCATTTCCAGATGTCGTTTGTGTTCTGATTCGGAGCTGCTTGCAAGTAATATGTCATCTAGATAAGCAAATGTGAAATCGAATCCACGCAAGACTTCGTCAATGAATCTCTGAAAAGTCTGAGCTGCACCAGCCAAACCGAAAGGGGTAAACAAGAATTCAAATAAGCCAAAAGGTGTTGTGATGGCTGTTTTCTGTACGTCGTCTGGGTGGACGGGGATTTGGTGGTAAGCTCTGACTAAGTCTATTTTTGAGAAAATTACTTTATTATGTAAGTGTTGAGAAAAATCCTGAATATGAGGTAGCGGATACCTATCTGGAATTGTGATTCTGTTAAGGGCTCTGTAGTCGCCCGTTGGTCGGAAATCAGTACCTGATGGTTTGGGTACTAAATGTAGTGGAGATGACCAGTTTGATGTGCTAGGTCTACATATGCCCTGCTCTAACATGTATTCAAACTCTTTTTTGGCTATTGATAATTTTGTAGGGTGTAACCTGCGCGGCTTTGCAAAAACAGGCTGTCCGTTAGTTATAATACGGTGTGTTGTATTATGTTTAATTACTCGATTAGAAGGGTATGGACGAATCACCTCGTTGTACTTCTCCAAAATTTGACTGTACACGGAAGTACCAGCGATTAAAGTTACACGAGAGACATCGCTAACGGTTTTACCGGTTGTAATTAAGTTCGTAAGGCCATCTCTAAGACACGCATGTTTCAAATCAATAAGTAAACCAAAATGTTTTAGGAAATCCGCACCGATTATGGGTTTAGTAACATTAGCGATTACAAAATGCCAAGAAAATTTTCTGCGAAAATTCAAGCTTAGGGTAAGTAATTTAATACCATAAGTTTTAATAGGAGAGCCGCTAGCTGAATAAAGCGTAACATTGCTATTGTTGGTTTTTAGCGATTTGCATTTTGAGCGCGGTATAACACAGACATCACTACCACTGTCCACGAGATAGGTTAGATTTGTAATTGGGTCTGACACGAAAAGGCGGCTTTTGTTACTCATTTTGAAATCGCATTCCGCCAGACTCTGCGATTTCTTTACTCGTTTCCCGATTTTGCGAAAGAACAAGGAGATCTGCAACGTTTGGCGGCAGTACCGAATTTAAAATGATACCAGCACAGAGCGTGTTCTTTATTTTTCGGGGTTTGAGAACGTCGGCGGTGGGGGGAAAATTTGCTTTGCCGATCACGTGATTTGTGTTCGCGACTTCGAGATAAACGTTGTACCTGTTTGCTAAGTTCTGAGATTTGTGCTCGTAATTCACTCAGTTCGGAAAATGAATTTTGGGGGGACTGAATTTCTTCTACCCTAGCGTCTGTAGTATCATGGATTTTATCCGCCATTAGAGCAAGCTTGTCGAGTTTATCATCGGAAACTGAAAGTATAGCCTGAGCTTGTGGTGGTAAACGTTGCAACCAAAGCATTTTTAGAAAATCCTCTCCCAGGGTTTTGCCTGCTAGCTGCCTCATCTTACGTAGCAAATGAGAAGGCTTGTCGTCTCCCAAAACTAATTCCGAAACGACAGCTTTAATGCGTCTTTGCTCTGAATCTGAGAATTCTTCTACGAGTCGCGATTTAAGAGTCTCATATTTGCTATTTTCGGGAGGCGTGAGCACGATATCACTAACATAATTTAGAATATCTGAAGTTAAAGCGGAAATCACGCAATAGTATTTAGTAGCGTCCTGGGTAATTCCCGAAACAATAAATTGTGCTTCGATGTTTGCAAACCACAAACACGGGATGTTTGTCCCAAAATGCGGGTAATTTTAAGCCTACTTTAGCCACATCTACCCCTGCCTGTGCCCCGTCGTTCGGCATAATAAAAAACAATGTGAAAAAACTAGCGACCACAAAAAATTGGAACAGATAAGGAGGTCCTACCTTTTCTGAAGATACTACTGCTAATCCAGAGTCTGGAATTCCGTTGGCACGTGGAGCACTTGAAATCGAAGTCGAAAAGTATTCAGTAATTTATATCCAAGGAGACATCTTCTCACAACGTGGGACACACTTTCCATCCGTTCATCGTCGATGAAGAAAACAGAAGCACTTATATGAAGAATAAAACGAACAGATGCGTTGGTTTCATTTCGTAACTTCTCAACCACGTGCTAAAAATTTTCCGCAGGTCACCAGTGCGGAAGTTGGGTGTACGATGAATACGATAGCACTACACTCCAACTCCGACAATTAAATACACGTGGTCATTAGTGAAGAAGGTCGACACTATAAATTAAACTTAACAAATATTTAATCAGAAATAAAGAAAAGCGTGCACGAAGGATCGTGCTACAGATAGAACTGCGTACGGTACACTAGATCACTGTACCACGCGGAATGATTCCTTTACAAGTGAAAATCAGTTACGGTTGCCGCACCGAGATTCCAATCAATCTGCAACCGTGTATTATAATTCAGTCAGGTCAGGAGTTGCGATATGCGGTGGTGTAATTGTTCATAGACACCGCAGTACCCCCTTCCCAGTGTTAACGTTACATCTCATAGTCTTTTAGGTGTACTGGAAAATGCACACTGCGTCCAGATCGGGTACGTCGGTCTCGGTCAGATGTTGTCGTCGTGGTGAGTCTTCTGTGGTTGTTCCACTGCTCGATTGTGACGGTGCCTGTTGACAGCTGGGGAGCGTCGATGGCTCCTGCTCACACAAGATGTAGGCTGGTTTCACTCTGTCCACTGAGATAAAAACCTCTTTGTTGTTTTGAAGCACTTTAAACACTTTGTCCGTTTTGTCAAGGACCGGGAACGGCCCGTCGTAAGGTGGTTTCAGCGGAGGTTGTACGGCGTCATGCCGTACGAAAACGTGAGTGCATTTGTTCAGGTCCTGTGGAATGAAAGTTCTGTCTCGAGTACCATGGTTGCTGGTTTTGTGTGGAGAGAATGCGCTCATCATGTCTCTCAGATGGTTTACAAAGTCTGTAGCGTTGACATCTGTTTTGCTAGGAACGAAAAATTCACCTGGCAACCTCAAAGAAGTGCCATACACAAGTTCAGCGGTGGATGCTTTGATGGTTTCCCGAAAAGCGGCGCGTAAACCCAGTAGTACTGTGGGTAGGGCCTCCGTCCAACGGTCAGTGAATCGAGGATCCATTAGCTTGGCTTTAAGGGCAGCTTTCATGGTCCTATGCCAGTTTTCCACTAAGCCATTAGACTGGGGGTGGTAGGCAGTGGTATGGATGTGTTCAACCCCTAACAGTTGTGCGAGTTTGCGAAATAAGTGGGATTCAAATTGCCTGCCTTGATCAGAGGTCACCACGCGGGGGACACCAAAACGTGCTATCCAATTAGAGTAAAAGTTCGTAGCTACTGTCTCTGCTGTTATATTAGATAACGGACAAGCTTCAACCCAACGCGTGTATCTGTCAATCATGGTTAAACAGTGTGTGTACCCCTGGGAGGGCGGGAGCGGTCCGACGAGATCGATGTGTATGTGGTCGAATCTTTTATCTGGTACCTGTATTTTGCCCGCTGGACTGGTAGTATGTCTGTGAATCTTTGCTCTTTGACACGAGATGCAAGCGCGAGTCCAAGTCCTTACATCTTTCTGTATGTTAGGCCATACAAAACGAGACGTCAGGAGTTTAACAGTCGTTTTCACACCTGGGTGGGCTAAATTATGTAAGGTATTGAATGCAATTTTTCGAAATTCCAGTGGGAGATACGGGCGGACCTTTTTAGTAGAAGTATCGCAAAAAAGTTGTACTTCAGTCTCGGGTAAAATCATATTTTGGAATTTTAAGTCTGTGTTCGATTGTAGGAGCTCCTGCAATTCGGTATCGGTACTTTGAGCTTGTGCCACATCAGCGTAATTCAATACGGTCGGAAGTTCCAGCGCCTCAACTCTTGATAACATATCGGCAGGTGCATTATCGGTACCTTTAACGTACCGAATATCAGTGCTAAATTGTCCGATTAGGTCTAAATGTCGTAACTGACGGGGAGTGCACTTATCGGGTTTCTGTCGAAAAGCAAATGTTAGAGGTCTATGATCTGTAAATATAATGAAATGTCGACCCTCTAACATGTGTTTAAAGTGCTTAATAGCTGCGAATATTGCATAAAGCTCCCTATCAAAAGTCGACCATTTCTTTTGAGCCGGGGACAGTTTAGCTGAAAAAAATGCGAGCGGTTCGAACGTCGTTATGTGTGTTGTTTTTTTACATTGGTTTAGAGCAGCCCCAACCGCTACATCACTGGCATCACAGAAAAGCATTAATTGAGCTTGGGGATCGGGATGGGCCAGCATAGCAGCGTTTGCTAACTGTTGTTTACATTGTTCGAATGAAGCAATTTGATCTTTATTCCACTCGATTATGGTTGTTTTTTTGTTTTTATGACCTTTAAGTATATCATTTAATGGAGCCTGCATATGGGCGGCTTGTTTGATATTCCGTCTGTAATAATTTAATAAACCTAAAAAACGTTGAAGTTGTTTTATAGTCTTCGGTAAAGGGCAATCTAAAATAGGTTTAACTTTGTCAGAAAGAGGTTTAATCCCATCTTTACTGACAGAATATCCCAGAAAAGAAAGTTCGGGAACTCCGAATACACACTTATCTAAATTTATACGAATGCCATAATTTGTTAGACGCTCAAGAACCATTTCCAGATGTCGTTTGTGTTCTGATTCGGAGCTGCTTGCAAGTAATATGTCATCTAGATAAGCAAATGTGAAATCGAATCCACGCAAGACTTCGTCAATGAATCTCTGAAAAGTCTGAGCTGCACCAGCCAAACCGAAAGGGGTAAACAAGAATTCAAATAAGCCAAAAGGTGTTGTGATGGCTGTTTTCTGTACGTCGTCTGGGTGGACGGGGATTTGGTGGTAAGCTCTGACTAAGTCTATTTTTGAGAAAATTACTTTATTATGTAAGTGTTGAGAAAAATCCTGAATATGAGGTAGCGGATACCTATCTGGAATTGTGATTCTGTTAAGGGCTCTGTAGTCGCCCGTTGGTCGGAAATCAGTACCTGATGGTTTGGGTACCAAATGTAGTGGAGATGACCAGTTTGATGTGCTAGGTCTACATATGCCCTGCTCTAACATGTATTCAAACTCTTTTTTGGCTATTGATAATTTTGTAGGGTGTAACCTGCGCGGCTTTGCAAAAACAGGCTGTCCGTTAGTTATAATACGGTGTGTTGTATTATGTTTAATTACTCGATTAGAAGGGTATGGACGAATCACCTCGTTGTACTTCTCCAAAATTTGACTGTACACGGAAGTACCAGCGATTAAAGTTACACGAGAGACATCGCTAACGGTTTTACCGGTTGTAATTAAGTTCGTAAGGCCATCCCTAAGACACGCATGTTTCAAATCAATAAGTAAACCAAAATGTTTTAGGAAATCCGCACCGATTATGGGTTTAGTAACATTAGCGATTACAAAATGCCAAGAAAATTTTCTGCGAAAATTCAAGCTTAGGGTAAGTAATTTAATACCATAAGTTTTAATAGGAGAGCCGCTAGCTGAATAAAGCGTAACATTGCTATTGTTGGTTTTTAGCGATTTGCATTTTGAGCGCGGTATAACACAGACATCACTACCACTGTCCACGAGATAGGTTAGATTTGTAATTGGGTCTGACACGAAAAGGCGGCTTTTGTTACTCATTTTGAAATCGCATTCCGCCAGACTCTGCGATTTCTTTACTCGTTTCCCGATTTTGCGAAAGAACAAGGAGATCTGCAACGTTTGGCGGCAGTACCGAATTTAAAATGATACCAGCACAGAGCGTGTTCTTTATTTTTCGGGGTTTGAGAACGTCGGCGGTGGGGGGAAAATTTGCTTTGCCGATCACGTGATTTGTGTTCGCGACTTCGAGATAAACGTTGTACCTGTTTGCTAAGTTCTGAGATTTGTGCTCGTAATTCACTCAGTTCGGAAAATGAATTTTGGGGGGACTGAATTTCTTCTACCCTAGCGTCTGTAGTATCATGGATTTTATCCGCCATTAGAGCAAGCTTGTCGAGTTTATCATCGGAAACTGAAAGTATAGCCTGAGCTTGTGGTGGTAAACGTTGCAACCAAAGCGTTTTTAGGAAATCCTCTCCCAGGGTTTTGCCTGCTAGCTGCCTCATCTTACGTAGCAAATGAGAAGGCTTGTCGTCTCCCAAAACTAATTCCGAAACGACAGCTTTAATGCGTCTTTGCTCTGAATCTGAGAATTCTTCTACGAGTCGCGATTTAAGAGTCTCATATTTGCCATTTTCGGGAGGCGTGAGCACGATATCACTAACATAATTTAGAATATCTGAAGTTAAAGCGGAAATCACGCAATAGTATTTAGTAGCGTCCTGGGTAATTCCCGAAACAATAAATTGTGCTTCGATGTTTGCAAACCACAACACGGGATGTTTGTCCCAAAATGCGGGTAATTTTAAGCCTACTTTAGCCACATCTACCCCTGCCTGTGCCCCGTCGTTCGGCATAATAAAAAACAATGTGAAAAACTAGCGACCACAAAAAATTGGAACAGATAAGGAGGTCCTACCTTTTCTGAAGATACTACTGCTAATCCAGAGTCTGGAATTCCGTTGGCACGTGGAGCACTTGAAATCGAAGTCGAAAAGTATTCAGTAATTTATATCCAAGGAGACATCTTCTCACAACGTGGGACACACTTTCCATCCGTTCATCGTCGATGAAGAAAACAGAAGCACTTATATGAAGAATAAAACGAACAGATGCGTTGGTTTCATTTCGTAACTTCTCAACCACGTGCTAAAAATTTTCCGCAGGTCACCAGTGCGGAAGTTGGGTGTACGATGAATACGATAGCACTACACTCCAACTCCGACAATTAAATACACGTGGTCATTAGTGAAGAAGGTCGACACTATAAATTAAACTTAACAAATATTTAATCAGAAATAAAGAAAAGCGTGCACGAAGGATCGTGCTACAGATAGAACTGCGTACGGTACACTAGATCACTGTACCACGCGGAATGATTCCTTTACAAGTGAAAATCAGTTACGGTTGCCGCACCGAGATTCCAATCAATCTGCAACCGTGTATTATAATTCAGTCAGGTCAGGAGTTGCGATATGCGGTGGTGTAATTGTTCATAGACACCGCAGTACCCCCTTCCCAGTGTTAACGTTACATCTCATAGTCTTTTAGGTGTACTGGAAAGTGCACACTGCGTCCAGATCGGGTACGTCGGTCTCGGTCAGATGTTGTCGTCGTGGTAAGTGAGTCTTCTGTGGTTGTTCCACTGCTCGATTGTGACGGTGCCTGTTGACAGCTGGGGAGCGTCGATGGCTCCTGCTCACACAAGATGTAGGCTGGTTTCACTCTGTCCACTGAGATAAAAACCTCTTTGTTGTTTTGAAGCACTTTAAACACTTTGTCCGTTTTGTCAAGGACCGGGAACGGCCCGTCGTAAGGTGGTTTCAGCGGAGGTTGTACGGCGTCATGCCGTACGAAAACGTGAGTGCATTTGTTCAGGTCCTGTGGAATGAAAGTTCTGTCTCGAGTACCATGGTTGCTGGTTTTGGGTGGAGAGAATGCGCTCATCATGTCTCTCAGATGGTTTACAAAGTCTGTAGCGTTGACATCTGTTTTGCTAGGAACGAAAAATTCACCTGGCAACCTCAAAGAAGTGCCATACACAAGTTCAGCGGTGGATGCTTTGATGGTTTCCCGAAAAGCGGCGCGTAAACCCAGTAGTACTGTGGGTAGGGCCTCCGTCCAACGGTCAGTGAATCGAGGATCCATTAGCTTGGCTTTAAGGGCAGCTTTCATGGTCCTATGCCAGTTTTCCACTAAGCCATTAGACTGGGGGTGGTAGGCAGTGGTATGGATGTGTTCAACCCCTAACAGTTGTGCGAGTTTGCGAAATAAGTGGGATTCAAATTGCCTGCCTTGATCAGAGGTCACCACGCGGGGGACACCAAAACGTGCTATCCAATTAGAGTAAAAGTTCGTAGCTACTGTCTCTGCTGTTATATTAGATAACGGACAAGCTTCAACCCAACGCGTATATCTGTCAATCATGGTTAAACAGTGTGTGTACCCCTGGGAGGGCGGGAGCGGTCCGACGAGATCGATGTGTATGTGGTCGAATCTTTTATCTGGTACCTGTATTTTGCCCGCTGGACTGGTAGTATGTCTGTGAATCTTTGCTCTTTGACACGAGATGCAAGCGCGAGTCCAAGTCCTTACATCTTTCTGTATGTTAGGCCATACAAAACGAGACGTCAGGAGTTTAACAGTCGTTTTCACACCTGGGTGGGCTAAATTATGTAAGGTATTGAATGCAATTTTTCGAAATTCCAGTGGGAGATACGGGCGGACCTTTTTAGTAGAAGTATCGCAAAAAAGTTGTACTTCAGTCTCGGGTAAAATCATATTTTGGAATTTTAAGTCTGTGTTCGATTGTAGTAGCTCCTGCAATTCGGTATCGGTACTTTGAGCTTGTGCCACATCAGCGTAATTCAATACGGTCGGAAGTTCCAGCGCCTCAACTCTTGATAACATATCGGCAGGTGCATTATCGGTACCTTTAACGTACCGAATATCAGTGCTAAATTGTCCGATTAGGTCTAAATGTCGTAACTGACGGGGAGTGCACTTATCGGGTTTCTGTCGAAAAGCAAATGTTAGAGGTCTATGATCTGTAAATATAATGAAATGTCGACCCTCTAACATGTGTTTAAAGTGCTTAATAGCTGCGAATATTGCATAAAGCTCCCTATCAAAAGTCGACCATTTCTTTTGAGCCGGGGACAGTTTAGCTGAAAAAAATGCGAGCGGTTCGAACGTCGTTATGTGTGTTGTTTTTTTACATTGGTTTAGAGCAGCCCCAACCGCTACATCACTGGCATCACAGAAAAGCATTAATTGAGCTTGGGGATCGGGATGGGCCAGCATAGCAGCGTTTGCTAACTGTTGTTTACATTGTTCGAATGAAGCAATTTGATCTTTATTCCACTCGATTATGGTTGTTTTTTTGTTTTTATGACCTTTAAGTATATCATTTAATGGAGCCTGCATATGGGCGGCTTGTTTGATATTCCGTCTGTAATAATTTAATAAACCTAAAAAACGTTGAAGTTGTTTTATAGTCTTCGGTAAAGGGCAATCTAAAATAGGTTTAACTTTGTCAGAAAGAGGTTTAATCCCATCTTTACTGACAGAATATCCCAGAAAAGAAAGTTCGGGAACTCCGAATACACACTTATCTAAATTTATACGAATGCCATAATTTGTTAGACGCCCAAGAACCATTTCCAGATGTCGTTTGTGTTCTGATTCGGAGCTGCTTGCAAGTAGTATGTCATCTAGATAAGCGAATGTAAAATCAAATCCACGCAAGACTTCGTCAATGAATCTCTGAAAAGTCTGAGCTGCACCAGCCAAACCGAAAGGGGTAAACAAGAATTCAAATAAGCCAAAAGGTGTTGTGATGGCTGTTTTCTGTACGTCGTCTGGGTGGACGGGGATTTGGTGATAAGCTCTGACTAAGTCTATTTTTGAGAAAATTACTTTATTATGTAAGTGTTGAGAAAAATCCTGAATATGAGGTAGCGGATACCTATCTGGAATTGTGATTCTGTTAAGGGCTCTGTAGTCGCCCGTTGGTCGGAAATCAGTACCTGATGGTTTGGGTACCAAATGTAGTGGAGATGACCAGTTTGATGTGCTAGGTCTACATATGCCCTGCTCTAACATGTATTCAAACTCTTTTTTGGCTATTGATAATTTTGTAGGGTGTAACCTGCGCGGCTTTGCAAAAACAGGCTGTCCGTTAGTTATAATACGGTGTGTTGTATTATGTTTAATTACTCGATTAGAAGGGTATGGACGAATCACCTCGTTGTACTTCTCCAAAATTTGACTGTACACGGAAGTACCAGCGATTAAAGTTACACGAGAGACATCGCTAACGGTTTTACCGGTTGTAATTAAGTTCGTAAGGCCATCCCTAAGACACGCATGTTTCAAATCAATAAGTAAACCAAAATGTTTTAGGAAATCCGCACCGATTATGGGTTTAGTAACATTAGCGATTACAAAATGCCAAGAAAATTTTCTGCGAAAATTCAAGCTTAGGGTAAGTAATTTAATACCATAAGTTTTAATAGGAGAGCCGCTAGCTGAATAAAGCGTAACATTGCTATTGTTGGTTTTTAGCGATTTGCATTTTGAGCGCGGTATAACACAGACATCACTACCACTGTCCACGAGATAGGTTAGATTTGTAATTGGGTCTGACACGAAAAGGCGGCTTTTGTTACTCATTTTGAAATCGCATTCCGCCAGACTCTGCGATTTCGTTACTCGTTTCCCGATTTTGCGAAAGAACAAGGAGATCTGCAACGTTTGGCAGCAGTACCGAATTTAAAATGATACCAGCACAGAGCGTGTTCTTTATTTTTCGGGGTTTGAGAACGTCGGCGGTGGGGGGAAAATTTGCTTTGCCGATCACGTGATTTGTGTTCGCGACTTCGAGATAAACGTTGTACCTGTTTGCTAAGTTCTGAGATTTGTGCTCGTAATTCACTCAGTTCGGAAAATGAATTTTGGGGGGACTGAATTTCTTCTACCCTAGCGTCTGTAGTATCATGGATTTTATCCGCCATTAGAGCAAGCTTGTCGAGTTTATCATCGGAAACTGAAAGTATAGCCTGAGCTTGTGGTGGTAAACGTTGCAACCAAAGCGTTTTTAGAAAATCCTCTCCCAGGGTTTTGCCTGCTAGCTGCCTCATCTTACGTAGCAAATGAGAAGGCTTGTCGTCTCCCAAAACTAATTCCGAAACGACAGCTTTAATGCGTCTTTGCTCTGAATCTGAGAATT
>CM063500.1:65166321-65191893 GCA_032207245.1 Pardosa pseudoannulata | reverse complement strand
AAATATATGCTTGGTCAGACATTGCTTATTTCACTGCTTATATGCTGTGCATCATCTTGTATGACTCATACACACACTAGTATTGACTCTGTAAGTATATGTATTGTAATGTAATGCCATAGTAGGGTAAGGAAACGTTCTGAATGAAAAATAATGTTGAAGCAAAAAATAGCCCTTGGGCAAATGCTCCTACAAGAACAGATTTTATGATGTTAACAACTATCTGGGTAATTTCAGAATTGCAGATTCCTGTAAAGTGAATTTTAACTTTAGGATATCTATAATCTTTTTTGAGCAGCTTTTTTGTTAGATAAATTAAAAGCATTTATTTTAATGCCTTTAATTTATCTAACAAAAAAGCAACAAGTTATTTTAAATAGAAAATGCCAGAGTTATAACCTTTTTTTAAATATGTTTGTTTGCTAGATTTAAGATTTTTTTCTAGTCTTAATATTTTATGTCTTTGAAATAATTTTTTGCTATTTAATTTGAATTAAATAAATGTCAGTTATACTTTTATATAAAACTGCTGTTCTTTTTTTATGCATTCTGGCACATCAGAAAGAACTGTCTTTTAGATCCTTATGCTCTCCAGAAAGAAAATAGACTTTGATCTCAGATTTGTATGATTATGTAATCATTTTCTAAGTGTAGTGGATGAGAATAAGTAAGGAAATGGAATTTTAGTATGAATTTTAAGTACCAATATCATAGATGTATATTAAGCGATTTAAAAAAAAAAGAGATATTTAGAGGGTTTGTTAATAGAAAAAAGTTTAATTATGAATTTTAATAACTTGGTCTAAATTAATTTTTTAGTTTCTATTTGAAATTGATCATTTGCATTCCTTCTTAATTCATAAAAAAAAGTATTTTTAAGCATTTAAAAATTTTTTATTCATTTTTAAAAAATTACTTGCATTTATTTGAAATTTGTACTAATAAAACATAATAGCATAAGTTTCTTTTCTCCACAGAGATAACAGATACATGTTTTTAGGATACACACGAAAATATGGCTTTTTCCTTGAATTTTGTAATAAGTATTTAATGTTTTTATTCTTCAAAAATCTTTTGTAACTCTCAATTTTTCCTTAATTTGAAATCTCTACTAATAATATTCATACATAATGAAATAAAAAGTGTATAGTAATTAAAACATTTAACTTCAATTTATATAACATTTTCAATTTATTTAGTATTTTCAAAAGTTCATCAGGTAGGTTTTGATTGAAATTTTTTAAGCATAAATCGATGTTTAACGATACAAAATCGTAGCATAAAATTCATCATTAACCTTTGACAGTTGGCAGATGTTATATTTTAGCCAAGAAGACCTAAAACTTCAAAATTTACACTGTACTAATTTCTGGGATACAAATCTAACTTATTAGGTGAGGATGTCCTTGCCAAATTAGCGATAAATAGCTAAGCATAACAACCTATCATTTTGCTCTTGATATCACGATGTACATGATTTCTGTCTCCGCCTCTCCTTCTGCAATTGTTACAACCTACAAGATGTGAGATCAACTGGATTCCCAGGGCCGAGTCCTCTAATCCAGAGATTTCTATTAAAAAGCTCAATGAGGTGAGCAGAAAAATAAACTAAAAGGGGGTTCTGCAACTGTTAATACTCCTGATTCTTTTTGGTTTTTTTATATCCTAAAATTTAATTGGTTATCTCTCGGTCAACGGCAGTTTAATTGGAAATTTAAACCGGGTAAACTAGTTTTCTATCATTAACATTTGAATGTCATTTCTTGCTTGTTTGTTTATTCATTTCCAATACAGTTCACTATACTAATTTTTTTTTAGTAATTTAAGGCTGTTAGGTATGTAAGCTGTTGAGAGATTAATTATCCATAAATATTGCACATACAACATTTACGGTCAAGGGAGGCGAAGTTCCATTTGGATAAAAATAAATTTTAAATATCCTAAATACCAAATAAAATAACAAAAGATAAATTTCTTACCTTTCATGCATTTACCTTAAAATTTAAAATTAATGTGTACATCGGATTTATATTTAGTCATCGTACAGTTAAAAAAATTTAAAGTTGAAAATTTTATTTGAAGATTTTTTTTTAAAAAACTAACTCGCCTTAATTAAGATATTCACAGAAACGACATGAGCAAAATTTATAATTTAAAATACGCATACATTTACTCAATTTGACCCTTCTTTTGCTATGTTTAGTTGGTATTATCGTTATACATTTTAATTTAAACTATTCTTACTTCCTTATGTTGATCCATTCCTATAACTTAGCGAATCCTTTCGAATCGGGGTCCATCATGCCTTGAGCACTGCTTTAAGAGAGGCGGCAATTGGTAAATTCAACATAATACATTACTGTGGAATTTTTAGTAGGGCAGGCCAAAGAGTTATTGTGCTCGGTTGCTAGTTATGGCAACGCCCCCTAAAGAGAGAAGACCTGAGTAACGCCTCCTCGGGCGTTAGTTATGTTCGGCACGTCCCTCCGAAGTGCGCCAAAAAACGGTTGTTAAAAATAGCTAGAGGCACTATGTTCTAATAGAATACCAAATTCAGGCAGTGAGATTGCCCCCTCACTTTATCTGTATGTTTGCTGTATCAAAATTAAGTTAATATAAGTCAACTGGAATATAAACCATGAATGCATTTTCTTTTCAAAAAATTACCTTAAATTCAAAACCCGTTTATAAACCGAAATTGGAATTTCTGTATTAAATTATTCGGAATTAAAATTCTGTAGCGTTCACACTTGTTCTACGCATCTGGCGAGCATCCAATCGTATCGCTGTAAAGTAAAACGTAATACCATAAAACCAATATTTTATTTATTGACAACTAGTTCAACTATGCCAACCCTGTCTGAGCGATAACTTTTTCATCAATTTAAATATAACTTTAAAAAAATGCTACTTGGGAACAATCTGTCGCTTGTATCAAACTTACAGAGAAGATTTTTATTTTATTCTGTTTATTTGTTTATTTGCGAGAATACTACAGGGATTCCTGTGGAACGATCGTATTTCAGTTTATTAAGCTATCGGTAGCATAGAATATTAAAATATTGTATTTAAGACTATTGTAATATTTAGTAGAACACCTCCATTATTTACTGCAGTCTGCACTCTGTATAGAATGCGTTTCTATGTATAACGATAAATCTCAACGAACATTTATTCTACAGGTCTCACCAATGCAACTCAAATATATCAACGTATATCATATGAAGTTGATTCAGTGCTTTTTACACAGTTACGCCGAACGATGGCCGATTGGTTAGGGTGCTTGCCTTTCGAACCGGAGTTCGTGAGTTCGAATCCCACTGAGGCATGGATGTTCGTAGCCTTTCGGATTCGGCTTTAAGCTGTAGGTCCCGGTCTCATTAGCCCTCGTGTTGCAAAAAGTAGACCGTAGCACTCCAAACAAATCAAATCAAACAAACCATTTAAACAGTTATGCCAATGCCAAAATTAAAGCATATATGCTTTAAAAGTATTTTTTTTAAATAAACGTCTATTATTTGTAATGAATTATTTGTAAAATTTTGATATACAGCGAAATATCTATAAAAGAAACTCTTAAATAAAACGGTCGTCGGATTGCCACCGCCTGTCAGAACTGGAACTCTACTCAAACGTTACCATTATAATGGTAGAACGTTTCAGAAATTATACTTTCTGAAACGAAAATAACTTTCAGCTTTGTAGTGAATGTGCAGTTGTTAAATCCGTTGATGCAGTATACAAGAAAATAAAATATATTAAGGGAACAAGAAAGTCATGAGAAGTTCTTGACAGATTTTATCAAAATTATCAAAATGAGAATTTTAAATTTCACACGCAGTACATTCATAAATTCGATGATTCCTAGAGAAAATATAATACGTATTTTTTAATTTTGTTTTAAATAGAATTTAAAAATAAAATCAAGAATTTATTTTTAAAACAGCTTCTGATACACTTTAGGATAAAACTAATAGATATTGACAACTCAAATTTTGCAAACAAAAATAAGCTGAACTTGAAAATTTCTAAAAAAAGAAGTAAAAGCTTTGAATTACTCTAGTTTGGTTTTCATTGTATTTAAAGAAATACAGATAAATTTTCTTAATATATTACGTCGCATATAATAAATAAACATATCTCTTTAATTTAAAATGAATTTTTTTTTCTTCTTTAGAAAATATCTAAATGCTGTTTTTATCTTTGAAATTACAGCTGTTTGATTTAAATTCTATTTAAAAAATGCTCAACTCATTTTACTCAAAAAACAAGGGTTTCATTCAGTTTTTCATAAAAAATTTGGGTTTCATTGTTTTTTTTTTTTTATGAAAAACCTTTTTTTTTTTTTTTATTTATTTATTTTTTTTTGTGATAGTGGGGGTCATCAAAACCTGGGTTTTCTCTCAAGAAACTTTTAAATATTGTATAAAAACTGATACTTCTTTTTAAATAAAATCACCAAGTTAAATACAAGATGAAAGTTATATGTGTAATATTTTTTCATGATTATAGTTATAACAATAGTACTGTTTCTATAACAACTGCAGATACAAATTTTATCTGTTACAAATAAATGCAACTTATTTATTATTCATATTATTTTTAATTAATGTATACTTCATTCTTCACTGAAAATTAAATATTTCTTACATATGGTAACATGTGTAACAATTGTAATAATAAATATACATATATTACTGAGTGGAAATTGGTTTTCTTATTTTAGACCTTCGCAACTTAAGTTCTTTTAACCATCATGTTCTTTTTGTGTTATTAATTCATATAATGTGCAATAATATCACAAAAGAATATTAGAGAAAATGAAAAATTTAGCAACTTTGAATTTCTTTTAAAAGTAGACATTTTCATCAAAATAAAAGAATAAACTTTATTAACTCCAATTTGCTGTTTTAGAAACAAACTGAATTTAAATACACTAAAAATCAAGTTCTGTTAATTTAGACTGACTAAACTAAATTATTGATGTGTAAAAAAACTTTATTAAAAAATATATTTCAGCAAAAAAAAAAAAAAAAGAGGAAACAAAGAACAAACAAATTCATTGAGCAAAAGAAGAACAAACAAATGAAATTTTCAGTTTATGTAAAACATTTACACTGTTGATTCTCTATGATAGAGTAAGTCTTGAGAAATGCTCTCTTCACTTTCCAATAGTATTAGTATTAACAGTCCATTGTCTGGTCGAATGAACAAATCTCCAGTAATAAATTCATAATAAGTTTTTCAGGGAGCAATTCATAATGATATAAGTATGTACTTATAATGCCAGTTACATTAAAATAAGTTAAGAACATGAAGATACAAGCTAGTTAAATAAAAAAAATGATAAAAAACATAAAATCTTTGTTAAAATAGAATAAATGTAGATAAATGTGTTTAAATTTGATTAAAAATGTGAACAGAGAAATAAAAATATAACATAAAAATGATTAAATGTGATTAGAAAGTTAACTTTGAGCATACAGAGTTGGGAGAAATGATCTTTTTTTCATTGCTATTGATATTATACCAACACTCAGTTAAATAAATGTGATATATATTCACATACATATTAATGAAAAAATGTATTTGCTCTACATAACAAAATAGCTATTAAGTATTAAAACTAGATTCTGCATAAAAGTTCAAATTTTGAAAATCAAACTATTTTAGGGGTAACATTTAAATAGAAATCACCAATGAAAAATTAAATAAAAATTTTATTTGTGGGTTCGACTTTTGAATTTTTTAGAGTTTTGAATTAAATAAATTTATATTTTAAAAAATTAGAGGTTTTATCATACTATATCTGTACTTAATGTCTAGATATTCAGGATTGTTCTTTTTCTTTGTGTTGTAAGTCCAGTACAAGAAATTTGTTTATTTTCTCCTTTTATTTTTTTTCCTAATGCAGCTGGCAATACAGGCACTATATGCCTTTATGCCAATACAAGGATGTGAAGCTGTTACCCATTTAACACCACCCAGGAGCATGTGTATGCTATATGTATTAAGGTATTCTATGTATATGAGTAACATTACCCCCCACTGGGTCCTCATAATCCCCTATATAATAATAGCCTAAGTTATCTGTCCATCTCTCCTCCAATTTATGAAGCGGTTTGATCTGGAATGGATAGAGGCATCCATTCAAAGCGAATAAAGTTTATCTTCTCTTAAACTATCGATCTGATTCTAAAATAAATTTGTATAAATAGGCTTCATATCACAGCAAAAAATACTGTCGTCTTTAAAACATTCGAAATCCAACCCTTCCCTCCTTTTCTAGAGTTTAATGTTATTATTTCAAGCCCTATTTTAAGAGCAGGCAATTAAATTTATCCATTTATCACTTAATAAATAGGTAAAAATAATTTTTCTAGCATTGTGACGTCATTCCTTTAACCATCTCATTTAGTCATTTCATATTGTAAACTATTTAAATATCGTCTACACTATTTTAGTATCTTTTATCACTGAACTTATATATGATGTAAATGATTTTCTTTTATATTTGGTTAATAATAGATTTGGTTTTAAATAATAGATTGGGTACATGTGTGATAATTTTAAATTGAATCATATATTATTTTTGGTTGCAATGAAAATTTTATCACCGGTATTAACAATAAATTCGTTTCATATAAATCTAGGAGTCTATTTCACGGACTAATAAATATATATTTTTTTAATTTATATATATTTAGAAATTAAGAAGTTTGTTCTTTTGTGTGTTTGTTTATTATACATAACCACACGGTTTGACTAAATGAATTCAATGTGATTCTAAACTGCATTACAGGACGGGAGACTCTAGAGGAGTATGACGATAAATAAATTATTGAGAGTGAACCAGATAATTCTCAGTCAAAAAACAAACCCTTTTTTACCTGCTTTGGGTACTTAACAGTTCTGGAATATTAGAAATTTTACTAATCCTGTCATATGATGGGCTATATGCTAGTTTAGAAGAAGGGACCAAGCAGAAGACACCCAGACTTAACCTGCTATCCCCAGAGGTATCGTCTGAGAACTTGGAGAACATTGTGACTACAATCATATTTTACATGTCCAAGTCACCTCTAATGAACACAGTGGATCTTAGGTTGGCTCTAGCCCCTAACCCGCAACCTTTCCAATATGAGATCACTGCCTTAGCCAACTGAGCTACTGTGGCTGTTTATTTTCTCCTTATAACTCATACTATGATACTGATTTAAATTTAGAACTCAATGATGTTAGAGGTTGTTTAGTATTCACCCTAAGGTAATTCAGCTTTAGTACTTAAATAATGAATGTTAATAATCAACGAATATATTTTTTCTACACTTCATTTAAAAACATTGAAAGAAGAAAATCATCAAATGTACCTATGAAAAATGCCATTTTTCTTTTTCTTTCTTTTTTTTTTTCCAAAGTTTAATTACTCAGGTTTTTTATTAAAACCTTTTGTGTTTCACCAGGGAACTTTTAAATTTTTATTTCTATGAAAATGTTGGTCCCAAAGTCAGCATTTTTTAATAAAATCACATAATTAAATGTGTAACAGTAATTTATCATTGGTATTGTTACATAAATTCTGCAACTGCAGATGCGAATCTTTCATGTTATGGAAAATCAATGCTAATCAATGCAATCATCTTAATGTACCTATTATTCTTGTTTTTAAAAAAATCAGTTTGATTACTTGTATTTTATTGCATAAAAATTTTAACATAAATTTTACTTGGATCTCTAAATTGAAACAGTTTATTTTAATCTTTTAAATGGAATAGAAACACAATATTATAGGACAAAAAATTTTAGTTAATCTGAACTTCTGAAAAAAGTGTATATTTTTATCCTAAATGATAAACTTTTACTTAGCTTCAGTTTTATGTATTTAAGATTTTCTATAGTTGGCCAGCCCTTCACAAGGCTTGTACCAAAGTTATTTTGGGTCTATTTAAAAAATACTTTTCCAGGAAGTGGTATTTAATTTCAAAAGTCGCATGTACCTTTACATACATAAATTGTTCAAACAGCAACCCTTATGGTGGTTTTAACTCTCATATGCCCCCTTTGCACATCACCATACTTTATGCAGTCAAATCTTATAAGGTGAGTCAAAGCAACATAAAAATACTTTCATATTAATCAAGTATTAAAATGCATATGGATAACTTCAGAAATAAAAAATAAAAATAAAGTAATTACAAGATGCCTGTGGAACAATATTTTGTATTTAGTATTTTTTATTTTGTAAGTTAATGAGTACTTTTAAGCAAAAAGGTACAATTCTAACATTATACTCAAAAAAGTTACATGCCATAGTGATACATACTATTTAATTAATTAAATATGTTATCCACACTTGTTTAGTTCTGGAAAAGTGATAAATATTTTTCTAAGAGGAAGGTTGCTAAGGAAATAGTTTTACCTTTTTGTCATGATATTTCAAGTTTGTATAAAAGGACGCAATTATTATTATTTTATAATACAATCTGACAGGGAAACTGTTTCCCTTTATCTTAAGCAAAATTTCATGTTAAAAATGTTTTGTTTTAAGATTCTACTTTATAAAAAAGGACGCAATTATTATTATTAAAGGACGCATAGTATAAAAAGATGCAATTATTATTATTTTATAATACAATCTGACAGGGAAACTGTTTCTGTTTATCTTAAGCAAAATTTCATGTTAAAAATGTTTTGTCTTAAGATTCTACTTTATTGTACAAAACTAGTTTATTGAAGTATAGCTTATGGTACTGAATTTTTAAATAACATTTTATAAGTATTCTTGGCCCTCAAAACATATGAACAGCATTTTAGTAAAAATTTGATTAAACATGCAAGTCATTTGAACTAAGCGCTTGGATATGGAATGAATTAAATTTGTAAGTCAGAGCACTCGTTATAATCGTGTACTTGGAAGAGACATATGCATTTCCTAGAATATTTTCTTGAAATTGAAATATAACAGGATAATTCTTATGCTTAAAATTTTTTCATCGTGAAGAGAAAATAAAAAAGAACATTTCCAGAAAAGAGAATTCAATAGAATCCTGCCAGGAGCTCAATGTTTGTAGGCAAAGAGAGGTTTGGTTTGGTTTGGAGTGCTATGGCCTACTCTTTTGCAACACGAGAGCTAATGAGACCGGGACCTACAGCTTAAAGCCGATTCCGAACGACTACGAACATCCACGCCACAGTGGGATTGGAACCCACGAACTCCAGTACCAAAGGCCAGTATCCTAACCAATCAGCCATCATTCGGTAAAGAGAGGAGGTGCTTCCCTATAAAAGATGTTTCTCCCCCCCTCTAACAGTTTCCTGATTAAGAGTTACAGGAGACACTCTTTTCTTCTAGATAAATTTCCAATTATTAAATTAATTTAATCAATTATTCAACAATGATAGATTAAATAGATTCTGATAAGTAGGAATTTTTGTCTCATAATATCTTAAATTTCCTTAAAATGGTATTTATTTTTGTAATTTTTATAACTTAATGTTTTACCAATCCTTGAACAGTTTTAAATAGAGAAATAAGACTAACTATGTTTTATATACTACATTCTTTTGCTTTGTAATTCTAAACTAATGAAATTGTTTCTTTCACGATAATAGTGATATCTACCTCCCCTTCCCTAATTAATTTTTGGGTTCACCACTGACCACTTATATACATTATTTATATACTGGCTCCAATTTTAAAGTGTCATGAGAGAGCCTTAATATAGAAATTGATAAACATTTACAGACATAAAACTATGCATTCTACAATTCCAAGACATTTTAATGACTTAAAAAGAGAAACATCTGTTATACTAAATTGAGACAAGATAATATAACACAACTTGAATTTATTTTGGTAGTGTACATTTTAAAGTTAGGAAATTCAAACACTGTGACTATATAAAAAATTATTATTAGTTTTATAACTCTAATGATTATATCACATAAATGAAATAGCAAAAAAATCCTAAGGCTAATGGTCAAGAAAATCTATTTCTTTAAATACTAAACAATTTTAGTCTATCTACAACATCCAGATGTAGCTGACTGTGTTTGTTTACTGTATTATAGATAATTGGTTAATTCTAAGAGCTATAGTTAATTGTTTGCACATCCACTTATCAAGAATTATAAATTTGTAGCATTCAATCAAAAATACCAATTTTTTTGTCCCCCCCCCCTAAAAAAAAGAATTTTTTTTCAAGCCATGCATATCAGTAAAAGTTTGTTTTCTTTCATTAGGCCTGCTTTTTGGATAATCCTTGTTTTACCAGTTCATCTAGTTGGGCATTTTCCCAGTTTCACATGTTTTAAGTGTCTTCTTTTTTCTGAACTTATTCAACATAATTTTTTAAAATGTAAATAAAAAAACTAAGTAGGGTTTTTAAAATGCTAATCATTTCATCAAGTTATAGAGTGTGGAAGAAGAATAAACCCTAGAGCATTTTATAAATTAAAAAATTGTTTATGATAAAATGCATTCAGCAGAAGTGAAAATAAATATCCAGTTATGTTTCTACATTAATGCTAAGCTCATAGTAATTAAGGCAATAAATTACCATACAATAATATGGTGATGAATAGCTCAATTATAATGAAAAACTTTTATAATTTCAATTCTGAATTCTTTTGTTACATAATTTACTATCTTATATATTTTAAAATCGTTAAGTATGTTCATATTAATAATACAATTAAAAGTGGAATTTTTTACAAATTGAGATGTAAGACATGCTGTTTCCCTAAAACCAACTTTTGGCTATACATTGTAATAATATTTAAGGTGCTGCCTTTTAGTATTAGAGTCTACAAGTTCAAATCCTATTCATTGGTCTTGATATTTGTATGTGTTTGGGGCTGAATTTAAGCAGTAGGTTCCAGTTTATGGTGACTAATTGTAAATTAATAATTAGCAAAAATCCAAATTTCATATAATTGTTATTTGTAAATTTAGCTTTATCAAAATATATTAAGTAACAACACAGACAAATAAGTTTAATATTCAAATACATTTATTCACCAAACAAACAAAAAACAGTATTTTTTAAAGAGTAGGAAATAATAACGTTTCAACAATCTATCAGGTATCAATATATACATTAAAATATATAAGAAATAATTTTTTTTTAAATAATGCAATGTAACTATGAAAATATTTTATAAAGTTCACAATTTCTACTACAGGAAAAACCGTCCTCTGCCATACTTTGCATTATAATTATACTTCATATAAGTGGATACCCAGAAAAAAAAAATTATTTATGAACCTTTTTCAATATGTTAGTACTCTCAAAGTACTCTCACTTTATTGAGTTCATCTGAAGCAGCAAAATTGAAAGGGATCAAGTGATGAAAGTTAACTATAGCATAACAGCAGTGCAAAGTTCAGATAATATAGAAAACTCTAGAGGCATTTCATGAACATCATTTTTCTTATAATTGGGTCTTATGTATTAATATGAACCATTTATAACAAGATAAAGAAGTGAAAATGAAAAATAGGCTTATTATTATATTTTTTATAATAATGAGACATCTGCTTTCACAGGATCTAGTAAAATTCAGTTCTAGGTCTTCATAAACAAAAAATTTTTATGCAAATTATCATAGATATAGCAAAGACAAATATTTATTATTTAAATTTCTTAATTCTGATTAAAAATCTTGTTGGGTTGTTTTCTGAATGTGACAGTTCTTCATCACTGATATTCACTACTTTTAAGATGGATGCAATAACTGCATGTTGTCCTTTTTTCAGTTTCTTCTTGTTATTTTTTTTTTTCAGAATTTTTTTCTTTGCTTTTATGCTTTGTGTAAAGTTGATGAAAGATAGGAAG
This sequence comes from Pardosa pseudoannulata, assembly GCA_032207245.1. NCBI lineage: Eukaryota > Metazoa > Arthropoda > Arachnida > Araneae > Lycosidae > Pardosa > Pardosa pseudoannulata. The sequence goes on along the minus strand of CM063500.1, from coordinate 65,180,056 downwards.
TAAAAACAATACAGACAGTAGGTCTTTGAATTTTTCTGTTGTGATTGTTAGGGGCTGTTCATACAATGTTTCCAGAGTAAAAGCCTTCTCACTTGCCCAAATTTAAATTTAGTCATATTTTACAAACTCAAGATCCTCATCTACCTATGTCTTAAATACTTGAAGTCAGAGAAGGGGCTTGTTGACTCAAACCCTGCTGCTTCCTTTTAAATTCTGAAGGTAACAGTTTTGCATTTTAACATTAAAATTTAAAAAAATTCTCAAAAATAAAAAATTTTAAAACTGCTTACTAAATTAAGATTTAATTTTAAATAAGAATTTCAAATTGCTCTAAATTATTTATGGATTTACTGAATTTTTTTACATATGATTGAACATGGACTTTTATATAGGTTTAATTTAAAAGTTTATATTATTTTTAATGTTATTACTTATATTAAATTTTATATAACTTTTTACAAAACAATTTTTTAGTTAAAAAATAGTGAAATACATAATTGGCTCAGTCTAGTTTGAGCCCTTCTCTGAGACAAAATCCTAACTACAGCCCTGATTCCTTATATTAGATTGTAAATAGTTCTTCCTGTGTTAAAACCACTGAAATCGGCATATGGAATTTATATAATTTTTCAGATTTTTATTTGTACTCTGAGAGGAAAAGAAATCTTTTTCCATCATCTCAATGACTCTGAGCTTTTGATGTGCTGTTACTGTTGAAATCCAATAACCAGGGACAAATACATATTGAAGACGTTTCTTATTATTCTGAAATCTTGATCACTCTCTATATATGAATGTCCAGGGACTAAGAACTCAGATTCAACTGTCTTTTTTCTTTCACAACATACATCCAAAAAATTGCAGTAAACTAAGTTCTCTACTGGTATCCAAAATTATCATTAAGAGTGATTATATTTTTTACTGAAAAAGACATTATTCAAGGTTTAGTAAGCCGGATTTAATTTTTTGAGATCATCTGGAGGCTTTCCTTCGTGTCACACGGAAGAATAATTCAGTCCAAGGTCATGTACATTTAATATAAAGTTGTAGGACCAATGTTGGCTAGCTCTCTATGTATGAATGTCTAGGGATTAAGAACTCGGATCAACTGTCTTTTTTTTTTTCATCAACATACATCCAAAAAAATTGCAGTAGACTAATTTCTCTACTGATATCCACAATTATTATTAAGAGTGATAATAAAAGTTTGATATTAAAAAAGAAAACAGATGTAAGTGTATTTACACCCCTCTGCCAGCAAACAGAAAGCTTTCATTTAGTAGTTTCTCTGTCATGTTTTAAGCAGCAATTGTCATCACTACAAATACATCTCTTTGCTAACAAACACACTGGTGTTCTCTCCTATCATTTGCACTAGTTATCTCAATTTCATTTTTGACATTTATATCTCTGTTTTTCAGAGTCTTATTTATTGAGTTGGTATCTATATTGGTTAAAACACATCCAGAAACCATCTAGTGGTACGTTTTTCAGATTGCATTCAAAGCTCATAATATCTCTTTCACATCTTACATCTTTTACCTTCAAAGTCCTACTCTCTTGGGAACAAAGTCAGGTGAATAAGGACAATAGGGAATCACAGTCTATTCCGAGAACTTAAATAAGAAAGAGAGTAAAACAGAGAAGTATTATCATGGTGCAGGAACAATCAACTAATTTCGCAATCCTGGCCTTCTTTCTTTACCTTATATTTCTATTCTTACAAAGGTATGTCAGGAATCCTAATAATAATAATAATTATCTAGCCATCCGTGACAAATTTTTTGTTTACCATGCTGTAAAACCAAAGAAAACATTAGCATTGTGTGCAAATTGTAAAAATGAGCATATTTCCTGTCTCTACAACGGTAAAGACATTTCAAGAGCTAAACAATTTTGAGTAATGTACAATCAAAGCAAAACTTTTAAAAAATATACTATGCAAAAATAAAATAACACAGAAAAAATATATATTTATCATTTTTAAGAAATTGAATCCACAAAATATGATACAAATTGTTTGTACATTGTTAATAAAAGTATGTTTACAAATTTTAAAATGTGTTTATAAACTAAAACATAAAAAAACGAGAGAATTTGCATAAAATTTCTCAAAATCATTCCTGTACAAGTTATTTTTAAAACAAATGGAAGTAAATCTACATAGTTTTAAACATTCAGTTATTGAAATGAAAATAAATATATGACACTAAGTTACACAGTATGGATACTTTATATTTTCAAAACTTTTAAAAAATATACTATGCAAAAATAAAATAACACAGAAAAATATATATTTTAAGAAATCCAATCCACAAAATATGATACAAATTATTTGTACATTATTAATAAAAGTATGTTTACAAATTTTAAAATGTGTTTATAAACTAAAAACATAAAAAAATGAGAGAATTTATATAAAATTTCTTAAAATCATTCCTGTACAAGTTATTTTTAAAACAATAGGAAGTAAATATACATAGTTTTAAACTTTCAGTTATTAAAAAAAAATAAATATATGACACTAAGTTACACAGTATGGATACTTTATTTTTTTCAATTTGTTGTATTAACTACAGGCATTCATAGTTGGTACAATTCGTGGCCCTCTTCAGAGGTTTTTCCCTAGACTAACCTGTCGTGGATTTCTAGTGTTTTATCTTCACAGTCAGAAATCAGGTAGTCCTTCTACCTCTTTTTTGGTTTACTTTTTTCTGTCTTTCAAAGAAAGAGACTGCATTAAATGCTTTCGAAGGTAGTGTCTTTGAACTTATTTTCAAAATATAACCTCCCCATCTCAAGCATAACTGAATTTAATAGTTATACATAAAATCTCGTAAAATTTTGACAGTAATTTTTAGAAAGTAAATTCTTATATAAAAAACAAAACATTAGTTATTTTTAGAAATTAAAGGATATTAAGTATTTATTCAGCTTTATTTATGTTTTGTAAGAAAATGATCTCTGAAAACTTTTGAGTTTCCAAACCTTTATAAGAATGAAAAATATCATACTTTCTACATTACTTCAAACTATTGAAAATGTGTTAGTATTTGCAATTTCTTTTTAGATAATCATTATTTATACTAATTATGCTGAACATCAAACATATTGCTAAAATAATAAATAAATTCTTAAATTGGAATTAATGCAATTTTGTTTTGTAGCAAAACAATTCATTCTCTCAATTTATAGTTATTTATACGATGTCTATAAATAGCTGTTCTGGAAAAAAAAAATGAACACTTTTTATCAATAATAAAATTTGTTACAATATTAAGTTTTTCAAAATAATTTAAATATTTTCTTTGCTAATAGTTTTTACAACTTTTCGAGCAAATCTGAAAAGCTTTTTCCTCAGTAAATTTGTGCTTCTCAGATTTTAATTCATGACATTCTTGAATTATTTTTTAAATCAAGGCATGTTAATCATCACTGTTTAGGATGATCTTTTAAGTTCTGTGAAATTAGAGAGGAATTTTTGTGAACTTGGAGGGACAAAAGTTAAATTTTTATCACTTCCTCCAGACGATAATCCTTCATTTACTAAATCTGGAACTATTTCTTCCAAAGACTTTACATTTGATTCAGAGGGGAATTTACCATCTGCAGTAATTCTTTCAAAAAGAGAACTTCTATTATATGCTCTTCTAAATACTGGCATTGTTTTTTCATATACAATATGTACATCAGAACTTTGATGTTTTGTGACAAGAGGATTATTAGTACGAATTTTTTCCAAATAACGTAGTTTTTTTTTTAGTTCAAACTTCTCCCTCTTTTTACGCTTTTTTTCTAAAATTTTAGCTTTACAACGTTCTATTAATTTTTTTTCTGTACTCGAAAGAGAAAGTTTTGATTGACAAGATACAGTTCCTGTATACATCTTATCAGTCAAATTATTGAATACAGTATTTGAAATCTCGTTACTTGTCTGATCAGACTTACTTGATATATTTGTCTTAGTTTTATGAGTTCCTGTTTCACAAACTAAGTTTTTTGATATTGTGCTACTATTAACATTCTCACTAGCATTCGCAACCATAAATGACTTTGGGCAAGATGATACAATAGACGCTTTTAAATTACTATGGTTTAAATTCTTCGAAAGCACAGTACCACTTACAGCTGGAAAAGTTTTTAATAGTGCTTTTGATCCATTATTAGAAAGTTTATTCTGGCTATCACTAGAAGTATGTGCATTGACTGATTTCTGATTACTAAAACCAAGATCCGAAACATTTTTAATTAAAGCAGCATAAGTTTGGAAAACACTTTCATACATTCTTTCTACCAAAACTACTAACTTTTTATTAAAGAATTCTTCTGGCAAAATACCTGAATTAACAGGAGTCAATGGCTTCTCTGTTGCAAAATTTATTTTATTAGATACAGTTCCTGTATACATCTTATCAGTCAAATTATTGAATACAGTATTAGAAATCTCGTTACTTGTCTGATCAGACTTACTTGATATATTTGTCTTAGTTTTATGAGTTCTTGTTTCACAAACTAAGTTTTTTGATATTGTGCTACTATTAACATTCTCACTAGCATTCGCAACCATAAATGACTTTGGGTAAGATGATACAATAGACTCTTTTAAATTACTATGGTTTAAATTCTTCGAAAGCACAGTACCACTTACAGCTGGAAAAGTTTTTAATAGTGCTTTTGATCCATTATTAGAAAGTTTTTTCTGGCTATCACTAGAAGTATGTGCATTGACTGATTTTTGACTACTAGAACCAAGATCCGAAATATTTTTAATTAAAGCAGCATAAGTTTGGAAAACACTTTCAGGCATTCTTTCCACCAAAACTACTAACTTTTTATTAAAGAATTCTTCTGGCAAAATACCTGAATTAACAGGAGTCAATGGTTTCTCTGTTGCAAAATTTATTTTATTAACAGCTTTATCTCTGAGTAACACTTCTGCATTTTCTGAATCTTTTTTTAAAACTTTTGGTGAACGCTTTCGTGGGCGCCTCGGTTCTGGTTCAGGGTCAAAAAATTTTTTTGCTTTCACAATTCGGCCACTTTGGGTTTTTCTAAATTTTGGAGGCTTGTAATCGTCACAAAATGAGCTGTTACTATCTGAGTACTCATCATCTATATTTCTGAATTCGGAGGTCTTGCTTACAGCCTTTCTTTTTAGAGGCAATTCATTGGAAGGTAGAATAGTTAAATTTAACTGGTTCTTAAGTAGTTCCAATTGGTTCCGACTGATCCTAGATCCTTCTTCTGTCTGATTGCAGTCATTCGTTTTAACTTCTTTTTGAGTCATATGTGTTGATATATGCTCAAAATATTTACATATCATCCAAAATCTTTTTTTACAAGTTCCACATTCAAAGCGAACATTTTTTCCTGCGATTTTCGATAACACCGTTCTGACGTCCATAGTCCTGGTCACTGCTTATGAAATAAGAAAATTACTAAATTGTTTAAACCGATCTTCAAACAATAAAATCAATTGCCCAGTAACATCGGCCTTTTAAACCGTAGTCTGCATATCAGACGGGAACTTGTTTCTTTGCTCGCGGCCTTATTTTTATGTCGTTTTCTATCTGTTGTGCTCTAATGCGCATGCGCATGGACTTGTCTATTTCGGTACAGTTTCACCGAAAGATGCTGTGGCAACCCTTGATACGCTTGGCATAGCAAATGCCAAACTTAATCATAATAGTAACCATATTGGCAATGTCAAATTAGTAGCTAAACTATCGCCATGAATTGTGTGTTTATATAGCTGATGATTTAATGCCGGATTTCTGAGTTTTGTCGATGAGATCAGCAGATTTATCTAAAGTTTTATTAATTACTTTATTTATAGATCAGATTGAAAGGCAGATTATGGTAAAATATTTTAACAACGGTCAGTTTTTTATAAATTCATGCTAAAAAGGCGAAATAAATGTGCTGTTTCCCGTTATTTGTCTTAGAGTTTTGAGAAACTGACTGAATGCTACTTCAGGTCCCAAGAATTTCAGATAAGTAGTAAAATTAATATAGTATTAATAAGAGTGAGTTGTACTAAAGTAAGAAGATATTCTACATAATAATAGCATTATTGCATATATTTCATGTGTAATTGTATGTATGGTGTTTTTATTTAATTTCCTGTTATTTGAGACTTTGGATGTTATCTCTATAGCTTTTAACTATATAATAATAATCTCTTTATTAATAATGTACGCAGTTGTTTTGATGTAATTTATTCCAAGGTTCTCAGCTGTATTTCCTTAGATTTCTGTAAAGTTTTACAACTTAATGTAGGGAGTACTTAATATAATATAAATCAAAAATCTAAGTCTTGAATACCATTTAGTTTTACCTCTTAAAAGTAAAATTTTAATATTATTTACAAATTTGTAAGTTCAATATAATTATGAAAGTAAAAAGTTTAATCTTGCAAACCTGATACATTTTGTTTATATAATGTATTCAAAATGTCTGAAATGTAGTTTAACAAACCTACGGTAACTTATTCCAAAATTGTCATTATAAATCATGAACTTTTCTAATTTATTTTCTCAAGTATATCATTAAAAAATTAAAATTCAGAGCTTTGAAAAATATTGTAAGTAAAAATTCTAGTATTAAACACTACCTATAAGCTTCTGTGTGCATAACTTTCAAAGATTAGAAGATGGTGAAGATAATTTGTGTGAAAATAATTCTGAGAAATATATTAATTTATAAAAGAAAAATACCAGAAACCATTTTTCTGTTTTCAGTAGTATAAAATTGTATCTGTAATATTATTTTTGCATTATTTTGAAAGGTGACCCAAATAGTGAATGGGATAAAATATTTTCAATATTTGCTTCAATGAAATATATATATATATATATATATATATATATATATATATATATATATATATATATATATATATATATATATATATATTATTTATACATATGACAATATTAATAATATTTTATTTCATATATTTTCACATGACTAAATCTTTTTGTGATAAAAAAGAGCTAAATGAAACTAATTCAATTAATATGGGAAATATAAATTATCATAATAGATTTTATGATCTGTAAACTGTTTAACTGTAAGGCTGTATATTGAAAAGTATTATCAAATTCAACTCTGAATTTCTTTGTAGTTGGTATATTTTATAGATAAGTATTATTCTGAACAAAGTGTAGTGAAGGCTGTATTATTAAACTATCAGCAATTTATCATCAACTTTTTTATATCTTTGATCATTTTTAGTGAGTTTCTCATTTTAGTGAACTTTATTCTGGAAAATTTACTATTTCCTTTTTCATAAAGTATTTCTTTTCTTCCTTGTAAAATATTTATTGTATATATTTCTAATGGTTAAGATATATGTTGGCCAAATTTATTTCTGAAATAATTCAAAATTGTATTTTGTGAATATATTATTTTAGTTATTTTAATGCCTAAAATGTTTTGACAATGGAAAAGCTAGATGAATACTTGATAAATTCTGCTGTAAAGAATATAAGCAGTATTTATTTGAGTGTTTTTTTGGCTATAAAAATTCAAAGCAGTGTTCACACATTTATTATTTTATATGATTTCGTTATTTTTATTTTGTCAACTTTGAAATGTGAACCATATGAATTAAAAATTTACTATCAATTCAACTTCCCTTTTTTGGATTCTTGCAACAAAGTATCATAGAGGAGAGCTAATTTAAACTGCTAAACTGAAAACTAATTGTAAAATTTGTAAGACTACAGAAAAAAAAAATTATATTATGACTGTGGATAATTTGTTAAATTGTCAGTATAATTATTTTTGCCAATCTCATTATCTTTGTATAAACTATTAAGATTTCTTGAATTTTTTCTAATCAGACATATATCAGATATTAAAACATCATATAACTTAAACTTTTGTAATCATTAAAAAGCATTCAACAAGTATTTGAAACTGTTTTAAGTAATACATAATAAGTAACGTTTGTATGTAAAGAATGAATAATACAATAGAAATAGTCACAAATAAAATATGTGGTAAGTAGAAATGTTAATTAGTATTTATATTCTTAAAAGTTAAAAAAAAAAGGTGAATGTACATTAACAGAATTGCTTCATTTAGTAAAGACAAAGAAAAGTCATATCAAAAGTTGGACATTTGTTTCCTACAACTGTTCGAAACCATAAAAATAATTTCATAATTTTTAACTTAATCATATCACATGACAAGATGAACTCTTGTGTGGATCCTATGGCATTTAAATTGTAGTATAAGTTCCTCTGTCAAGCGTGGATAACATTATGCAAATTTATTGAATTCAATTTCTAGCTAATAAGTTGCTCTTAAATAAATTGAAAGGAAAACAAAGATCATGATGATTGAAATATATTTTTTGAATACAGTAAAATATTAACACAATGTATAAAATGTTAAATTTAAAAATAAATTAAATCTAAGCATGCTAAATTAATGAATAAGATTTAGATACTTTCCCAGTTGGTTTCAACAAAAGTTTGTATTAAAGAGATGATAAAATGAGTTTGTATTAAATAAGAATTAATTTTCAAATCATGTGTCAAGCCAAAATGTTTATGTGTATGAGTATAAAATATGTGTAAGATTAAAACAATGCTACTGGCAGTTTTTAATTATTTTTTGTGCATTAGAAATGGGATGAAAAATAAAAATTTCAGTGAGAAAATATTAAAAATTATACTATGCACAATGGTAAAAATTTAAATTATAAGATTGCCAATTGTACAATCCTTAAGTTCTTATCAAAATAAGTCTTTTTTTTATTTTTGCCTAAACATACTTTATATTGAATTATTGTTGTCCAACTTGAGCGATTAAGATGACAATATAACAACCTTTATCTAACTTTCTCAAAAGTAAAATTAATAAGAATGCGCCAGTGTTAGCGATAGTGAGCCGACTATTATGAACCCGAACTTGAGCTAAACATCATAGAAATAAGTCCGTGAGCATGCGCAGATAGCTGGGTACCGATTCACTGTGCAGAAGCTCCTACCAACTACGACATGCTGATGAGTCTTTTTTTTGTTTGTTTGTTTTTGTTTTTGTCTATCATCACTTACCCAGTTGACTAGAACAACAGCCTCTTCCTCTATTTCTTTAAATTTAATGACAACAAAAGCTATGTCTCAAAAAGGAAAAAAAATTGTATACATTTATTCACCGTTTTTTTCCCTGAACATTTTCATATATTTTATATTTCAAATAATTTAAAAAATAATTTTTAACACAACTGGAATGCAATGGAAAAAGGCAATTATGCGAGTCATAATAAATATATTTATGCATAAATAATAAGAAAATGCTGACATTCAAGTTTATGTAAACTTTGAAAGATTAAGATTAAATTATAATTTTAAATTAAAAATATTCTAAAATGACCAGTTAAAGTTTTTAAATTTAAATGATTAAAATAAGTAGTTCATAAAAAAGGAGTACAAAATAAACAAAAAAGAAACTTGTAGTTATTGTTTACAGTTTTACTAAAGCTATTAAGGTTTTTAAATAAAAACAAATAAAATTCTAGGTTATTATTCAAGATTACACAGCAGACATCTTTACCTAACACAGTATTTTTAACAACACTTTTTTAATTTTATTGGAGATAAAATTTGAAAAACAAATTACTTTTTTACTAAATTTTCAAAATACTAATTAGAGTGTATTAATGGAAATACAGTATAAATGTTATTTAATTGAAATAGAGATGTAAAAAACAGGGAATTTTGAAGAGGTGGGAATAAACCCGGGAATTTTGGGGAATAAACCCGGAATTTTGGGAACTTTGGGAAGAAATCATTTTAACAATGTTTACATTTATTTTTTCAACAGTGGCTATTTAAGAACTAACATATATGTTAGACAATATATGACTAGACTAACATATTATGTTAGACTAGTCATATATTGACATATATTTAATTAGACAATATATGTTAGACTAACATAAATGTTAGAAATAATATATTATTTCTAAGAGATTATTTTTTAACTTTTCGCAATATATATATATATATATATATATATATATATATATATATATTCAAGAAATAATAGCAATGAGCATTTAAATGATTTTATAGTAGTACTTATGTAATTAATTACCCTGTTAGTCTTATCAAACACATAACTGGTTGTTTCCATTTTAATTGCTAATATAATAATTATATGCATTATTTTTTATCATTATTTATTATGTAAATTGTTTTATGCTAAACTCTTTCCCCTCCTTTTATAATATAAAAATAAATATCTTTAAATTTAAAATAACAGTTTATTATTTTTTTGTAATGCATATATCAATGAAAGGTGTCATCAAATGATACTGTTGCATTTTGTGTCCAATTCCCACGCACATACATTATATATATATATATATATATATATATATATATATATATATATATATATATATAGAGAGAGAGAGAGAGAGAGAGAGAGAGAGAGAGATAGATAGATAGATAGATAGATAGATAGATAGCTGGATAGATAGATATATATATATACATATATATATATAGAGAGAAGTTATCCACGAAAAATAATGATTTATGGGTTTTTGTGACACTACAGATAATTGCCTAATATTTATGTAATAATAAAAATATTGGATATTTCTCAAAGGAAAAATATACTCATACTTTCATGCTAAACATCATGCCTTGCCAAATATAGTTAATTAATCCCAATTATTCAATTCTTTTTCATAGCATATAATAGTTAAATTTTGTGAAAATATCAACTTTTGAGGTCTACAACAAAGATAGAAAAAAATGGTGGTTTTCATTGTGCCATAGGAATTGACGACTTCAAAATACTTCAAAATTCCCATGTTTTGGAAATTTTCAAAATTCCCTTCCCAAAAAACCCGGTTTTTTCCCGGGTTTTTTCCACTGCTCACAACTCTAAATTGAAAACATAATTTTTTTTTTTTAATAATAGATCACAAGGACCATGAGAACATAGGACTCATGCGTAAGTTTGTAATATCTAATAATGATGATTTACAGGGGTTTAAATACAAATTAGAAAGGTTTAAAAATTTCTTTGCTATAAATACTGCTTCTGTTCAGTTTGTACTATAACAAAATTTGAAATTAAAACTATGCTACCATCTTTTAAGTTAAATATATTACAGTCGAACTTCGATAACTTGACTTCCTATAAGTCGAATAATCCGCTAACTTGAACTTTTAATCAAGTCCCGAATCATTTCTATACTTTTCTTTAAAAAACTGTCTCGATAACTCGAAGTGAACATATTCTAAGTCGAAGTTTTTGTGATAGATTTTCCCGGTAAAAAACACAATTCAGTTCAAAACTTCGACTGCGAGTCCACTCATGTCTTTCTTCTGTGAATTGCAATGGTATCCACTTACGTCACACATTCTTGGAATGCCCTTCCCCACTCCCCTCCATTGACCACACACTATTTAACTTCAAAAATTAGGTGACTCTGTGAATTCCACCAACCTTAAAATATGCAAACAAGAACTGACTGTTTTTTTCAAATGAGATTTACATGGTATGTATAATAATTAGAGATGTAAAAAACCCGGAATTTTGAAGAGGTGGGAATAAACCAGGGAATTTTGGGGAATAAACCCGGAATTTTGGAAAGTTTGGGAAGAAATCATTTTAACAATGTTTACATTTATTTTTTCAACAACGGCTATTTAAGAACTAGCATATTATTTCTGAGAGATTTTTTTTTTACTTTTGGATATATATATATATATATATATATATATATATATATATATATATATATATATATATATTCAAGATATAATAGCAATGAGCATTTAAATGATTTTATAGTAGTACTTATGTAATTAATTACCCTGTTAGTCTTATCAAACGCATAACTGGTTGCTTCAATTTTAATTACTAATATAATAATTATATACATTATTTATTATTATTATTTATTATGTAAATTGTTATATGCTAAATATCTTTAAATTTAAAGTAACAGTTTATTATTTTTTATAATGCATATAACATTTAAATGTGCTATCAAACGATACGGTTGCACTTTGTGTTCAATTCCTACACACACACACACATTATATATATATATATATATATATATATATATATATATATATATATATATATATATATATATATATATATATATATATATATATATATATATATATGTGTGTGTGTGTGTGTTATCCAAGAAAAATAATGATTTATGGGTTTTGTGACACTATAGATTATTGCCTATTATTTATGTAATAATAAAAATATTGGATATTTCTCAAAGAAAAAATGTATTCATACGTTCATGCTAAACATGATACCTTGCCAAATATAGTTAGTTAATCCCAATTATTCAATTTTTCTTCATAGCATACAAGTTAAATTTTGTGAAAATATCAACTTTTGAGGTCTACAACAAAGACAGAAAAAAATGGTGGTTTCCATTGTGTCATAGAAATTGGCGATTTCAAAATTCCCATGTTTTGGAAATTTTCAAAATTCTCTTCCCAAAAAACCCGGTTTTTTTCCACTGCTCACAACTCTAATAATAATTAATATGTAATGAGGCCAAATTTTGTGAGTTTTAATAAACCTTTTGACCCCATTCTTCTCTTGTTGTTTTACATAGACTATTAAAAAACTGAAATGCTTACAACTATAGTATTACATCACATATCAAACCATTTAAACCATGTCGACCCATCTTAAGTGCCAATAGAGAGTATTCAAATTTGAAATTAGTAACACATTCTTACACAAAGAATAAACTTTATTAGGTTATGCACGCTAGTACACACAGTACGGGCCCTACCATATTCACTCCGACAAGAGTCACGGCTGAAAATGACGATCTTCAGAATCACTGTCGCACGCCTGGATTATGTCGGCCAAGCGACTATTTCATACCATATTGCCATCCAGTGACATAGTAACTGGTCTGTGACTCCTCCTACTACGGCTACACCCCCAATTACGTTTCTGATAAAGGCGGAGCTAATTGATGTAGTCATCTTCACTCTACTGACCAATCAAAAAATTGGAAACAGCGTAGATATTCTTAACTGCAAAAATTAACTGCGTTTTATTTTCAGAACCATGTGCTCGTTTGTATTAGTCCTAGTTAGTTTGAATGTGTGGTGCCATGTCTAATGAATTCTGTGATTAATAATTATTAATTTTGTGTAGTATGTGTTTCATATGATTATGGATATATACCAAAGAGTGATGGGGAATAAAGGTATAGTTTAATTTTTTATCATTTAATCTATGTAGATAATTGAAGCAATTTTCAAACTTGTCCGGCGTTTTTTTTTTATTTTATAAACTATCTATTACTCAGCAGTTTATAATATGGTGTCTATAAGAAACTTTTTTGATAGTGATTTGTATATTTCTAATTGCATATTCGCACTTATATATTTATTGTATCTTATTGTATTTTGCATATTCGTACTTGTAATAAAACAAGTACTTTTATTACTTACCATCTTTTTATCATGAAATGTCAATGGAAAAGTGTTTAAGTGGGCTTTATTGATGCACACTCATTATATATATATATATATATATATATATATATACATATATGTGTGTGTGTGTGTGTGTGTGTGTGTGTGTGTGTATTATTTATCCTTCCTTTAAACAAAAATTTTAAAATTTGACTTTTTATATGTTTTATACAACTTTGAAATTGTTTTATGTTTAAAAAGTTATTCTATTCAAAAGTTATTGTTCATTT
>CM063500.1:65158821-65161321 GCA_032207245.1 Pardosa pseudoannulata | reverse complement strand
TGGTACATCTCAGGATTTCCTCATGTTTTCAGGCAATGCATTTTCTTTTGTTAATGATAAACTGGAGTGTGTATGTTGTTGGCAGAGATGTAAAAAACCCGGAATTCTGAAGAGGTGGGAATAAACCCGGAAATTTGGGAACTTTGGGAAGAAATCATTTTAACAATGTTTACATTTATTTTTTCAACAGTGGCTATTTAAGAACCAGCATATTATTTCTAAGAATTTTTTTTTTTTACTTTTGGCAATATATATATATATATATATATATATATATATATATATATATATATATATATATATATATATATATTCAAGAAATAATAGCAATGAGCATTTAAATGATTTTATAGTAGTACTTATGTAATTAATTACCCTGTTAGTCTTATCAAACACATAACTGGTTGCTTCAATTTTAATTGCTAATATAATAATTATATACATTATTTTTTATCATTATTTATTATGTAAATTTCTTTATGTAAAACTTTTTCCCCTCCTTTTATAACATAAAAACAAATCATTGAATTTAAAATAACAGTTTATTATTTTTGTAATGCGTATATCATTTAAAGGTGTAATCAAATGACACTGTTGCATTTTGTGTCCAATTTTTATACCCACACACATTATATATATATATATATATATATATATATATATATATATATATATATATATATATATATATATATATATATATATATATATATATATATATATATATATATATATAGAGAGAGAGAGAGAGAGAGATGTTATCCAAGAAAAATAATGATTTATGGGTTTTGTGACACTACAGATTGTTGTCTAATATTTATGTAATAATAAAATATTGGATATTTCTCAAAGGAAAAATATACTCATACTTTCATGCTAAGCATGATACCTTACCAAATATAGTTAGTTAATCCCAATTATTTAATTTTTTGGCTGTTTGGCTTGATTACACGTTTATTCATTACAGTTGCCAGTTAATTATTAATATCAAACCATTTATGAAATATAAAAATTGTCTTGTACGATTAGAATACAAATAAACAAAATACTTCAAAATTCCCATGTCCAAATTCTCTTCCCAAAAAACCTGGTTTTTTCCCAGGTTTAAACTGGGTTTTTTCCACTGTTCTCAACTCTAGTTGTTGATGAGCTTCAAAAGTCAGTAAACTAAATTCATTCCATAATTTAAAACCAAAAGTAAGCTTGTTATGCAAAAAAATACTTTGAAGTAATATTAACATTTTAAATATGTATATTATTCAAAAGATTGAAATACCAATCATATCAGTGACACCAATATACAAATTCATCTTTTCTGAGAGGGAAAAAAATCTTAACTACTTACTTCCCCCTTGAAGTGGTTAACAAATCAGAGAAAATATATTTATCCAAAAGCATCTGATATCTATTTTTTTCTCTTTTTAAGATTTAAGAATGAACAGACAGTTTTAAGATCGGTAATTTAAGAATAAAAGTATTTAATTTTTAGAATTTTGTAAAACAAAGTCTCACATGATAGTTTACTTAAAATGGTAATTTTTATTAATTTAAACCAGTACTTTTTACTTTAAAAAACATTACAGGTACCCTGGGTTTGACTCAAGAATATCACAGTTTTATCGTTAAAGTCAGATACTGTACTTAAATTGCATAGACATCTTTAATGTGTTTGAAGTTAGTTTAGTGGAATTCTATTAAAAAAATTTATTTAATTTAATTAGATACACAAATCAGAGAAAATATATTTATCCAAAAGCACCTGATATCTATTTTTTTCTCTTTTTAAGATTTAAGAATGAACAGACAGTTTTATCATTGGTAATTTAAGAATAAAAGTATTTAATTTTTGGAATTTTGTAAAACAAAGTCTCACATGATAGTTTACTTAAAATGGTAATTTTTATTAATTTAAACCAGTACTTTTTCCTTTAAAAATGTTACAGGTACTCTGAGTTTGACTCAAGAATATCACAGTTTTATCGTTAAAGTCAGATACTGTACTTAAATTGCATAGACATCTGTAATATGTTTGAAGTTAGTTTAGTGGAATTCTAAATAAAAAAAATATTTAATTTAATTAGATACACAAATCAGAGAAAATATATTTATCCAAAAAGCATCTGATATATATATATATATATATATATATATATATATATATATATATATTCTCTTTTTAAGATTTAAGAGCGAACAGACAGTTCTAACATTGGTAATTTAAGAATAAAAGTATTTAATTTTTGGAATTTTGGAATTTTGAAAGTTTCATATGATAGTTTACTTAAAATGGCAATTTTTATTAATTTAAACCAGTACTTTTTCCTTTAAAAAACATTACAGGTACTCTGAGTTTCACTCTAGAATATCACAGTTTTATCGTTAAAGTCAGATACTGTACTTAAATTGCATAGACATCTTTAATATGTTTGAAGTTGGTTTAGTGGAATTCTAAATAAAAAAAATATTTAATTTAATTAGATACACAAATCAGAGAAAATAT
>CM063500.1:65123821-65153821 GCA_032207245.1 Pardosa pseudoannulata | reverse complement strand
CTATCATTTTAAATATCATATGTTGCAATTAAATAGAGAAGAAATTTTTAATATAAATTTATTTGCTAACTTATGTGATACAGTACTGTAAAGGGAGTTTTATAATAGCTGTAGCTATTCGCTATGATTTCGTTGAACCTTAAAAAATCATACGTGAGACATGAAAAAATGAAATGTCAATCCAAGAGACTAAATTATAGATAACTGAAGATCTTGAAAATTTGGGGTTAGTACATAAGATTGCTATCTACCATTAATAAAAAGGCACAATCGTTTCAAGGGAATATAAACATTCTATAAGCTTATTTTTGATTGTTCTTGAATAAGGATGCTAAGTGTTAATGGGTTAAAAGGAGTTGTCGTGACGTTTTAGTAGTTTAAAAGTTTTGAAGTCATCAAGTTTCATCTGCTGGGCAAGAAGTTTCACATTTTGTTTTCACATTGAGCACAGCTTCTCCTGTATTTCCACGGGCACACTGAGAAATAGTTCTGCATAAATTGCTGTCTGCCGAGGTCCATTCATCGCCAACCTGAAAAATAAACACTGTTAAACAGGGCTGGACGAACACTCCATTAGTCCATGTCTAATGGCACGGAGTAAAAAAAGCTGAGGGTCGCAAAATGCCCAAAATATAATACTGGAAAACTTTTTTACTTTTGCAAGGATCTGTTCAAAGGCTAAATTCAAACCTGATGTTACTACAGAATAGGATATTCTTTTGGTTAATTTGGTGAAATTAACGGCAATTTCTACAAAACGAGAATACCTAGACTAATTCCACTTTTAGTTTTGACTACCAAGCAAAGTACAGAAGTAACGAGGCTATTATTCCCTCAACAGTTTACAAAACTAGTAGTTCCAAATTATTAAAAAAAGCATAACAATAGTGAACTATTGGAGAATGGAACCATAAACCAGGAAAAAGGAAATGATAGAATAAGAAATTAATCGTTTTGGGAATTCGGTAAAACCGCCATTTTTCTCCGCAGTCAATCTATTTAATTACACAAAATTAATAACAAATAAGAATTAAGCATATTTAAAATGTAACAAAATGGTATCGGAAGGAGTGCCGGATATTAAAATTAATATAAATCAAAATGTAGCTTTGTAGGATTCTTCAGACAAGACCAGATCAGCGGAATAAAGTTAGGTTACCATGCTTAGATATTTACCTCCAAGTGGGCGGGGGTAACCTTTTCTGATGTCAAACCATTTTACTTACCTGTACCTTAATAAAAAAAAAATTAGATGTTGCCTCATATGACTTCCGGTAGAATCCCAGTTCCAGGGGCCGACCGCAATGATTTTGACTATATTTTTGTACACGTGATCGCCAGATTGTTGCCAAGTGATGTTTATAATTTGTTCTTTCTTTCGTATTAAGTTTATACCCGATTTTAAAGCATATTTTGAGCAAAATAAGGTTTGAAATTTTGCTAAGGTGAATACAAACTTAAATTTGAGTTTTTAATGTATTTAAACGTGCTTTTGTACTGTTTATTGAACTAAACGGTGCGGAATTTCTGTAATAGGTACATACAAATTAAGCAAAATATAAACATAACTTGATTATATTGAGGCGGTTATGCTTATAATATACTTGGTTATATTTATAAAATACTGTTGCTATTTAATGAAATTATTTTTAAACTATCGAATATTTATAAAGTAATAAAGTACGTTACAAATTGCTTTTAGAAATTTAGCTTAAAACACGAAAGAAAAGAACAGAGTAATTGTTTTAAAGAAATTATTTAAAATTCTAAAGAAAATGAGGCATCGATTGACACCCCACCTTTTTTCGAGGGGTGGCGGAAGAGTCCGAAAAGAAGAGCAAGGTTTACCAGAAAACTGGATTGTAGAATTTGGCGATATCGCCCACGATTGGCATGCCCACTGAATTGGGTTCGGCAGCCCTCCCCCCCCTTCCGAACTGGGATTTAGCCTGACTTCCTTGCCCGCCTACTATATCATATTTTTTATATAAATTTTGTATGTTGTGACATCGGAATTATCATTTGCACATTGTCTCCACCATTCAAAGAAGATTTCGTCTCTCAAAGCAACCGTGTTGTGAGTAGAGATCGAGTACTTCTCTCTAGCTGAGACTCGAAGAATTGATATTCAGGTATTTCCTTAGACATATATTTCGCTTGAAACCGAAATAGTTAGTAATTGCAAAACTTCTTTTATTCCTTACCAAGCAGTAATAAACAAAAGAAAATCAAAATAATTTCCCACATTTGGTAGATTTTTATTTTTATTTTCTGTTTATATCGACAATTGTCAAACATGGTTTCAACATATAGTCAAACATTGTTTCAACTGCTTAAAAAAACTTTGTTACAAATAAAACATGAATACGTTGGTATCTTTAAGTTGCATTGCTACAAATCAGTGACGATAATAGCCGTTATATTAAGATTTTTTATTATATAGGATTGCAGCTAGATGTCATAATACCCCCTAAACACAAAATATAACATTTTCGGCTAATTGATTTTGAGTTATGCTTCACAGCATTAATAAACCTTATGTAAGGGATGCGCCCATCAAAGTCAATGAAAGTAACGTGAGTGTTTTATGCGGACAATAGAGCGTTATCCATCAACTTTGGGGGCGAGTAAAATATTTAACTTCGAATTTGTGTGACTGAATCGCCACTAGTTTGACCCAGCCCACAGTTTTATGTATACCACAACTCCTGCTGCCGTCCTAGACTTAAAATGAATGATTTTTTTTTCGTAGTAGCCCCTTATAATTAACTAAGCAGGGAACTAAACTAATACTCACATTATAGATGATTCCTTGATCAACACAAAGTTTTCGTACATACTTTGGACAACAGGCACCAGGCACATGAACTTCTTCCCTAACATATTTCTAAAAAAAAAAAAACAAGTCATGAAAAAGATGGTCTTATTTAAAAATGATGTACCTTCCTAATGGGTGGGAAAAGGAGATGATACAATTCAAGTAAAAAGTGGGCTTACATCTGCATCAGGGAAGTCTTCTGGAGTTTGGCATCTGTCTATGTAGCACCGAGTCATCAACCCTCCATTTGAATTTTCACAGTTGCATTTACGACAGAGACCGTCGTGCCACGTAGATCCTGGCTATTAAGCAGAAAAATATGATGTACATCTAACGATAGGCAGCTCATATTGAAAGATTTCTTCAAACAAATAGCAGAACGGCATAAACACGGGATGCTTAACTGATCAAACCTTATATAGCGATAACTTGTATGTTAGTCAAATAAATTAGACTACCGGGTGGTCTAAAAGAAACTTACCCTATGTACGAGCTCCTAATGGTCGAACCGTTTGACTAATCGAAATGAAAGTTTGGATATAGTTATTTGAATACATGGGCTCGAGATTGTGACGATTTAAAACAATAAACTTCTCACAGTTACGGTTACAGAGACAAAATTTTGAAATTTTCGAATGGCAACACCCATTTTTTTCTTGTGTAAATTGATCAGACCATGGAAAAACCTTAAATGGGGTTAGAACGAAACACGTATGACGCAAAATTGTGGCACAAAATATTTGAAAAGAAGAGCATTGTAAAGAACCAATCACAATAAAAGGTGTATTGATGCACTTTGCATATTTCACTGGCTAGGCAGTAGAAGCACCAATCACAGAACACTCTTGCAAAGTACTGCTTGTTATATAAGCAGTGTGAAGATTGTTTCTTCATGTTCATGCTAATCTGTCTCGTTTCGTGCGAAGAAGATGACACTTTCAGGGAAATAACGAGGTGAATTGATAAAGCTTTTTTATCAATCGAAGAAAATGCTGCCGAAACAGTGCGAGTTTATCGTCGAAATCATATGCAAAAACAAGGCTCATGTTCCGTAAAAAGTGTACGTAATTTGGTATAGAAATTTGCACATGTGATAGACCATGATTCGGTTGACCCCGTGTTCCTCTTGAAGTTGTTACGGAAGTGCATAATACTACAAGTCCATTGCATGCAGATATAAGTGTTTCTTATCCGATAGACACTTTTTTTAAGAAGTTCATCTCGTTGTTTCCCTGAAAGTGTCATCTTTTTCGCAAGAAACTAGACAGATTAGCACGAACCCAGATAGCACGGAAACGTTGGATTTTCGTTGGCTACAAGTTGGCTGTTGGACTTTGGTTGGGTAAACCTTGAAAAGGGGATATGAAATGATGGGTATTTAGTTGGCAAAATGTTTGGTTGGCCATCGGTAATTCTGAAATGTTGGCCAACCGTTGGGTCAACGTTGGAGATTTTCTGCTTACGCCTCTTGCACAAATATCGGCATACCATTGGCTAAGAAATATAAAAATAACCGCCTATATCTACGAGCATGTGCCAAAGCTCCGCCAAAAGAGAAAGTTGTGTATCAACCGTCATCGCTGCAGGATTTCAAATTTGCAAGGTAAGTTCTCTTGATATTTTTGTGTTCTATTCTATATGCCTTCATTATTATTAATTTATTCCTGAAGAAAACGATATTGGCTCTCCTAACTGTAGTTTCTCCTTTGTGTTTTTAATAGTAACGTACCATTTATAAAAGTACATAGACGGTGTTTTAGTACACTTTGATCTTTAATACCTTTTAGTAGACTTCTTTAGTACAGATTTAAGAAAATAACAAATTTTAAGTCAATTTCTTAATTTTTTAAAGCATGTTGATTTAAATTGTTCTTAGGTTACTTTTTTGTGTCTTTTCTTAATTATAAAAATAAAGTTGTATAATGATAATATGTAAATATTGTGGATTTCACTTTATCATGTTGTTATGAAACTTGTTTACTTTATAACTCAATTTTATTTATTAGATATAATTATGTTTGCCTTTATTTTTTTACATATTCAAATCATCTTTGAATCATTTTAAAAATCTAAAAGGATTAAAGGAAATGTTTGTGGTAACATTAAAACATTTTATAATATATACTTTTCAAGTTACTTATTTGTGTTTCAGATGCTATGAAATTGAATCCAGAGAAAATGTAGAGAACTTTGGTAGATGGAAATGGTGGCCGAATTTAAATAAAAAAAATTGTAAATAAAAAAATAACTAAAACATGTATATATATTGTTTAACTTCTGTTGTGTTGTGCTTTTCTTCAATTATCTATTTTTAGCTCTCAGAAGGAGAAATTTTCGTTTTTCTTATTTAAGAAACAGTTTGTATTATTAAAAAAAATTAATATAGATTTCAAAGGAATAAATGGATTGCCGCAGAGTAAGTCTTATATGAAATGTGTGGTGTGGGCTAAAATAACCTATCTCATTCTTTTTTTATATCTATTTTCTATTTTCCAACTCTTGCAAAATTTAAAAATGACATGTTATAAAAACATCAGCTTATTGCAAAGTAATAGCACATGCCCATTTTATATTATACACTATAGCAAAATAATAAGCAGAAATAATAAACGTTGGCATTCCGTTGGCTCATCGTAGTATTATGTTGGCCCACCGTAGTATTGCGTTGGCAATATGTAAACAATTACCATTAGCCAACCATTAACCAACCGTTGGCCAACGGTTGGCCAACATGTCATATCAACGTTGCCCCAACGCATGCAGTACAACGTTGGCCCAACGTAACGTTGCTAGCTGGGAACATGGAGACACAATCTTCCCGCACTGCTTATAACTGTAAACATCACTTGGCAAAAATTTGGCGGCCACTTGTACAAAAATAGAGCCAAAAACATGGGGCCCGGCCCCCACAACTGGGATGCTACCAAATGCTTCTTTTGACTTAATTTTCCATATGGTCTCACAAAATGTTTATTTAAACAGTTGTAGAACATGTAATATCAACCCTCATCTTTTTCCTCGCTATTTTGACTAGATTTTCCTTGTTTACTTAATCTAAATATGTTTCTTCTTTCATTTCTTTAAATTTTTGAATATTTGTGCATTTATTTTTAAATTTGTCATGCATTGAGATAACTTTTTCTTCCCTCCTGTTCCTGTCACAATCACACAAACAACATATCGAGAATAACATTGAGATCGAGAATTAATTGAAAATTCAGTTACAAAATTTAATTGTCGTCGAAGATACATCAGCAGGCAAAATTTCAAATCAATTTGAGATCGAGAATTAATTGAAAAATCAGTTACAAAATTTAATTGTCATCGAAGATACATCAGCAGGCAAAATTTCAAATCAATTTGAGATCGAGAATTAATTGAAAATTCAGTTACAAAATTTAATTGTCATCGAAGATGCATCAACAGATGAAATTTCAAATCAATTTGAGATCAAGACTTAAGTGAAAAATGAGTTACAAAATTTGACAGACAGACATACAGTGTGTGTTGAAATAAAGCATGTAATAATAAAAATTATACCTGATACTCCTTGTCGTAGTACCTTTCAAGTGGAAGTTTCCGCTGTGTTCCGTTTACCACTTCGTACTGATGTTGATAAACACAAATGTTTTCCTGTGGGACACACTTTCGTTTAAAGCAGCATCTACTTTTCTCAATGGATAGTTTAAAGCCTTCACTGCAGTTCGGAGATGGAGGGCATAAGTTGAGGTTGCATGCTATTTGGACTTCAGGGCAGCAGTCCGTTGTCACCATTTGGAAACTTTCGCCGTCTTCCAGGTGGGGCGTCACAATTGGGGGGCACAATAGAGGAAAACATTCTGAGGAAGATATTAAAAGTTCTGAAACATTTCATTCAACAGGAAAGGTAAGTGTAGGTATGGACATGAAGTATTGCCATGGCACCAAAGTACCATAATTTCTTGCCTATAGTCCGCGGATTATACGTTAAAAAACTTTAAATTTTCTTCTAATGCGTATTATATGCCGCAACGTATTATACGCTGTTTAAAATTATTTTTATAATAAAATTTACAAATATCTTTCCTAAAGAATAATAGATGGCAGTACTTGCTCATATTCACACATTTTCTTTTTTTTTTTTTGACGAGGAAAAAAATCCTTTTCTGTCAAGGACACAGTGATTTGGATAAAAGTTCCTGATTAAATTAATAATTTCCACTTTGTATATTTATATCTATCAAGAAATAACACTTGTATAATCTGGAATGGCCGCACTTTTTGCACTCTCCATTTTTTTTTTCGTTTTCCGCTTGCTAGATGGCGCTATAGCTGCAGTTTAAAATTTTAACACCATATTAAATTAATATAAAAAGATTTATTTTAAGAATTCGAAATTTTAACATCTTTTTTATTTAACTACGTTTTCAAATCATTGTTTCTGTACTAATTAATGTAAATTTTTAGAATATGTTCTTCAAGGCCTTAACTATGTCCTTTAGCGTCCTTTAGTCTGTACGTAGGTCTCCGCTATCCTTTTTCCAGCTCATTTAGAGTTGAGTAAGCTACAGTGAAGTAATATTGTCAACAGCTTGAGGCATGGGTCCAAGAAGATGAAACTTTGTAATCGTAGCCTTGAAACATCTTAGAATAAAATTATATGTTATTAAAAGTTGAATATAACTTGAGCCTTTAACTGCTGTTGTTATATTTGAGATAAAACCACCCAATCGTTAATTTCCTTTAGTTTTTAACATGTTTGGAACTTAAAGTGATCTTGATAGTACGTTGCAGGAAGGTACCGAGGGTAACTTCAGTGGACAACATCAGTTAAAGGATAAGTAACCACGTGCATTTTAACCCATTAGCTCCTAGTGATCTATTCTTAGATCGCTAAACATAGCATGGTAAACTCGCTTTTAGATGACCTTAAACCCACCCCACACATTCTACACTGCACAGGGGGCAAGACAAGGCATGCACCTGTTTACCAACAAGTGGTTTTCTTGTTTTGTTTTGTCATTGATCTAAAGCGATAAGAGAAAGGTTGTATCGTCCTTTCGTTCCGCCGTTTTTCGACGTTTCTTAGCATAAACCCTGAAAACAGCTAAGCAATACCGGTAAGTTAAATTTTTTTTGGTGATTTAATATCTTCATAGATGTAGCTATTAGAATATAAAGCAATGTTATCTTGAGACAAATATAAATAGTAAAAATTAGTGTCAAAATATTGCTGATCTAGAAATAGATCACTGGGCGTTCGGCCGTTTTTTTCCTGACCCTGGTAATATTGTGTTTTTTCACCTTTAGATGAAAATATGAGTTGAAAAGTATTTAATAACATTCAGGATGCAGTTGATTATCTGTTTTCTGAACAAATTGAAGAGGATATTATTGCCATATCACCTGATGTAGATGAACTGACAGATGAGGAGAAAATAGATGATAAGTTCCATGCTCCATTTGTAAATGATATTGTTGGTAAAATAGAAGTAATATCAAAAGATGAGTGTGATCAAATAGATTTGCCTTCAACATTTGAGAGAAAACCTGAAAAATTAAAAACAGAAAAGCCAAAAATTATTTGAAAAAAAAAAAAAAAAAAAAAACCCGAATTATACCAAAGGTCGGAATTAGGGGAAACTTATAAGGATAATATTTTGGCAATGGAAAATAATCTTTCAAATGCATCTTGCATCATTGCTTTGAAAAAAATTTTTCTGATGAAGTATATAACGTAATTGTGGATGAGAGTATTCTCTATGCTAAAAATACTAAAAACGATCAGGATTTAATTATCACGAAAGAATATATAAAGATATTTACAGAGTTTTTGATATTTAATGGCTACCTTACTCTTTCAAGTGAAAGAGATTATTGGAGTGATGTAGAAGATTTAGGGATAGGTCTTGTACAGAACTCTTTTAGTAGAAATGCTTACCTAAAAATAAAGTCATATATTCATTTCCAAGACAATTCAAAAGCAGCTGAACGTAAGAATGACAAATCAAGATAAAACTCCTTTTGGAGAGAATAAGAGGTAAAACATGGTACTGGTGTCTATTCACTCGAATAATTGATATGGCTGTAGTAAATGCAAGTATTCTGTACAGAAATGTTCATAAAGGTGATTCTATGTCCATGAAAGATTTTCGAAGAGCTGTTGCTGTAAAATATCTAAAATTGTTAATCGGAAAAAAAGTTTTGAAAGGTCGACCTTACAGTTTTCCTTCATCCTCAAAAGCTAATCTCAGTGATGATGTTCGCTTTGATAGAAGGGATCACAATATGGGACAAAGAAAGGGCCAAAAAAGCTGTCGACTTGTAGGGTGCCAAGGAAGGCCCCTAACATATTATGTGAAGTGCGATGCCACAAAGTTTTGAAAGGTCGACCTTACAGTTTTCCTTCATCCTCAAAAGCTAATCTCAGTGATGATGTTCGCTTTGATAGAAGGGATCACAATATGGGACAAAGAAAGGGCCAAAAAAGCTGTCGACTTGTAGGGTGCCATGGAAGGCCCCTAACATATTATGTGAAGTGCGATGCCACTTTATGCAAAAAGTGTTTCTTAAAATTTCACACTAAACTGTAGAAACATTGAAATTTTATTATTTTAAAATAATTTAACTAAGTACATTCTATAATATTGTGAAATTCTGGATAAATAAACGTTTTTTAAAAGAAAATGCATTAGTTTTTATCTATTTGGTTTGATTTCACCACGTTATTGAAGTACTAATGATTGTTGAGTATTTGCTAAAATATATCCCCCGAACGCCCAGTGATCTATTTTTAGATCAGCATTTTATAAAAAAACTAAGGTACGTATTGATAAAATTCGATAATAATATTCATGTTGATGGTAAAAGACACCCAATTTATGAATTATATGTCATTGCGTCAAAATAAAATAATTTGGGCTTTAATGGGTTAAAAATAATGTGCAACAAATAATTTTTTTAAATGAATATATTACTTGCCTTTCTTTAAAGTAATTTTTTAAAGTTAATTAATAATAACGGCAAGCTTTTAGTGTCTTTTATGTTTTTTTTTTGTAGCCAAATTAATTATGCTCATTTGAATAATGCACAGGGCCGTAACTAGATCCTTTGGTGCCAGTGGCAAAAGACTGGCCTGCGCTCCTAACCACCAAATACAGTGGGAAAATATATAAACATATTTTCTCTGTATATTATATATTCAGAATGAACTCACAAAATAAAAACCCTAAAGACAGTATATTTATATATCATATAAAAAGAAAAGTATTTACAACATTATTTTTCTTGAATTAGCATGCGCGAATAAATCAATGGTTTTATCGTAGTTCATCTGTTTGTGGATTCTTTCTCAATTTAAAACGGATTTCTTCGATTTTAAAACCTAACTTTTTACACATAATTCCGTTTTTACACATTATATATACTTTACTGACAAATAATTTCAGTATGACGTACAGAAAGTGCCCTTTCACTTGACTAAAATTTCTTTTTTTGATAAATGTACCCTGCCCAATTTTGAAAGAAATCTGAATATTAATCTTAACGTGCTATGGAAGCAGTAGTGGGTGTCGCGAGCTCGGCTGTTTTTGTTTTTCCGCCGGTGGCAATGCGGAAAAGAGATGGAAAAAAATAAAATGGTTGTGGTTATTGATGTCGAATGCTTTATTTTTGAATACTAATTTGCTCTCCCAAAGATTATTTTTTAGAGAACAGAACAGAGGTTACGAAAGGAGTGTTGCGGACACAAAGTGGTTTAGGTAGTAATTATATTTTTGCCAAACTTTTATTTAAAACTGACAAGCTAAAAAATGGTTTGTTGCGAGTTTCCTTATGATTTGCGAAAGTTTAGCACTCACCCCAACAATCCCCTATATAATAATAGCCTAAGTTATCTGTACGTCTGTCCTCGGTTTTATGAAGCGGTTGGACCTGGAATGGATAGAGGCATCCATAGTTAGCAAAATTCAAAGAGAGTAATGTTTATCTGCTCCTAAACGATAGATCCGATTCTAAGATAAATTGGTATAAATATGCTTCATATCACAGCGAAAAATACTGCCTTCTTTAAAACGTTCGAATTCAACCCCTTCCCCTCTTTTCGAGCTTTTAATGCCATTATTTCAACTCCTATTTTCCCCGGTTAAGAGCAGGCGATTAAATTTATCAATTTATCACACAGCAAATAGGTAAAAATAACATTTTTCTAGCATTATGACGTCATTCCTTTAACCATCTCATTGAATCATTTCTTATTTTAAATTATTTAAATTATGCCTTATTTTCATATACGTTTTATCATTGAACTTAGATATGACGTAAATAATTTTCTTTTATATTTGGCTTAAATAATAGATTAGGTACATTTGTGATAATTTTAAATTTAATCGTCGATTATTTTTTGTTGCAATGAAAATTTTATCACCGGTATTAACAACAAAGACTAGGAGTCTATTTCATGGACTAATATATATCTAGCGTTTAATTTATATATCTTTGAAAATTAAGAAGTTTGCACGTTTTTGTGTTTGTTTTTTATATATAACCACAGGGTTTGCGATCCATTCGCTCAATTTTCGCCATCATTCATATATACCGCCAAATAATCACTGTCAATATTAAAACCTATGCTGTCCATCCTATCAAGTAATATTACAAGTTAAATTAAAGGTGGCAACTAACATGCGGTCAATAAAGATAAACAAATTATTCAGCGTGTACCAGATAATTTTCAGCCAAAAAACAACCCATTTTTTTTATCTGCCTCATAAGGTAGTAAAATTTTTAATTTTCCAAAATTGTTAAATTTTGGAAAATTAAAAATTTTACTGATCCCGTCATATTGATCCCGACGGGCTGTATGCTAGTAATTAAAATAAAAGTAAATTATTCCGTCTAATTTTGTTTTAATAATTCTAACTTATTTATTTTTAACTCTACTCTTTAAAGAAATTTTGAAAAATTGTTTCTCAACTTTTTCTTATTCATACTTGAGGCGAATCGTTCTCTTCTTGGATCAAATTTCCATCAGGTGCGGCGCCCGTGGCAAATGCCACCTTTGCCACGCCCTAGTTATGGCCCTGATAATGCAGTTGGAAGTTGAATACTTCAAAAATTGAAATCAAAGGTCCATTGTCCTCTTAAAATGCATACCATGTTTTTCTGAAACAGAGAATGTTATTATAAGAACTCTATATTGATAGTTGATACAAAATATCTTTAACTCACCACAGCGGTAGACAGGACACTTTCCAGACTGTTTCAGTACTAGTGCTTTACCAGTAGGACATGCTTCTAACTTTGGTTCTTCACAGTCTCCGACTTCTGGTTTAGGCACTGAAAAATTTCAACAATATTGTCACGAAGATTCGAATGAACACACCGCTTAACTTAACAGAAGAATTTATTGAAGCTAAGTAGCAACTCGCAACTTTACAAGATCGAGAAGTTGCCTACAACTAGTGGGTATCAGCTTTTATACCCGAACAGAATATTCGAGAAATAACTAATTTACATATTAAAGAAAGATCTAGAATATTCAAGAACATAAGGAAACAATAAATAACATTTTTAAATTAAAAAACCGTACTTTGGATAAACTGCCATGTCAAGCATCGAACCCACAATCTCCGGGTCTGGATCACGTGCTTTGACCATTCGGCCACTGAGCTAGCTGGCTAGATTTCTTTATGCGGCAATATTTTGCATTTATCATCCTTTATAATAGTAGCCTTTGTGACTCTGTCAAGAAAATGCTTCAGCGTTGCTTCACTTCAAATTCTTCTTTATTATTTGGTGAAGTATATTTGAACTTTCCTTAATTATTTTGTGAATTATATTGGATATTAAAAAATTCGAATCAAAAGACTTATTACATATTAGCATATAGCCCATCATATGACGGGATCAGTAAAATTTTTAATTTTCCAGTTTTGTAAAGTACCCTATGAGGCTGGTTAAAAAATGGTTTGTTTTTTTTTGGCTCAGAATTATCTGGTATACGATCAATAGTTTGTTTATCTTCATACTCCTCTAAAGTCTCCCAATACTGTGAATGCAATTTAGAATCACGTTGTATTCATTTACTCAAACCGTGTGGTTATATACAAAAAACTTCTTAATTTTCAAAGATATATAACTTAAACACTAGATATTTATTAGTTCATAAAATAGACTTCTAGACTTTTATGAACAGAATTTGTTGTTAATACCGGTGATAAAATTTTCATTAAAAAAAAATAGATTATTTAATTTAAAATTATTACATATGTACTCAATCTATTATTTAAGCCAAATATAAAAGAAAATTATTTTTGTCATATCTAAGTTCAGAGATAAAACGTATGAAAATAATGCAGACGATATTTAAATAATTTAAATTAAGAAATAATTAAATGAGATGGTTAAGGGTATGACGTCATAATTCTAGAAGAAAATGTTATGTTTACCTATTTGGTATGTGATAAATTGATAAATATAATCGCTTGCTCTTAACCGAGAAAAATAGAGCTTTAAATAATGGCATTAATCGCTCGAAAAGGGAAAAAGGGGTGGATTTTGAACGTTTAAAAAAAAACAGTATTTTTCGCTGTGATATGAAGCATATTTATACCAGTTTATTTTAGGGCCGGATCGATAGTTTAGGAGTTGATAAACTTTACTCGCTGTGAATTTTGCTAACCCTAACTTATGAACAATCCAATATGGATGCCTCTATCCATTCCAGGCCCAACCGCTTCATAAATTCGAGGACAGATGGACAGATAACTTAGGCTATTATTATACAAAGGATTATAAATAGTGGATCAGTAATATAACCGATAAAGTCATTTAAATTGTTCTTGGTTAAATAATAAAATATTATTATCCCTTAAGTTTTTATTTTAAAACTTATTATTTAAAAAAAACACCTGTTGCTTAAGTTTTGCATGCCAGTGTAGAATGTACTCTTTGCTTTCTGTATAACAACTGATTTAATTTTAATGCGTAACGTTTATCCTAATACAACTGCTGTCATTACTGAATGCAAGTAATATCGAACATACCGTTTTTTCCCAATTTAGAACCTAAAGCAACATGTAACTGATGTATTCAACATTAACCACCCGTGTAAGTAAGAAATAGTGAATGTCGACAATTGCCTGTTTAAGTGAGAAATAAGGATATTTAGCAAGTTTTTTAATATTCATCAAAAGAGTAACTGAGTATTGGTATTCACCGGTGAAAGTCAGCATTCTTCAGATTTCGGTCTTTCGCGGTAACATTATCTATATTTAGCCATCTTAAAAAATTATACTGTATAAATTTTCATGTCCTCTATAATTTTCATGCTCAGATCATGTACATCGGGTATCCATTTATTAATGAGGACCTTATGCATAATTGTTTGCCGAAATATTAAAAAAAATACTGCAAACTTACCACATTTGAAGGAATCACAGCAAGTATCATTGAGGTTTTTCACTTTCATCAGCGTTTCTTGTTCACCACAAACTGGAGGCTCAGGGCATTGACGCACTAAACATTTTGTTGACAAATCTGGAAGGCATTCGCAAGTTTTGCAAGGTTCAACTTGCCAAACATCATTTACTACATGTCCTTTTTCATCGCAAACTTCACATGCACTTGTTTTGACACATTTGTCAAGCTTCAAAACTTCATCCTCGGGACATCTACATACATTTTGGAGCATGAAAGGACAATCATCTTCTTTGTATGTTTTATAATTTTCACACGTTTTGGGACATGGTGAAGAACATTTGTATACCATTCCTGCTGGACAAGAACTATCTGAAATAAAGTGTAGACAATAATAAAAATTCATAAAAATCATAATTTAGTTATAAACAAAGTACGCAGTCTGAATGCATGCCGGAAGCAATTGAAAAAGTTCGTGATATGGTGAAATGTGATTGCGATGAGCCGATTTAGATCAGTAATATAATTGCTATTAATTCATACGAGAAGTAAAATACTTGGGAACTAAATCTGACCTCATCACATCTTTTGTAAAGGGGAGAGGACCATAAAAATTATTTCAACGTTTTTTTCGCCTTGTGCGGTAGTCTCGGGGTAGTCAAGTCGTCTTGTGCGGGGTTCTGATCCCAGTCCCAGATTAGAATCCCGTCTCCGTACATGACACTAAATAAGAATGCAACTTTGTAGAGTTATTTATGAGTCCCTAAGGGTCAGTGCCCAGTTTGAAGGGGCAAGGTTTTTCCAAGATGGCGGGGTTAAGAAGACCAATGAAATTTTTACAGCTATCCCGATTGGTCGAACAGAAGGAAGAGGGGACAAAGATGAAATTGATATAAAAGAAGAAAAGTCTAGAAGGAAAAAAGGAGAGGTTCAAGAGTGGAGTCGAATAGAAGGGAGCAGAGCAGTCGAGTCGAGGAGACAAGTCTGACTGTCAGTGTTCAAGACTCGAGGACAGAGTACGGGGATCAAAGGAGTTGGGTCCAAGGAACACCTTGACATCTCTCAACGACCAGAAGTTTCCAGCTCATCCGCTTTTCAGTATCATCCCGAGTTATATTAGAAGGACCCATACCAGCGGTGATACGGAGTCCACATTATCATCACATCAATCGAAAGGTATCTACAAGAGCTCCCAAGTGTACAGCTTTTACACACCCAAAGGATCTACAAAGGTACGCTTTATTATACATATTTGAAATTGAGATTGGGTCCTCTCTCCTATATATATAGAGTTAGCTAAGTGATAGGAAAGTATTATTATCATATCTTAATCGGTGTGGTACCTATTTTGATTATATTAAAAGTAAATCGTAAGAAACTTAATCTGAAACTTGTATATTAATAATGTATATATATATATATATATATATAATTGTAATAAATTGACTTATTTTTACTTTAAAGCTGTTTTCAGTCTTTTTTAATTTAGCGTATTAGTTTATTTTTATTTTATGTCTGTAGTCTCTCACAGCCTGTGATTGAATTAAAATTTAAAATATCTACACAACGCAACCCAAATAATATTTAATCTTTGTGACTAAAAGAAATAAACAATCACTATACATTTGGTCACAAGTAAATACCTAATTTTAAAGAGAGTTACACGACAGTGATCGTCGATTGACTATTCGAATACTCGCCAATGAATTGAACATGGACGAAGAGACGGTTCGACGAATTTTGGCACAAAACCTAGGCAAACGCAAGATTTGTTTCAGATTCGTTCCTCACCATTTAAGGGACGAACAAAAGCAATTGAGACTGGACGCATGTGACGAACTTATCGACAACGCTGATGCCGACCCTGCGTTCCTGGATAGGATAGTCACGGGAGACCAGTCTTGGTGTTATCAATATGACCCTGAAACCAAGCGTCAAAGCTTCTAATGGCGGTCTCCAAATTCACCAAGGTAAAAAGTGTGTTTTACGCTGACCCATCCGAAGACATACAGCAGCAACTATTGATGCCGCAACAGTAACCCATAAATGGCTACCAAGCCACCTCTGACCTACGAGAGGCCCGTCATGGTCCGATTTTAATGTGGTCCAACCCGGTAAGGAGCAAACACTACAGAGGTAAGCTCGTGACTACCAGGAAGAACGCTAGAGAAAGATCACTCAGGTACCCCGGGATCGTGAACCCCGTACACACCTAAAGGAGGTGTGCCCCTGGGGACTCACCAAGGTAAAAAAAATTTTTCGATTTGAAAAGTCCAAAATCAAAGTCATGTTAATCGCTTTCTTCGATTGCGATGGACTCATTCAGCATGAATTTCTTCCTCCTAACGTGACTATAAGGGACAGTTCTACACAGCAGTTCTTTACCGACTACGAAAACGAATTTGTAGAGTGAGGCCTCATTTTCAACAAAATGGTAGTTGGCTGTTGCCACATGACAATTCCCGGCCACACATTGTGTTGCCTGTGAGGCGATTCTTAGTCTAGCATGGTGTCGTTGAGATGCAGCATCCACCATACTTTCCAAGACCTAGCACCCGCAGACTTTTTCCTGTTTCCTACGCTGAAAAATTCGCTGAAGGGAACAAGATTTCAGGATGTCGAAGCTATCAAGAAAACTGTAACGTCCCCATTAAGGTATCCGTCTACTTTCGGAGAACTTTCTTCTTTAAACGTAGATACTAGTTCATGTTTTTACATTTTTAGATTTATTTTTTATATTATCATAGAGAATTGAGCTTAAAAAATTTATTCCTGGAGAAGTTTTTATAAAATTTCTAATAAATGAAGAAAATTTAGTAAAAAAAATCGGGTATTTTTAAAAGGTCTAATTTTTTAATAAATTAAATTATTTCAATATTTTCTGATGCAACACATTTCTTATACACTGGACTAGTGAATCACCTAAAATCTTTGCTTAATTTACATTTGGTAAAATTTTTGGTCTTTCAAAATCGTACACATTAAATTTTTAACGAATTTTCATTACCTTTATATCTAACTATGAGTGTAACATCATTAAATATTATCAAAATTTAAAGCTTTTAGGTCATACACTGGTAAATACTATCAAAAGCATTCATAATAATTTTCAACAAAATATTTTAAGACCTTTTTGAGAAATCACATTTCAAGTTTCAACATTTTATTAAAAATACCGCTCTGAGAAAAACGCATCTGAAGTTTATGAAAGCAACTTTAACTATTAAAAAATTAAAATACATGTTTAAAATTCCCCACACTTTCTTGTTTCAAAACTTTCTAATTGCCAAGTTGCTAAGTGTTAAAAATACTAGAAAAATGTTTAAACTAATCTTCATGAAAATTTAAAAAGTTTTGTCCAAAAAATGCTCTTTAAAAGGCTTTAAATTCACAACTTTCGGTTCCGAAGTCGCTACTTCTGTTTTGTTTTGACAGCTGTCACTAATATTTAAACATCTGTAATTTTTTGTAAAAATGCTGTAGAGACAAAAGAAAAAGAGATTTAGAAGCCTAAAAGTCGAAATTTTACAATAGAGAAATGAAAGAAAATTATGATTTTTCTCAAAAAATGACGTTTTTAACGTAGACCGATACCTTAAAGAGCATCCCAAAAGAGAACTTTAAAACTTCTTTCCGAAATTTGTACAGCCGAGCACAGACGTGCATTAAGGCTGAGTGGGATTACTTCGAATCATAATAAATGGCTATGTGTTTAACCTTTTTTTCTTCTGAGTTATTCCATGAGTCCGAGAAATTAATAGCCGGACCTTGTAATTTAGTTTATTACATGAGAATCAAAGAGCAAAAATATAACCATGTTATAAAAGGACAATCAACATTTAAGTTTTTTATTGAAATAGATTTTTGTTTAGGATAAAATTATACTTTCATAAGAACTGTGAAGACTCCCCTTTATGGTTGTGAAGATTCCCCTTTATCCGAGCACGCGCCAAAACAGCTGACCGGAGTAGACCTGTTTATCTAGACAATAGCGTGGCTTCGCAGATTCTGGGATCTTGACAATCGGACTGAATAGACGAATACGCCCCTGATGGATTTCGTTAATGAATGCTCGGAAATTCCCTGAGGGACAGCCAGCGAATGAGAATTCAGCTAAAAAATATAATTGTAACTTTAGCTGAGTTCTCAAGTAACTGGGATTTTAACTGACCCAAAAAACAATTAGCGAAACCGTAACTGATCCCCCAGGTATAAAAAGCCTACAATTTTGCGACTCAGGGATTTTCATCATTTTTTTCGGAGGTGTGTTGACCTCGTGGAGGCTTTTGCCTTTTTACCAGAGAGAGCTTGCTAGAGATTCGTAAAGTCCCTCATTAAGCGGCAGAATCTCGATACCGAAGGGGATAAGTTGGTTTGATTGCACCCTGAAAAGTCCCCATTTGTAAGAGATTATTAAATCTCGATACCGAAAGGGGGATAAGTTGGGTTTGATTGCACCCTGAAAAGCCTCCCCATTTGTAAGAGATTATTAAATCTCGATACCGAAAGGGGGATAAGTTGGGTTTGATTGCACCCTGAAAATATTTGTAAGAGATTATTAAATCTCGATACCGAAAGGGGGGATAAGTTGGGTTTGATTGCACCCTGAAAAGCCTCCCCATTTGCAAGAGATTATTAAATCTCGATACCGAAAGGGGGATAAGTTGGGTTTGATTGCACTCTGAAAAGCTCATTTGTAAGAGATTAAATCTCGATACCGAAAGAGGATAAGTTGGGTTTGATTGACCCCTGAAAAGCCTCCCCATTTGCCTTGATTATTAAATCTCGATACGAGGTAAGTTGGGTTTGATTGCACCCTGAAAAGCCTCCCCATTTGTAAGAGATTATTAAATCTCGATACCGAAAGGGGGATAAGTTGGGTTTGATTGCACCCTGAAAAGCCTCCCCATTTGCAAGAGATTATTAAATCTCGATACCGAAAGGGGGATAAGTTGGGTTTGATTGCACCCTGAAAAGCCTCCCCATTTGTAAGAGATTATTAAATCTCGATACCGAAAGGGGGATAAGTTGGGTTTGATTGCACCCTGAAAAGCCTCCCCATTTGTAAGAGATTATTAAATCTCTTGGTTTTCTTTCGACTGTGATTGTCATGAGGAAGTTTTATCGGCAACCATCCTTTGCAGTTCTAGATGATTTAGGAATTGACATTCCTTTGTAAATAGCCGTATTTAATCCAGAATTAAAGTGAATTTCCAATTTTATTCTTTGACTGTGATCCATTATTCACGTTACCTCTCATTTAAGAATATTGAAGACTTCACAGAACTAAACACGTGGAAGGGAGAGGTAAAATCTGGTTTATGTCTGAGTGTTAAGACAAATAGACATAATTCTACTAGAAAATAATTTTTCTCAAAGTTAAGAAGGTGTATAAATTGTTGACTTTTTGATGTCTCGAAATAAGTTTGTAGAGAATAACTTTGCCTAAGTATAATATTTAATTTCTTCCCTTTCCGTTTTAGCTCCAAATTTCTTCCTCCACATCAAATTTTCAACAGACACATCAAATCTTTTTGGAAAAGTTCATCAAACTAATCTATATAACTAGCATATAGCCCTTCATATGACGGGATCAGTAAAATTTTTAATTTTCCAGAATTGTAAAATACCCTATGAGGCAGGTAAAAAAAATGGTTTGTGTTTTGGCTGAGAATTATCTGGATAGTTAGCACTAATTTAAAACGCTGAATAATTTGTTTATCTTCCTACTCCTCTAAAGTCTCCCTATACTGTAAAAGTAGTTTAGAATCACGTTGAATTCATTTAGTCAAATCGTGTGGTTGTGTATAAAAACAAACTTCTTGACTTTCAAAGGTATATAACTTAAACGCTAGATATTTATTAGTCCGTGAAATAGACTCCTAGACTTTTATGAAAAGAATTTGTTGTTAATACCGGTGATAAAATTTTCATTGCAACAAAAAATAATCGATGATTAAATTTAAAATTATCACATATATACCTAATCTATTATTTAAGACAAATATAAAAGAAAATCATTTACGTAATATCTAAGTTCAGTGATAAAAGGTATGAAAATAATGCAGACGATATTTAAATAATTTAAAATAAGAAATGATTAAATGAGATGGTTAAAGAAATGACGTCATAATTCTATAAAAAATGTAATTTTTACCTATTTATTATGTGATGAACTTAATAATCTGCTCTTAACCGGGAAAATAGGGCTTGAAATAATGGTATTAAACGCTCGAAAAGAGGGGAAGGGATGGATTTCGAACGTTTTAAAGACTCGCTTTGAAATTTGCTAACCCTAACTCATCAAGAATCCAATATGGATGCCCCTATCCATTCCAGGTCCAACCGCTTCATAAATTCGTGGACAGACGGACAGATAACTTAGGCTATTATTATATAAGGGATGTAATATATTTTATAAATAAATAAACGTCCATTAAATTTTTAATCTCAGTCTTGAGTTTCCCCCTAGAATATTATTATTATTTCTAATGCTGGGGCACTTGTTTTTCTATCATTTGCTACTCCTTACTAAATATACCAAGCCGGATATATTTGTTGGCCATTTTATTATGGTACAATATAGGCGACCAACATTGCTCCTTAATGTCTACACAAACAAAATATATCCAGGTGCGGACTAAGGCCTAGGCAACCTAGGCACGTGCCTAGGGCCAGTAATTTTGGGAGCCCGAAACTTGGTTTTTTTAATTTTTATTTTTATTTTAACAGAAAAAAGTAATATTCATAATTATTACTGAAACATATCTAAATTATGTCGAATCGTTGATTGATAAATTCGATAAGTGTAGACGAGCGTTACCATGCTTATGCATCTGTAGAATAATTGTTTCAGAACTATTGTTGTAGAATTATGACATTGCTTCTTTCAGCCGCAATAACCTTTCACCGGTTCTTCGGTGGAACTATATGGCGGCGGACACAATTCACTGTCTTCATATGGAATGCTCCAGAACTTTATAACAGAGGAAAATGCAAATTGACAAAAATAAAAGAGTCCTATTAATTGAATAGCTGAAGGAATTTTATTTATTTTCTATTACTTGCTGAAGCCGAACGCTGGCCGATTGGTTAGGGTGCTGATCGTCGGTACCGGAGTTCGTGGGTTCGAATCCCACTATGGCATGAATGTTCGTAGCCGTTCGGAATCGGCTTTAAGCAGTAGGTCCCGGTCTCATTAGCCCTCGTGTGCAAAACAGTAGACCGTAGTGCTCCAAACCAAACCAAACTATTACTTGCTGACTTTGTCAGAAAAATACCCGTTCTCGACATGACACAAAGATAGAGAAAAAGCAAAATGGCTAAAAGAAATATTCGTTTTTTTTAAATGATGTGGGTGATCTCTCC
Source organism: Pardosa pseudoannulata (assembly GCA_032207245.1). Classification (NCBI taxonomy): domain Eukaryota; kingdom Metazoa; phylum Arthropoda; class Arachnida; order Araneae; family Lycosidae; genus Pardosa; species Pardosa pseudoannulata. The sequence continues at coordinate 65,132,238 of CM063500.1, read as the reverse complement.
CCCAATTTCGGCCACAATGATGCCCATTCAACACCGCGAATGGCGAGGTCAGTGGAAAAATCCCGCCAGCGGGTACCCAAGACGATCGCCAAACATAGCGTGAGTAGGAAGAACAGCCTAGGAATCTTAGGGCGCCAAGCAACGCTCAAACTGGACAAAAGGTGAAAGATGGTGAGAGCACAACGGCAACCCACAGATGGTCAGCGTGGGAAGATTCAAGGTGACTTGGACATGGGCAAGCCCCATTCCATAAAATAAGGGGTCAGGAAGCCGGCAATTCCTGGCATTCCCTTCTACATAGAATGTGGCTATACCACAGCATCCACGCCCGCGAATGTCGATGTGTGTAAATACGATTGAGCCTCGCTCTTATCAAGCCTTTAATATGCACGTCAGCAAGTATTTAAAATGTCAAATGTAGCTTTTAAAAATCAGTGTTTTCCTGAACGTATTGCACCTTATTTGAGCTGTGATTGAAATTTCTTTGATTAGCAACATTAAAGAAAGATTTGAGGGATATAAAACTATTAACAACTAGCATATAGCCCGTCATATGACGGGATCAGTAAAATTTTTAATTTTCCAAAATTGTAAAGTACGCTATGAGGCAGGTAAAAAAAATGGTTTGTTTTTTGGCTGAGAATTATCTTGCAACAAAAAATTAATCGATGATTCAATTTAAAATGATCACATATGTATCTAATCTATTATTTAAGCCAAATATAAAAGAAAATTATTGACGTCATATCTAAGTTCAATGATAAAATGTGGGAAAATAAGGCATAATTTAAATAATTTAAAATAAGAAATGATTCAATGAGATGGTTAAAGGAATGACGTCATAATGCTAGAAAAATGTTATTTTTACCTATTTATTATGAGATAAATTGATAAATTTAATCGCCTGCTCTTAACCGGGGAAAATAGGAGTTGAAATAATGGCATTAAAAGCTCAAAAAGAGGGGAAGGGGTGGATTTCGAACGTTTTAAAGAAGGCAGTATTTTTCGCTGTGATATGAAGCATATTTATACCAATTTATTTTAGAATCGGATCTATAGTTTAGGAGAAGATAAACATTACTCTCTTTGAATTTTGCTAACTATGGATGCCTCTATCCATTCCAGGTCCAACCGCTTCATAAAATCGAGGACAGACGTACAGATAACTTAGGCTATTATTATATAGGGGATAAATTGAAAACAATTTTTCATGATAACGATGTTATTGACTCTTCAATATAGGAATTAAAATGTTATGAACAATATTTAAGCCTAGCAGAACTGAAAAATGAAGTATTACAATTTAAGACTTTTATAAGAAAAGAAAATATTATCTCGCCTGTATCCATGCTGTCACTTATTCAGGAAAATAATATTATCGCAACATTTCCTAATTTAAAAATAATTCTGAGAATTTATTTAACCCTTCCAATAAGCTTTGCAACCGGGAAAAGATCATTCTCAGTAATGGCCAAAATAAAAATAAAATTTAAGATCCACATTAGGCCAACAAAAATTAAATAGTTTATCATTACTTTATATAGAAAAGAGTTATTATATAACTCTATTAATTATGACAAACTAATTGACGAGTTTGCAGAATTAAAAGTGAGAAAAAAAAGGAAATATAAGTAAGCAATTTGAGTGTATTTGTTTAAGTATGTTTGTTTTAATAAATTATGTTTATGTTTGTTTGTTTTAATAAATTATGTTTATGTTTGCCTGTTTTAATAAATTATGTTTATGTTTGTTTGTTTTAATAAATTATGTTTATGTTTGTTTGTTTAATAAATTATATTTATTTAATTTTTGTACATGTATATTATTTTTTCCTTTTTTTTCTTTGAATCCTATAATTAAGTAAAACTACATACTATATGCTTTAAAACCAAACTACCAAACGCAAAGTATGTGTCATGATTGAAAAATAGGCTCGGAATTACTAATTGTTGCCTAGGTCCCGCTTTGGCCTGAGTACGCCACTGAGTGTATCCGTGTAATGTAGAATCAAGAACCAAAATGAAAACCTCCAGGCCTGGTATGCCACCTCCAGATGTATCGTTTTGGCATTTGGAGGAAATTCAGGCCACAAACCTATTTGACGTGCCTCAGCCGTCATGAAGGATTTCTAGAACACAAAATACAACAAACATATAAATACTATCCGCTTCGTTCCAGGCTTTTAGTTTTCGTTCATCTAATTAGTGATGTCACATGGTTACAAAGTATTTACTAATCTCTCAGAATATCATATGATCCACAGAAACAACTTAAAAATATACAATACATCTGTTATCAAAGACTTAATACACAAAAGAGTTAATACACACAGTAATTCGCCATTTGTCATAAATCACTTACCACAGCCACTCAGTTTCAGCCATTCATCTAATGCCACACCTCTTTCACAACACTGTTGAGCATAATGTAATTTGGATCTGCACACGTAAATTTCGGGTCTCCGACTGTACTGAACATCATTCTGGCAAGATTTCAAGAACGGCGAAGGATCCAGAATCGCGTCACAGGGGCTGGGTCTAAAGTTACAAATCCCTGGTCGAGGATCGAGGACATTTACTGGCGCATGCTCGCAATTCTTTCTTTTGTAAATTCCATTCAACCAGCTGTAAGCGAAGTCATTAATGTTATCGACAATGTGACCTTCACGGTTTTGAAGATCATCTGATGCATTAAAGTTGCAGACTCCTGAGGAAAGAAGAGAATTAGGAGTGAGTATTACATTGTGTTAATTTTTATTAAACACACCATTACAGTCAACCATTAACTACTGTGCATGTATTTTGTAAGATAAAGCTACATCCAGCTATTTATTTCAATTAATTTTAAACTAATTTCCAGCTTGGTAAGTAATAATAACCCCCTTATACGTCTCAGAAGAGCTAAAGGGCAAAGCCACTCTGACGAGGGTTGAAGGACAGAAACTTCAGAGATCATTGAGAGAAGGTTCGTCGAATTACTATGGTCACTTGAGAAATAGTTTGAGCCAATCCTAGTAGTTGTGCATACCGTCCACACGGGCCACAGCGCAATGTCCCTTGGTAAACTCTCTGGCTGTACACAGGGCTCCGCATGACGCAGGGTAACTCCCATACGTGGTCAAAATTCGCCTGTGATAGGGAGGATGTGTAATACGTGTGCTGCCTGACAAAGAGAGCACTTACCCGATCGCAGTGTTTGGTCTGTGATCCCAGCTTCGTGGATCACGTTAATCGAACAAAAACATGATCATTTTCCTGAGCACTGTACGTATTCGAGGTATTACAACGATATCTCGAAGAATTTGAGAACAGACATTTTGGAAATTGACCAAGAAGTGTGTCTTCCACAAATCCCTGAAGCGTTTGTAGTGACAAACCAGGTGGTCCATAGTCTTCTGTTCATCATCAAATAGGCAGAGCCTGCTCTGTTAGAACATTTTTTGTTGGTTGTTCCAACTTGGTAAGTGATACTGACTGCATGATTCAGGGAAATACCGAAAATTTACGAAATAATTATGACTTAAAGGGATGAAAATGCTTAGGATGAAATATATGTGTGTAGTTAAAGATTAAGTAAAAATTTTCGAGTAGAGAAAAATTGTCATATTTTCATTTATCTCTGGATCCTAATCACATGCAAATATACTTGATGATGTACCAATTGTGTTTTTATAGAGAGTGGATTGACAAACGAATAAAAAATGTAATGTAATATAAAGAGGAGTAATGTGATCACCTGAATGCTATAAAAGAGGTCGAGCGATAAAAATTGGTTGAATGTTAGAGAGTATTGTCATCTATTGCTTTACTACATGAGGGCTAACGAGACTGGTACCTACTGCTTAAAGATTCCAAACAGCTACGAACATCCCTCCCAGCAATGGGATTTGAACCAACTGGAAATTGGAGAGCAGCACCCTACCGATTAGGCCATCGTTCGCCTATGAAGGAAAATGGGCAAATATTCCTTTATAATATGGTTGAAATTCATAGGATAAAGTACCACGAAGCTTTCTTCCAATGTACTTAGCGATACAGACAAATATCTTTATGTCGAATACGGGTGCAAAGTTGAAAATCATTTAGCTTTCCCTGGCAGCACCTGTAGCTTATGAAATACTACGGATGGGAGTAACATTGTCTCGACTGAGTCTTCGTAGTTTAGAAGCAGGTAACAAGTAGAAGACCCCAGGCTTAACATGTCTTTCCAGAGATATCGTTTTAACTTGGAAGACATTGTAATCTTGAACTTATTTCATTTGCCTCAGTCGATATTAATGAACACGGCGGATCTTTGGCCATCTGGAGCCTCGAACTAAAAAGTTATGAAATTGATGTCCTTTGTTGCCTGAGCTACCGCGGCTTAAAGTAATATAAAGAAAATCTATATACTACATAAAACTATTTGTCATGATTTCAGTCCATATACCTGCGAAAAAAAAAGCGAAAAGTGTATGTGTGTGATTCAAAGAATTATAAAATGTCGACTAAAAAGACGAAAATACTGAATTGGAAAACACTCGAAAATTTGGTAGATTGTTTGTAAATTTGTCATCTACCTTTCGTTTTGAGAAAACGTAAAATTTTAAAAAGTTATTTTTTAGTTGTACCTAAAAAGGTTTCGGTTTCGGTTTGGTTTGGAGCGCTACGGTCTACTGTTTTGCACACGAGGGCTAATGAGACCGGGACCTACTGTTTAAAGCCGATTCCGAACGGCTACGAACATCCATGCCATAGTGGGATTCGAACCCATGAACTCCGGTACTGACGATCAGCGCCCTAATCAATCGGCCAGTGTACCTAAAAAGGAATACGAGGATTGGAACTTTAATAGTGGCAATTATTTATTTACATGGAATACAAAAGTGATTAATGTCACCAAGTTTTTCAGTCCTTCAATATAGTCACCAGCATTTTGTATCACCCGTTTCCAACCATGTGGAACTCACAGAACACCTGTAGAAGCTCCTGCTCTGTTGATAGTTCGAATGGACCTGTCAATTGTCGCAAGAATCTAAAGAACAGTTCTAAAGCGAATGCCATAAAGTAGTTTCTTCATCATAGGAATTACGACATTGTCATAAGGGCTTAGATCTGGGGAGTATGGTAGATGGTAAAGCACTTCCCAGCCCCATCGATCGAACAAATCAGTAACAGCTTGCGCTTTATGTGACCGAGCATTGTCATGCAGAATGATAGGGACGTTATTCAGAAAATGAAGAACTTTTCTCATGCTCAGGCGTTCCTTCAGAATGTGCAGCTCAGTCGTATGCGCAAATCCTGTCTTTCGGGCCAGCTCACAAATATTTTGGCATTGATCACTGTCCATTAATGCAGCAACAGCATGCACTTCTGCATCGCTGACACTAGGACGACCTGGCCGACGTATGTCTGCCACATTTTGGCGTTCTTCATGAAAGGCTTTTACCCATCTTGCTACAGTTCTGTTAGGCAATGCAGGTTCCCCTCAAGCCTATTGAAGCCTAGATGACATTATCATGATGTACGACGTCTGGCACATTTCCGTGCCACAATTTTATCCATTTTCGTTGTTCTTGTTTTGAAAATGTCCTAACAACACTTACCGCAAGCTAATACAAGAATCAGTTCTTCGCGTCACTTTGCATTGGTATAACGTAATAAGGACGAGTCGTTTTGCTGAGAGGTAAGGTGGGTATGTAGCTCACGTGTGGTATGCGTGACACTGTTTGGTTTTGCTGCGTAGTGTTTTTACAGAAGTGCTGCCACAATTAAATTTCCAACCCTTGTATTAATGGTTTATGCATGCCATTAGTCTTGAGCTGTGAGCTGTCATGCCTGTAAATAGGAACGAACAGTAATCCTGCTTTCACAAAAAACAAAATTCCTAAAGCACGCTATGTTATTCAGAGAATCAAGTGCAGAACTTACCGCATAATCCTTGAGTTTTGTTCTGATAATAGAAAGAAGGAAGTTCGATGATGAAGCCACGCTTTTGGTCAAAGAAGCGAACAACCAAATTAATCTTTTTTATATGAATTAACGTAGATATTTTTGGTACGTAAAAAATACCAATTCCTCTTTCGTATGGAGTTTCTTCAGCCTTTATAAGCTTTCGATTACGATAAACCTGCAAAGGAAATTGATAGAATTTGTATTAGATGCGATTCTTAGGCAAAAAAAGATTTAAATGAGAAAACACGTGTCCTATTTTGAGGATCGGAGTGGCCACATATTAACCCCTTAATGCACAGGTTTTTTGAAAAGTGCCGGCCCGAAAAAAAATCAACTTTTGTTAATGTAAAAAACAATTTAAATCGTTGTTTTGCCAAAAAAATTACAAAAATAATCGAAATTTGAGTATATTGGATATTTATACAAATGGTATAATTTCTAATTTTAGACTATTATTATTATTGTCGAAAGTGTATATTGTTCAATTGGTAGGCAATCTACCAATTGACAGTATGATGTGTCATCCCTTGATGCGTAGGTATCAAATATGAAACCCTTATGTTTCATATCTCAAGAATAAAGTATATAAAGTGACGCCTCGAGTCAAGGATGTCTTTACAGCCAGAGCTTAGTAATAAAATAGTTAACAATTATATTTTATTTTACATTATATTTTAGTAAAATATATATTGAAAAATGAGCGAATCAGAATCTGAATATGAATACGCTGTCGGAAAGCGGCTCACAAGGAAGAGATAAGTCGTAAGTGATAAGTAGAAAAAAATATATTTTATACTTGAATAAGTAAGTGTTATAGCTTACAATCCCATGTAAATGATAAATATCAATAAAACGATTTTTTTTTTTGCTTTCACATTGTTATTTTCAATTCTCGATTGCATTCGAGAGTGAAAAATTATAGCAACATAAAGTACAACGCCGCTCGAATTATCTCGAGTGTGCACAGTTTAGACAGTACAGAGCGCTTGAGTTAACTCAAGCGGGCACGTTAAGGGGTTTAGTAAAAGGCGGATTATGACACGTTCTTCAGTAAAGAGATTTTTGAGAACGTTCTTAATAGGAAGGCCTTACCATCCTGATTCCCAAACCACAACCCTTGTGATGTTTGATTTTGGGATGATTTAAAACAACTAGTCAGCGTTGATAAACCAAAAACTATATCTGATCTGAAAGACAGAATTTCACGACATGTTCTTAGCATTCCTCCATACACACTATGGTCAACTCTAGAACATGGTACCTTGCGATTTCAAATGGTAGTTAAAAATGATGGCAGTCATGTTGAACAAGTCTTGTTGTAATAAAGTTAATTTAACTAGAGTAAATGTTGTCTAAATGTTAGATTCATCAAAAAATGTCTTTGGGGAAATTTGAACTATATTTTTAATTCCACAAACTTGTAATGCTTGGCTTTGGGAGGATTTGAAACAACTAGTTAGTGTTGATAAACCAAAAACTATATCTGATCTGAAAGACAGAATTTCAAGACATGTTCTTAGCATTCCTCCATACTACACACTGGGATCAACTCTAGAACATGCTACCCTGCGATTTCATACGGTAGCTGAGAATATTGTTGAACAAGTCTTGTTGTAATAAAATTAATTTAACTGGAGTAAATTTTGACTAAATGTTTGATTCATCAAAAAATATCTTTGGTGAAATTTTTAACTATATTTTTTACAGACCTGCCAGTGCCGTGCTTCAGTGCATATTTGTACGAAATTTTATTTAAGTTAATAATTTTAATAAACACATGGTAAGTTCATTGTCCACTGAAGATTTTAGTTAAAAGAAAGTTAAAAACTCTAGGCACTTTATTTCCTTTTTGAATTACTTCCATATTTTTATGTCTTTTTATCAATTAAATTATATCACTTAAGGACATGTATTTTATTTTATCGAATTATGTGTTTATATTTAAATTATAGGGTGAAATGTATATTACCCCTGAAATCATTTACAGTCATAAAGCAAAATCAAATTAATGGTGATTATTTTAATGAAAAGATGGAAAGAATGTTGCTATGTCTCAGGTAATCATATTCTGTTCACATGTAGCGAGTTCTCTTTACCTGAGACTGTATTCTACATTTCCAATATCGTCTACATTTGGAAAAAAAACTTTGGCATATGATTTCCTACCTTGGGTTTGAGCACATCATTCGGAACCGAATATGTTTATGATTGGAAGCGAGCAGGATGGTATTTTCCTTTTTCTTGAGAAGTATCCGTCTACAGTGTTCCCTCGCCATTTCGCGCTTCATGTTTTGCGGCTTCAGTACTTCGCGGGTTTTTCCAAAATATTCATCAAAAAATAAAAATGAAAAGCACAACCATGTTGGCAGCCACACTGCAAAAAGGAGCGTTGTTTCATGTTGATATGTGGGAGAGAAGGATTCTTTCATGTCAAATAAAGAGATGAGTTGACTCAGAGTACATACCACGGGTTCTTGAGAAGTA
>CM063500.1:65088821-65118821 GCA_032207245.1 Pardosa pseudoannulata | reverse complement strand
TTACTCTATCCTCAGGACATGCTGTGCTAAAGCCCAGGATTTGGAAATTCATAGTTTTATCCTCGGATGTCAAGTGCTGGACGAGAACATAAGAACAAGTTCCCTGGAAGGCGTAATGTCTTCCATCAAACGTAATGTAGTTATGATCACCATGACCCCGGCAGATGCCTGAAATATCATCGAATAAAATTCACCATATTTCCTCTATGTGTATTTATAAAATACATCTTCTTAGTTTCATGATTAAAAAACGATTGTAAGGTAATTTCATCATTAAGGGCCAGTCTCACCAAAGTCGTTTAACAGCTAAACCGTGATTAATCTCTGTTTAAACAGAGAATTGTCTCCCACCATTGGTTGGCTCCATGGGTTAATCACCGTCAGTCATTTAACGACTCTGGTGATACCGGCCGCAAAAATTTAATTGATTTGATTGGTCTAATGAAATAAAAATTAACGATATGAATTTGTTTTTCAGAAACACAAATGATAATTTTATTTTATGGTAATTTGGAACTTCCTAAGACAAAATAATAAAAAGGTTGGAAATGCTGTTGAACAATACCACCAAAAATATTTTTGAGCCTCTAAAAAATGGGAAAGAAAGTTTTTTAAAAAATTGTTAGAATAGCCCTTTTTATTTAGCATAAATATAAAGTGATTTACAGTATTCATTCTTACTGGCTGTCACCATAGCATGGAAAAATGAACACACGTATAATTTTTACTCAGCTAAAGGAAGGAAGCTGGTACTAATAACAAAATATATTATCGCGTAGTTGAAGTGAAAGTGGTTAACTCAACGAAAATGCTCAAGACCAATTCAAGATTTTATTTCCCTGAAACTGAAGGAATCTCTACTTTTATACAGTTTTGGAACCTTCCAGACTTTGAAGGCTCGTAGAAAATTAGGAACTATAATTTACATAAATTTGCATGATTAAATTAAATTAATATAAAGCAAATTCAAAAATTAATTTTTAAAGGCACCTTGCCTCGCTAACGAGTCCGCTGCTTTACCGACTGAACAACGACGTCCTTGATAGAAAGGAACGATTTTCGCTAAATTAACTCCCTCTTAAGAGGAAGCAGCATCCCGCAGCAATCTTGTTTGGTTCCTTGTTACAGAACTCCTGGAAGTAGACATCTCCTCATCATCCAATTGTTTTTTTTTTTTTGATCAAGATAAGGTTTTAGTCTTAGTACATGAACGACATCTTGTGAACTCCGACGCCCTGTATTTTGTTTCACACTTTCAACTGCATATGTCACGTCAGACAGTCGTCGTGTTACTCGATAAGGTCCGAAGTAGCATACGTCTCAGTAGCTTTTCGGATAATCCTACTTTTCGTACCGGGTAAAACCCATACTAAGTCCCTGATATTGTAGCTGACAGGTCAATGCCTCTCGTCATATCGGCGTTTGTCTGTAGCTTGCGATTCGCGGATATGGAGTTTTGCTTGCTGTCTAGCTTCCTCTGCCTTGGTAATAAGATGATGCACATAACTTTCGTCCAAGTTTCGGTATTAGAGGGGAAACTTAAGTCAAGAGGAGTCTGGATATCTCTACCATAAACGAGAAAGAATGGACTAAATTCCGTAGTATCTTGTTTTGCTGAATAGTACCCAAAAGTCACAAACGGTAGTATAGTATCCCGATATCTTTGTTCTACATCTACGTACATAGACAGAATGTCAGCCAGTGTTCTGTTGAATCTTTTTGTCAGTCCATTGGTCTATGGATGGTAGGCGGTCGTTAGAAGATGTGACGTCTGGCATAACTGGTTGATATTTTTAACAATATGAACTAAAAAGTTAGTCCTCTATCGCTTATCATTTCTTTAGGAGCTCCGTGCTTCAGTACAGTTTCTTCAACTATAAATTTAGCGATTTCAGTGGCCTCATCAGGATAGCGCTGCGCAGTCCCTCATATAGGTCCAAATTCGATCCTCAGGCTGGGAAAAGTTGATTCAACCTTTCATATCTTCTATGGGTAGACAAACACAGGACCAAGCATGCTTGGGATGTAAGGTTGACTACCTAACCAGGACATATGTTTTGAACCCCAGGGCACTTGGTGTCGAAAACGGAGATTAACACCATGTAGGCCATGGCCTCACGTGGGCTGTATTGATGGGAGTTTAGTTGAGAGTTTAGTATAAATAACTGATAACTACAATTGAATATTTACTTATTTCTTGGTACTATTGTTATTGTAATCTAAAAACTATGGTAAAAAGTTGTATTGTATTGTATATAAAAAGGATTGTATTTGTTCTTGTTTTTACATACTTCTACAAAGTACTGTAATCATGAAATATTTAAGTATTCAAATTTCAAGGGAATATACTAATTTTGACCATGCGTGAATCTATTTTGAGAAACTAAAACATTACATCTGTACGTGCGTAAAGGAAACTTTAATTTTGAAACTTTTAACTAATTTTTTTTTTACCATATTTGAGATACTGCTGTATGTCTTTGGATGGGTCATCGTAAGAACTGACTTGCCATATTTGATCACGTTTTGCCTAGTTCGATGTGAGGGCATGTACATATGTACAGATCTAGCATAACTGAAAAACGGTTCGTCGTAGATGGTTGAAATTTTGTATTGGGATTGTTCTAAAGCATAGTTATGTGGTACTTACACCGGTTTTTAATTTAATTTTTTTTTATTGCAAACTGAAGAAAATTTTTAGATTTAATTTGAGTTTCCAAGCTATCATTTTCTTACAATTTTTGTTTACGTTAAAGATGCTGTTGTTGTTGACTTATGCCATTTGCTGAAACCAAGCACGACTGAGCCGGAGTCTACTCGTTTTAAGACAAAGGGGTGCGCCTTTCGTTATAACGAACGCCTCAAGGGTGAAAGTACGACTTATGCTCAAGTCGGTCCTCGCAATTTTGAAGCAGAGGCCAAGCAGAAGACCCATATGTCGTGTAGCTCTCGTTTAAATTTAGGTATACAACTATGATTAAATTTATAGTGGTATTTTGTTTTTGTTAGTCACAAGGACTAAATATTATTTGGGTTGCGTTGTGTAAAATATTTAAGTACTAAATTCAACCACAGGTTCTGAAAGACTACAGACTTAAAATAAAAAATAAAGTAATAAGCTAAATAACGATTGACTGAAATCAGCTTTAAAGCAAAAAAAAAGGTAAATTTATTACAATTAAATATACATTACTAATATACAAAATTTTGATTAAGTTTCATAAGATTTACTTTTTCAACATGATCAATTTAGGTGTGTCTCATTAGCCCTCGTGTGCAAAACAGTAGACCGTAGCGCTCCAAACCAAATCAAATCAATTTAGGTGCAACACTAATTAAGATTTGACAATAATAATTTCCTATCGCTTAGCTAACTATATATAAGAGAGAGGACCCAATCTCAACTTCAAAATATATAAAATAATGAGTACCTCTGTGAATCTATTTGGTGTGCCAGGAACACTGCTGATTGGGAGCTATCCAGGATTGGGTAGGTGTGGTACCAATTTTCAAGCTTCCGTCGGTCTAGTCAGGGGCTTCCTTCTGAGTATTTGAGGTGCGGTCGTAATATTTGACACAGGAACACTGCTGTTAGCTGCGAGACGTTCCAAACGTTTCCGAGTCTCTGTCGAACTCAAAGCTATTCTTCTTGAACTCCCGAAGTCCCAATGTCACAGTCGTCTCCTCCGACGTCTGACCTCTGACAGTTGGACTTCTCTACTCGACTTGACTCTCGAACACCCCTCCCTCTTGACTTTTTTATTTTATGTATTTTTCATCTGTGTCCATTCTTATCTCTCTTCGTCCAATCAGGAGAGCTGTAAAACTCCAATTGGTCTCTTTTACCCCGCCTTGAAACCGCCAACGTGGAAAAATCTTATCCCTTCAAATTGGGCATTGTCCCTTAGGGACTCATAAATAACTCCAAAAAGGTACAAGTTTTATTTAGTGTCATGTACGGAGACGTGATTCTAACCTGGGACTAGGATCAGAACTCCGCCCGTGGATCCCGCACACGACGTTGAAATAATTTTTATTGTTCCTCTTCTCCTTTACAAAAGATGTGATGAGGTCAGATTTAGATCCCAAGCATTTTACTTCTCGTATTAATTAATCTATTATATTACTGATCTAAATCGCCTCATCACACCATAGACTTGGCCTGCCATCCCCAGAGATATTGATTGAGATCTTGGAGGACATTATGACCACGAACATATTTTACTTGCCCCAGACACCTTTAACGAACAATATGGATCTTAGGCCGGCTCAGGTACCGATTCCTCAGCTTCTCATTTACGAGATCGTTTCTTTTACCGACTGAGCTACTGCGGCTTACGTTAAAGGTATACACAAGGTAAATTTAAGTGCTTTTTTAAAATCAAAGCAGTATTTATAGAAATTAGTTTGTTGGGAATGTTTTCTTTACTGAAAGGTAAAATTTAATAAAAAAAAGCATTTTCAATTCAATATTTTAGGTTTCATGAATGACAAGTAACACTCATATTTTAAACATTTTTTTTACTTACAGTCTTGACACATATTAGGCTTGACGCAATGATTTTGATGATGTACGAGACCAGGAGGGCAGTAGCAACCAGGGACACAGGTTGAATTGCATATTTTCGAACGCTGGTGGTAGTTGTCACAAGTCAGTTGACATCCAGGTCCGCAATTTTGCCATTCCATGCCCTGCGAGCAAGTGGGAACTGAAAGATGGTACAAGCAAAATTTCAATGAAGATAGACAATCTTAAAAATTTTGAAAGGTTTTAAGAGTAAGTGAGAACTATTATTTAGTGATTTCTAGTTGAAATTACGAGGGTTGGAACTTTAATAGTGGCAACACTACTGTGAAAACGATACGCAACAAAACCAAAGAATATACCGTATACCACATGTTAGCTACATATCTACTTTACCTCTCAGCAAAAAGACTCGTACTTCCTACATCACGAACATATGGAATGACGTGAAGAACTAATCCTTGTATAAGCTAAAATAAGACAGTGATGGTGTCATCCTAACACCCCAGATAGCAAATTTAGTTTGCAGCAAACTTGCAGCAGTCTTGCTTTGAAAGCCTGTAAATTTACAGCAAGTTCAGCAGGACAAGTCCGAAAGTTTGAAACAAGACTGAAGCAAGTCTACGCAAACTTCGAACTCACCATCCCGCCAATTTGCAGCACACTTGACCTCTAACTTGCAGCAAACTTGTCAGGCAAGTTACAGTACACTTGTCGTGCAAGTTTGCCGCAAACTTGTTTTATCAAACTTGCAGCAAATTAGATTCTCAGCAAAAAGACTCGTACTTCCTACATCACGAACATATGGAATGACGTGAAGAACTAATCCTTGTATAAGCTAAAATAAGACAGTGATGGTGTCATCCTAACACCCCAGATAGCAAATTTAGTTTGCAGCAAACTTGCAGCAGTCTTGCTTTGAAAGCCTGCAAACTTGCAGCAAGTTCAGCATGACACGTCTGCAAGTTTGAAACAAGACTGCAGCAAGTCTATGTAAACTGCGAAATCACCATACCTCCAACTTGCAGCACACTTGACCTCTAACTTGCAGCAAACTTGTCACGTAAGTTACAGTACACTTGTCGTGCAAGTTTGCCGCAAACTTGTCTTATCAAACTTGCAGCAAATTAGTCATGCAAATTACAATACACGTGAATGAAAACGAAAACGTTGCTTAGGGAATTAATAGAATCAACACATCTATTTAATTTATTAGAAAGTTTAGATAGTTGCAAATAATAGAGAAATGCTACTTTAAAAAATAACCACACTTGAATAATTAAAATAATAAATGCCTTTTAAAAGATCCATAGCAGCTTGCGAATTGGCGTGTCTGCCATGTTGTCATTCTTTCATTCCGGGAAACGTTTGCGCATGCGCTCGATATCTTAACTCTCCTGCAATGATGGGAATTTTCGCTTGTTCCAAGTTTGTCGTGACAAGATTGCCACAGTTTTGCAGCAAAATAGCGTTGCAAAGGAGTGGTCGCTTTATGTTCCATCTAACTTGCAGGAGTTTTGCTGCAAGTTTGTTCCATCAAATTTGTTATGACAAGATATTATCCAGAAAAATCAAACTTGCTGCAAGTATGCATGCTATCTGGGACATACCGTTCCCCCTCAGCAGAGAGTCAATGCGCAGTACTACTGCTCATATTTGGAGCAACATCTCGGACCAGCTTTGAGAAAAAAGGCAACACTTTCTGAATAACGTCCCTATCATTTTGCATGATAATGCTCGGCAAGTTGCACAGCATAAATTGTGACTGATTTGTTCGATCGATGGGGCTGGGAAGTGCTTTACCATCCACTATACTCCCCAGATTTCTCCCCTTGTGACTTTGGTTGTTTGGTTGGTTAGAATTTAGTGGCGCTAATTCCTGAAAGGGCAAACTGCGCCAAACAAGACGAAAATAAAGAACAAAGTAATAGATAAAAAAAAGAAAATAAACACAGGAGAAAGGAATTTTGAGGATGAAATAGACGAAACTATAAATTAAAACGTTAAAAGCACATAAAAATCAAACAAACGGAGATAATAAATTGCAAATATATACAAGATAGATTAATACATTATAAGAAAATTAAAAAACAAAATTGAAAATTGAGAAATTGAAAATTAAAAATTGAAATAGAGATTAACGGACAAAAAAAATCACAGAATTCAGATTTCATAATAAATAGCCGTACAACGAAGAAAGGGAAACAAGCCTGGATGTGGTGTTTCACCGATGATTGTCTCAGGAGTCGGCGATAAATTTTTAAAGAATTTTATATACATTGATTTGAGACAACAAAATGTGTGCGACTGTGTAAGGTGTTTTACAATAAGCACACTGTGGAGGATCTTCACCCAGCAAGAGATGGACATGGGTAAGTCTGCAATGACCCACTCGTAGACGAGTGAGTATTACGTCTTGTCTCCTAGAAGGGAGTTGGGGCCACTTGGTAATTTTTGATTTTACTTCTCGCAATTTATTTGACGACACGTTATTCCAACAGTTCTGCCATTTAGCATGTATTAATTCTTTGATGTAATTTTTTAAGTCTGAATAAGGAATACCAGAATTAATGTAATTAGTAGCAGATTTTGCAGCTTTATCTACAAGTTCGTTGCCTTTGATGCCGATGTGAGCGGGAATCCAGCTAAAAATTAACGAGATTCCCATGGATGTAAGGTTAATTATTACAGAAAGTATTTTCAAAATGAGAGGGTTCTGAGTATCAGGAGAGAGCAAAGAATGTAAAACACTTTGTGTAAATAATGAAATTTTTACTGTTGTGATGCATCATTTCCTCTAAATCCTTCAATATGGCAAAGGCTTCAGCAGAAAAGATGGAAAATTTGGGATGTAATTTTCTTGTGACTTCCCCTTGTGACTTTGATTTAATTCCTAAGATAAAGGTACCACTTCGTGGCATTCACTTCAGAACTGTTCCAGAGATTCTTTCGGCAATAGACCGGCTAACAGACTATCAACAGGCGCTGCTACAGGTGTTCTGCGACTTCCACATCCTAGGAAACGGGTACACAGTGCTGGCGACTATATTGAAGTACTGTAAAACATGGTGGCATGAATCACTTTTGTATTCCATGTAAATGAATAGTTGCCACTATTAAAGTTCCAACCCTCGTATTCAGCTGAACAAGACCACACTGATCTGGAACTTCCTCTCCCAGAGGTCTACATCAAGGGCAAACTTCAAGAGCGCCAAATAGCTGACTGTCAGGCCACTTGGGACACATCGGAGAAGGGTAGGCCTGTCTATGCGTACTACCCGAAAGTAAACCCCACCAGGCTAATTTCCAATGCAGCCCTTACAGCTTTCCTTACCGAGCATGGCCCATTCCCGGCCTATCTTAGCCGGTTCCAGCTTTCCGATTCGTCTAGTACGAGATGTGTTTGCGGTGGCCCGGGTTTGCCCGACCACTACCTATTTGACTGCTCCCTCACTACGGATTGGTATTTCAAGCGCCCCAGACCAGACCTGAAGGGTGTCTGGGCTGATCAGCTAATTTGTAACAAAACTCTCTCATCCAAACTAAACAAGCTGTTCGGTTGGCTAATGGAAAATTCAGAGAATCTGCAGGCCCCGTAACAAGGCTGATTCTGAATATATAGCTTTCACTATACTGCCATTTTGTATTTATTTATATGCATTTATCTTGTAATTATTATCATTTTTTTTTATCTTAGCTTATTTTTTTTTAAATTTTATGATTATTACTTTTATTTGTATTTCCAGTGTTATTTTGTCTGTTTTGTATTTGTATGTGTTAGTTTGAGATATTTTTACTGTATTTACTATAATGCATTGTATATTAAAGAGCTGCTGTGGATTGTACACCCGGGGACACCAAAAACATCTTAAACCTTTGTTTTAAGGTAGATGGTCCTCGTTGGTGCAGACAACCCTCGTATTCAAAAGTTATTTTCTTGAGAAATATTCTTCTAAAGTCAACCCATAAAACGAAGTAGAGAGTGTCAATAATTAATAAAAATCTAGTTTGAAATTTCGCCACCAGGGGTGTTTTTTTTTTTGATGAATTGCACATTTAGTCAATGTTTACTCTAGTTTAAAAATATATTACAATAATATAGGTTCAACATGACAGCCATCAATTTGATCTATCATATGAAATCGTAAGATTGCATGTTGAACATTTGACTGCAGTGTGCCAGGGGAAATGCTGAGAACATGCCGTGACATGCTTTTTTCGGATCAGGCAGGGCCGTAACTAAGTCCTTTAGCACCCATGCCGAAAAAAAAAACTGGTCTGCGTCCCTACCACCAAATATAGTGAGAAAATATATAAACATGCTTTTTTATATCATATATTTAGAATGAACTCAATATATTTTGTTAATTCTTAAAGTGTTTTCCTAGCATATTAATTTTTTCTCCTATTTTTACCTTACTATTACTTAATATTTGAACATTTTGAGGATATTATTTTGCTGATAATTTGAATAGTTCATTTGAGGGTAATATTTTTTATTTAGACATTGAATTTTCATAAAAAATTGGCGAATTTCTAAATTTAAATTTAGTTTTAATAACTTTAATAAATTTAAAATTTAAAACGAATATCCAGATTTATATTAAAGCATATTAAGAGTGTTTGGTAAACAATTTGTAAGACTTTTATTTACACGCGCAATATTTACATGCTTTGGTACAGGGGGAGAGCTTATCGCCCATCCTCTCGCTTCGAAGGTTACATTCGATCTCTCTCTGTCCAAGCGGGGTTACAAACTATTCTCAGTAGCGCCATCTAGTATAGTACTAGTGAGCTATGAATTTCCTACACACTCCCCACCTGGACTCTTTTAAGAGTACATAATTATTACAATCTATCATGATACATTGCAAACAATATAAATCCAATTACAACAATATTCTAATAAATTCAAATTTAAATGTTATAATTAAAATTATACTAAACATAATATAAAAAAAATTAAATCAAATCCATACGTTAATATGAAAAAATTAAATTCCAAACAATCACACTTATACTTAAATTGCAATCAAAATTAAAATGTTTTATGTTAATTCACAATAAGAAACATTTGATATCAAGTATTTTACTATACTTAAACTAATATAAAAAACAATAATTGAAAATTATCTAGAATAAAATAAAATATGAAAGTGACAATTTATAAAACACAAAAATCAATTTTACCCAGTAATACTTGAATTTATGCAAAGAAATAATTAAACAATCAAAAAAAAAAAACATACATAAATTTCGATAATAAACACTTAAAATAACAATCATTCAAACAGAATCGAGTTCAAAAGGATACAACAGCTGCACTGGTTTTCTAAAGTGTCCCTTTGGAGTTTTTACCACGCATGCTCTAATGAGAGCATCTCTGCCACGAATAATGTCCACAATTATTCCCAAGTCCCATAGCAGTTTAGATTTGGAAGTTCCGTTAACCAGTACAATGTCTCCTACTTGAAGATTTCGATGTTTTTCTGCAGTTTTATAATGATGAGCAGAGTTCAAATGGTATAAATATTGTTCCTTCCATTTAGTCCACAATTGTTTAAGCAATCTGGTTTGGTAAACCTTCCTTCGCACTAAGTTCTCTTTCGTTGAAATTTTATTTTCCAGTTCAGCAAAATGAAGTGGATAACTAAACTCTTGACGGCCAAAATGAAGGAAATGAGCAGGTGTAAGGGGTTCAGGTTCTCCAAACTCACTTGTCGTATAAGACAGAGGTCGCATATTAAGAATGGCTTCAATTTCAGTTAAAATTGTTGTTAATTCTTCGAATGACAGAAGAGCTCGTCCTAAAATCTTTCGTAATGGATCCTTAACAGATTTTACCATTCTCTCGTAGAAACCTCCCCACCATGGGGCACGTTCCACGATGAACTTCCACTTCACACCTTGGCTGGCGATGAAATCTTGTAGTTTGTGCTCTTTAATGATGTTGAGAAAATTTTGAAGATCCTTGTCCACAGCTTTGAAAGTTTTAGCATTATCAGAGTAAATTACCTTACAAGTGCCACGTCTTGACAGAAATCTACGAAAAGCTAGGAGAAATGCATTTGTGGTCATGCTAGTGGACAGTTCTAAGTGGATGGCTCTAGTAGTAGCACAAGTAAATAATACTATGTAAGATTTTGAAGTGTTGGTCCTATCTATTTTAGCGATAATAGGTCCTGCAAAATCCAAACCAATTATGCTGAATGGTGGTGACTCTGTTATTCTGTCCCTTGGAAGTTGACCCGTTAATTGATTGGATGGTTTTGCATTATACCTTTTACAAAGTAGGCATTTCCCAATGATTTTCTTGATGAATTGACGTCCTTGGGGAATCCAAAATCGTTTTCTAACTCTTGTAAGGGTTAAGGTAACTCCGCTATGCATCGTTTTCTGATGTTCTTGCATAACCAATAATTCTGTGAATCTTGCATTTCTTGGTAAAAGAATCGGATTTATTACATTTGGGCTAAAATCACTTTGATTGAGCCTACTGCATATTCTCAGTATATTGGTATCATCTAAATATGGATATAAGGTACAAATCTTTGAACTTTTCTTAACGTTATTACTACATTTTAAAGAATCGATCTCCTCTCTATAAAATTTCTTTTGCACTTCCTTTATTAGGAATAATTCAGCTTCCTCGATTTCTTCTGCTGATAAGGTGCCCTTACGTTTAACCGAATTTCTTGAATTAAATGCAAACCTTTTAATCCATGCTACTATTTTAATTGCTTTCAATAATGTGCTGAATTTGCCAATCTGTATGAGTTGCTCTTCAGACCCTGAGGCACAAACATTTTGAACAATCACCTTCTTATCCTCTTCAATTTCAATTCTTCTTCTACCTCCCTCAACCCAAAATTTTTACTCATAGAGGGAAATCAAAATAAGAATTTTTTTTTACCATATACTGTGCGTATTAATGAATATGATTCATTAAAGGGGCATAATACTTTTCAAGACTTAATATCTTCATTGCAACATACTTTCACCAAATCATCTTAAAACTGCTGTTGTTGTTTCTAATGCCTCTTGATTAAACCAAGCATGATTAAGCCCCACGCTACTCTCATTAAGGCAAAGGAGATCAAGAAATAGGTATACTACAGAACTATTTTAAGTAGTAAAGAGCAGAAACAATCTTACTTAGTCAGAAAGAAGAAGGTTGACTTATCCAATCAGTCTCTTTTTTATCACCAAGAAGATCATTATCGTTTAGTACAACAGTAGTAACCTCCTAATTGCTTTAGATATTTTCTTTATTTTTGACGATTATAAAGATACAGAAGTGTTTTATATCTTACAACAATCTGGTGACACACATTCATAAATAAAAAAGGAAGGGATCTTGCGATATTGTTTGTCTAGTTATCACAAGTACGAGGTTCGATTCTTGGTGTTTGTCTAGTTATCACATGTAAGGTTTGATCTTTGGACCTTGGAAGGTTCACAATGACTTCATCTATTCAGTGGTGAGGACCAAGCATGCTTGGGAACTAAGAAATGTAGATTGTGTTCAAGGTTTACCACCTAACTGGGATATATCATTCATAACCCAAGGCCCTTGGTCTCGACAACAAATATTAGCACAGTAGGCCCTAACACCACCTGTTTGGGATGTAATGCCGAGGATTTAGTTTAGTTTAACTATCATTTATTGTTTATAATTGCAAAACTTTAAATGCCATTAAAAGCTCAATACTTGTTGTTTTATGCTACTTAGTCAAACCAAGCACGATTAAGCCATATGCTACTCGCATTAAGGCAAAGATGTGAGCTTTTCCTTTCAACAAGCACCTCAAGGGTTAGAGTACGACTTTCGCTCAAATGGGTCCTCATAACTTTGAAGCAGGGACTAAGCAGAAAACCCATAGGCTTGGCCTGCTACCCCCAGAGGTATTGATTGAGAACTTGGAGGACATTGTGACCACAAACCTATTTTACATGCCCCAGTCATCTTTAACTAACACAGAGGATCTTAGGCCGGCTAAGGCTCCGAATCCGCAACCCTCTAGTTACGAGGGCGTTGCTTTTGCCGACTGAACTACCATGGCTCACATCTTAACACACTGTATGCGGAACACGTACTAGTACGTTTTCTGACGATTGATACTTGAGCGCGGGACATGTACTAAAACATTTTCTGACAATTGATACTTGAGAGCGGGGCACGTACTAGTACGTTTTCTGACGATTGATACTTAAACTCGGGACACGTAATAAAACGTATTCTGACGATTGATACTTGAGCGCGGGTCACGTACTAGTACGGGTTAGTGCAGCGACATGGTTTGTTTGTGGGTACAAAAATAACGGTATATACAGGAAAACGAAGCCAAATGTTTTTATCTACTACATAGATTCTGGAAAAATTTAGACAATTAAAAACTAGTTTTTGCATTATTCGATGGGGAATCACAGAACGGGAAGGTTGATTAAAAAATCAATTTAGATTTAAAATTAACTTTTTATTTATCCTTGCGGAAATGATATTATATATATGTATATTTATATACTATATATATATATATATGTTTATATATATATTTGTTTATTTGTTATATATATATTTGTCTCTTTATATATTTGTTTATATATTTCAATATAAAATACGAAAAGTTGGTTAATAATTAAATAATTTTCCATCCGTTGAGATTTAACTGAATAACTAAATTTACTCTCAAAACGCCCGCTTTCGGTAGAATTCCGCTGCGAAATGTACCCGCATAAAATGTGTTAAAATAAAAAATTCTTCAAAATCTCTCCAGCTTTAATGTGTATTTTTTAGTCTTGTCATTTCAAGTAATATATTTTGAAAAATAACATAAAAAATATTCCAAAGGCTATAAATGCAATTCATGTATCCGATGTAAGTAGATTTAGATATTTTACAATTGTTATACATATTCTATGTTTTTTAAAAAGATATTTTTTCATATAGTAAAACAAAATAGCATTACATAAAGTTGCATCCTTATTAATATTTTTTATTATATAGGGGATCTGTCCCAAAATTTTTAGGTGTAGATTTCCGGCACTTAAAAAGCGCCAAATCTGTAGCTGCGGTGGCGTTAATACGTAAGTACATACACATACATATTATTTCGAACCAATCTGTCAGGCCAAATAATGTTTTTCCACCGCTCGGAATTACAATTTAATTGAATAAGAAATTTGTTTTTGCACTCTGGACCAGAGGGCACTACACCAGAGTCGGACAGCTATTACACTTATTTTATGAAATTCAATAAAACTAATTAATTAAAAATAAAGAATATATGCTGAAAATTTCATATATTTGCGGTAATAATTCAAAAAGATATGGTAAAGGGGAAACTAAGAAAAAATTGTTCCATTTAAAAAATTTTAGAGTGACTGGTTCAAGGTTTCATTCAAGGTCATTTCAAGGTTTTAACACTAGAATTACGGAAGGGGTCATTTTGACACCTAGAAAACTTTTATCTCTGACAGCTTTTCTATTTTTTTGCAAATATCTTAATCCTTTCTCGACTTTTCCTAAATCATTGTGATTTATGAAATAGTAAAGATTTCAAGAAAATCTTATTTTTATTTTAGCCCTAACAAATAATTATACCTAGAAATACGACAGGCTATATACCGACGTTGAAGACAAGTGTAAACTTCATAATGACTCTTTCACTATTTTATTAGCAGAACTGGAAGCATTCATAGCTTTGTTGTACATAAGGGGCATTAGCCGCCAAGGGCTTACCAATTCTCAGTTTGTGGTCCAAGACTTGGGGACCAAAGTTTTTTCATGAAACTATGAGTAGAGATAGGTTTCCGGAAGCTATGAAATTTCTTCGTTTTGAAAATAAACTAACAAGCTCTTCACGTTTGCAGTGTGATAAATTTACACTAATATCCGAGGTATGGAATACTTTTATAGAAAACTGTAAGCTTTGCTATAAACCAAATGAAAATATTGCGTTTGATGAACAGTTATTCCCTACAAAAACAAGACCCCGTTTTTTGCAGTATATGCCTAACAAGCTCAATAAATTCGGAATAAAATTTTGGCTAGCAGTAGATGTTAGGACAAAATACTTATTAAACTGATTTCCATATTTAGGGAAAGATGAAATGAGACCAAGTGATCAAAGTTTAGGAGAGAACGTAGTAAATCGTTTAATTGATCCTACATACTTGCAAAGTCTGTATATTTTTAAAATCAAACTGTAGTTGTCATAATTTGCGCTATTTTAATTTATTTTTCACAAATATATTATATCATATAGAGAAATATGCAGATATCTTATCAAGGGGTCAAAATGACACCCGCCGTAATTCTAGGTATACAAAGACCACCGTAATTCTAGTGTTAACCCCTTCCGGTAAAATGACGTGTCTAACTCGCCATTAGTTTTTCATTCCATACCGCACAATGACGAGCTACACTCGTCATGCGATTAAAGTTACTGTTAGATATGATAATTCATTTAGTTTAAAATTTCTAGTGTACTGAATTTGGCAACACTTTTATCACTTGTGAAAATCACAAGTCACTATTCCATATTGTTTACTTAGAATTTCTTGGTACAAGTCATTGCCAAATTAATGAGTCAGAATAAAAGAAAACCTACTAAGAAATACCGTGTGTCTTACAAGTATCAAATTAAAAGTGAGACTACTTGGCGGTGTAAACAATTAAGAATTCCTTTGCACTTTGTTTTGAAATGTACCACTAGCTTGAAGATTATTATCTGTATACCTTATTAATGTTTTGTTTTGATATTTTCTTAATTTTACCGTTTCTGATATTATTTAACACTATGTTAAAAGTGGATTTTAATTAAGAATATGTAAGAATTGTAAAATGAAACAAGTTTTTTAAATAAAAATTAAATGGTTATTTCATGTACAGTTTTTCATTATTAAATCATACCGGAAGGGGTTAAAGGTACTTAGTTAAATATAGAGCTTGTGATAAAAGACCATCTAAAATAGTATACTCACTACAGCCATGTAAGAATCGCCATTCTGGTGCAGTTTGCCTTTTGAAACTGTCGCAGTCCTCTGAGAAGCTCTCAAATGCAAGGCATTTGCATCTTTCACTGTCATCAGTTCCATTATTAAGCGACCGCTGCAAACATTCGCACATGAACGCAAAACATGCCTCTATCTTTCTGTTTAAATCAGCCATTTTATAGCAAGATTTGAATGGCATCTCTCTAAAAAGATATAAAACAGTTATGAATACGTTAATAGGCTCGGATCAGGGACTCGAGCCCCTCAAGTCTCACCTGAAAGAAGTTCTAGATTTAAATATATTGCAGTTTAACACTGCTAACATTGATATAAAAGACCATTTTAAAATATAAATGTTTGAAACAGCATAATTAATTAAAACTTAATTTTAAGTGAAAATTATGATTTTTGAATTTTTATTATCTTAGAACACTATCGTGTTTTTTATTGATCGTTGTTTCTATTGTTACATTTGCAAAAGAAATTTTTTTAAAAATTTATTTTAAAGCCAAGTAACACATATACTTTTTTTAAAAATTAATTTATCGCACATTGAATTTACACTCAGATTTTATGAGTCTATCATGTATTTTTGTTGCAAAACACCTGAGACGTAAGGGTAGCATCCTAGAGTTAAAAATGAACATAAAAACATTATACTTGTAACCTTAGTTTTTCACAGGTTGCATTAGCTTTACTGGAGATTCCAGGAGTATAATTTGGCTTGGAGCATTTTCCTTCTGATTCAATAGTCCAGCTATCACCGAATTCTTCATCGCTACGAGCCATGATGCCATTGGGCATTTTCAGATCATCTTCGACTTTTCTGTTATACACCCCGCACAAGCCCTCAGTTCCATTAATCAAGAGTTTGGACACCTATACAAGAAAAAGCTAGTTTTCATTTTTTAAATTTTACAGTTGATATATACTTTTAGTTTCTACATGTACGAATTTAAAGATGTTACGATGCATGAAAGAAAAACTCTCCTTTGTTCCTGTGTTGCACAATTTTACATGTATACTTCTGACATCCTTATATTCTGATATAAAAAATCTAGTTTTGACTTTGTAGTGTAGTTTTATTCCCTTGTACAGGATGTATCGAGGTACTTTCCCACGATGGTGAGCACGTGCATGTACAGCTGTGGGAGAAATTTTCAAAAAAAATTTAGGACGGATTGTTGACTTCGAGTTTAGGGACCCCTGCGGAGGAGGTATAGATCTCAGAATGGCACAAGCGTAACGGTCAAGCTCGCACAGAGATGTAACTGTGAGTTATGGGGGCAGGGGCTAAAATTAATGTCAGCTCTCCCAAAAGGGGCTATTTTAATGAGGCCACCTAAACTCCCGAAGGGGGTGCAGATGTGAGAAACTTTCACCAAACAAGCGATTGGCAAAGACTCCTAGACTTTTATGAAAAGAATTTGTTGTTAATACCGGTGATAAAATTTTCATTGCAACAAAAAATAATCGATGATTAAATTTAAAATTATCACGTATGTACCTAATCTATTATTTAATCCAAATATAAAAGAAAATTATTTACGTCATATCTAAGTTCAGTGATAAAAAATATAATAATAATGCCGACGATATTTAAATAATTTAAAATAAGAAATGATTAAATGAGAGGGTTAAAGGAATGACGTCATAATGCTAGAAAAAATGTTATTTTTACCTATTTATTATGTGATAAATTGATAAATTTAATTACCTGCTCTTAACAGGGAAAATAGGGCTTGAAACAATGGTATTAAACTCTCGAAAAGGGGGGAAGTGTTAAATTTATAGCATTTCAAAGAAGATCGTATTTTTCGCTGTGATATGAAGCATATTTATATCAATTTATTTTAGAATCGAATCGATAGTTTAGGAGAAGATAAACTTTACTGGCTTTGAATTTTGCTAACCCTAACTGAGGACGAATCCAATATGGATGGTTCTATCCATTCCAGGTCCAACCGCTCCATAAATTCGAGGACAGACGGGCAAATAACTTAGGCTATAGTTAAATAGGGGATTTTTCTATGTAGTTTAATTCTTTTTGAAAAAATTATTAAAAATGTAAAGTAGCGTTCACAATTTTTTTATTTGGATTAAAATTAGGATTATTGGGCACGTTTATACAAGGAGATTTCGAAGAAGAAAGGGTAAGTAAAACTTATTCATTTTTATGGATATTTAATTTTAGAATTTTTATGAAGTAAATGTTTTTCCAAGAGCGAAAGGTAAGTGTTACTTACTGCATTTTAATTTTAGAATTTTTATGATGAACATTTTTACGGTAGAGAGATTCATCTTACCTGTATTTTTGAATTTTCCAGCTTGTCCCACGTGACATTGAATTCGTATTTCAGAGATCTGAAGATAAGATAGTTAGTATTCTGCTTCAATTCAATGTGAGGAAATCTCTGCGAAACCAACCACAAACTTCTCAACGGCACTTTGGTTTTTTTAACAGTCACAGTATCGATACCTGGTCCAAAAGTAATGGTCAGTCCATCTATGGTTATAATAATGATTCGGTAACAATTGACAGAGCTTTCAGGAGGACATATTCTGCGCACTGTAAAAAAAAATAAATTATTGCAGAATTTAGAAACTGGACTTTTGCTTAGAAAATTAGTGTGTTTCTACTTGATTACTAATTTCAACAATGAATATCCTTTAACCCTTTAAAGGACACTAATAACGGTAAAACAACGGTACCGTGGTTTTTTCAACAGTCACAGTATCTATGCCTGGTACACAGGGCTTTACTTGGTCTATACCTGGTCCAAAAGTAATGGCCAATCCATCTACAGTTATAATAATAATTCGGTAACAATTAGCAGGGCTGTCAAAAGGACATATTCTGCGCACTGAAAAAAATTAAATTAATTCATAATTTAGAAACTGGACTTTTACTTTTGCTTAGAAAGTTAGTATGTGTTTCTACTTGATTACTAATTTCAACAATGAATCTCCTTTAACACTTTAAAGGACACTAATAACGGTAAAACAAAGGTACCGTGGTTTTTTTCAACAGTCACAGTATCTATACCTAGTCCAAAAGTAATGACCAATCCATCTACAGTTATAATAATAATTCGGTAACAATTGACAGGGCTTTCAGAAGGACATGTTCTCCGCACTGAAACAAAATTAAATTAATTCAGAATTTAGAAATTGGACTTTTACTTTTACTTAGAAAATTAGTATGTGTTTCTACTTGATTACTAATTTCAAAAATGAATCACCTTTAACCCTTTAAAGGACACTAATAACGGTAAAACAACGGTACCGTGGTTTTTTCAACAGTCACAGTATCTATGCCTGGTCCAAAAGTAATGGCCAATCCATCTACAGTTATAATAATAATTCGGTAACAATTGACAGAGCTTTCAGAAGGACATATTCTGCGCACTGAAAAAAAAATTAAATTAAATCAGAATTTAGAATTTGGATACTTACTTTTACTTTGGAAAATTAGTATGTTTCTACTGGATTACTAATTTCAACTAAAATTGGAAATCTCCTTTTAATGCCTTTATCAGTTGCAGAGATAAGTTTCAATCAGTAGTGTCAACAACAAAGAGAAAACTTGTATCTTTGAAATTGAATTGGTCTATACTTTAAGGCATCGTTAAATTCCGTGATTATTTTTGCGATTCTAAATATTGCTTAGAGATACTTTAGATAAAAAAATGTAATATCACAGAGTAGTTTTTAAATTTAAAACTCTAGTGCATTGCAAGAAAAGTTAAATAACAGTAAACAGGATATCATATAAATGATTGAAGTCAGGTCATACAACGAAGAGAAAACTTGCATCTTTGAAATTGAATTGGTCTATATTTTAATGCATCTTTAAATTCTGCGATTACTTTTTATGATTATAAATATTGCTTAGAGACGACTCAACCAGTCCTATACTTTAGATAAAAATGTAATATCACAGAGTAGTTTTTAAATTTAAAACTCGAGTGCATTGCAGGAAAAGTTAAATAACAATAAACGGGATATCATATAAAGGATCAAAGCCAGGTCATACAACAAAGAGAAAACTTGCATCTTTGAAATTGAATTGATCTATACTTTAATGCATCTATAAATTAAACGATTACATTTTGTGATTCTAAAGATTGCTTAGAGACGACTCAACCAGTCCTATACTTTAGATAAAAAATGTGATATCACAGAGTAGTTTTTAAATTTAAAACTTGAGTGCATTGCAGGAAAAGTTAAATAACAATAAACGGGATATCATATAAATGATCAAAGCCAGGTCATACAACAAAGAGAAAACTCGCATCTTTGAAATTGAATTGGTCTATACTTTAATGCATCTATAAATTCAACGATTACTTTTTGTGATTCTAAAGATTGTTTAGAGACGACTCAACCAGTCCTATACTTTAGATAAAAATGTAATATCACAGAGTAGTTTTTAAATTTGAAACTCGAGTGCATTGCAGGAAAAGTTAAATAACAATAAACGGGATATCATATAAATGATCAAAGCCAGGTCATACAACAAAGAGAAAACTTTCATCTTTGAAATTGAATTGATCTATACTTTAATGCATCTATAAATTCAACGATTACTTTTTGTGATTCTAAAGATTGTTTAGAGACGACTCAACCAGTCCTATACTTTAGATAAAAATGTAATATCACAGAGTAGTTTTTAAATTTGAAACTCGAGTGCATTGCAGGAAAAGTTAAATAACAATAAACGGGATATCATATAAATGATCAAAGCCAGGTCATACAACAAAGAGAAAACTCGCATCTTTGAAATTGAATTGATCTATACTTTAATGCATCTATAAATTCAAAGATTACTTTTTGTGATTCTAAAGATTGCTTAGAGACGACTCAACCAGTCCTATACTTTAGATAAAAATGTAATATCACAGAGTAGTTTTTAAATTTAAAACTCGAGTGCATTGCAGGAAAAGTTAAATAACAGTAAACGGGATATCATATAAATGATCGAAGCCAGGTCATACAACGAAGAGAAAACTTTCATCTCTGAAATTGAATTTGTCTATACTTTAATACTTTAATGTATCTTTAAATTCCGTGATTATTTTTGCTATTCTAAATATTGCTTAAAGATGACGCAACTAATCCTATACTTTAGATAAAAATTATAGTATAGTTCTTTATATAAAGGTATCACAGAGTAGTTATTACATACAAAAACTGAATAAATTTCAAGGAAAACTGAAGACGAGTAAACGGGATATCCTGTCAATGACCAATGGCATGCTATACGACGAAGAGAAAAACTGGATCATTGAAACTTAATTCTTCACTACTTCCTGTGTTTTTAATTTCCAAGGGTTGTTTTTGTGTGTTTCTAAATATCTCTCAAATGTGACACAGCTGTTCCTATACTACAGTTAAAAAATGTAACATCTGAAATTACTTTTTAACCCGTTGTTACAAATGCCAGAAAAACGACCAGACGGGATTATAAACTTAGAGTATCCCATACTTGCTTCTTACTATTTTCTAACATAAGATACGACACTAAAAATTAAAAAAGAGAATAAATTTGCTTTGTACTGTTTTCTATCTTATACACCAAAAAAAGTAAAAAAATAGCATTATACTCTCATAAACATATTTGAAAATATACTTCATATATTCTCTGCAAGTACATACGAAGTATTTCATATATATGACATTTTTTAAAGACAAATTTATCTTCTTTGTCTCATTTATTTGGAAATTTGTATATCTTTTACATACCCCTTACTATAATTGGTGACTCTCTATCAAGAGAAATGTTCTGTATCTGAATGCATGAACATCAGAGCATTTTTTTAAACTACGTATCATTTCAGAATATTTCAAGCTTTCAAAGGTGAAGTAACACTTTTTGAAATGCATATATTTACAGGGAGTTTTCATATCTTTTACATACTCTTACTATATTTGGCGACTCTCTCTCAAGAGATATGTATTTCATCTGAATGAATGAACATCAGAGCATTGTTTTAAACTATGTATCATTTCAGAAGATTTCAAACTTTTAAAGGAGAAGTAACACTTTTTGAAATGCATATATTTACAGAGAGTTTTCATATCTTTTACATACTCTTACTATATTTGGCGACTCTCTCTCAAGAGAAATTTTCTTTATCTGAATGAATGAGCATCAGAGCATTTTTTTAAATTGTGTATCATTTCAGAAGATGTCAGAAGATTTCAAGCTTTCATAGGAGTAAAACTTTTTGAAATGCATATATTTACAGAAAATTTTCATATCTTTTACATACTCTTACTATATTTGGCGACTCTCTCTCAAGAGAAATGTTCTTCCTCTGAATGAATGAAAATTAGAGCATTGTTTTAAACTATGTATCATTTCAGAAGATTTCAAGCTTTCAAAAGTGAAGTAAAACTTTTTGAAATGCATATATTTACAGGAAATTTTCATATCTTTTACATACTCTTACTATATTTGGCGACTCTCTCTCAAGAGAAATGTTCATCTGAATAAATGAACACCAGGGCATTTCTTTAAAATATGTATCATTTCAGAAGATATCAGAAGATTTCAATCTTTTATAGGAGTAACACTTTTTGAAATGCATTTATTTACAGGAAATTTTCATATCTTTTACATACTCTTATTATATTTGCCGACTCTATCTCAAGAGATATGTATTTCATCTGAATGAATGACCATCAGAGCACTGTTTTTAACTATGTATCATTTCAGAAGAATTCAAGCTTTCAAAAGAGAAGTAAAACTTTTTGAAATGCATATATTTACAGGAAATTTTCATATCTTTTACATACTCTTACTATATTTGGCGACTCTCTCTCAAGAGAAATGTTCATCTGAATGAATGAACATCAGGGCATTGCTTTAAACTATGTATCATTTCAGAAAATGTCAGAAGATTTCAAGCTTTCAAAGGAGAAGTAACACTTTTTAAAATGCCTGTATTTGCAGGAAATTTTGTAATAGTATTTTTCACAAACATCGTAACATTAGAATTGAAATTTTTTTGTACTATTTTGTCATATCATCCCTTCCTAAAAAGAACCATTTTTATTTGAATCAGCGTTTTCACTTTCATCATACTATTCGACATCTGTTGATGATTCATGATTAACATTATATTCCTCATCATCTGGTTCTTCATCCATGTCATCCGTTTTATAATTAGACTGAGAAGAAATGTAAAAGAAAGTAAGGCAATAGATATGTCAAACCCTTCTCAAGCATTCTCAGATTAATTTGAAACTTGTGTTCATTACAGGAAAGACTGGAGTTAAACAGGATATCAGTTATTTAACCACCAGTACGTAAACTTCTTACAAAAGTATTTTTCATTTACGAACTTAGGATACATAATGTATTAATTTTTAGCAATAAAAATTTCTTTTCTTTTTTAGATCGGAGAATCAAAGAAAAAAAATCCCCGAAAAGAGGTAAAAAGACGTTAAATTCTGTAAAGCGTTATTAGAAATTATTATTTTAAAGTTATGAAAACTTCTACGCATATGCTCTGAAGTATGACAAAATTAATCAAGTGTAAAAAAAAGATTTAAAGCTCCTATAACTTAAAAGAAGTCTAATTTGAAATATTTTGTCATTCTAAAAAATTGTTCCTTGTGCCTTAGTTTTCTGTTGTTTCTCCTATATTTGCCTTATTATTACTCAAAAATAACTTATATTATTACTTAAAAAACATCTTACCATTTCTGGCTATTGCTTTTTAATAGACTGAATCTGTAATTTATAAGAAAAAGTTTTTTGACTGTATGGTGAATTTTCGTAAAAATAATTCTGAATTGTCTCTCAAACTGAGTTTTAACACATTGAGATAAGGTACATTTCACAGCGGAATTGTACCGGGAGAGAGCGTTTTGTGCATAAATTTAGTTATTCAGTTAAATCTCAATAGATCAAAAATCATTTAATTTTACATCAGTCGCATCGACTGATGTAAAAACTAGTTTTTGTCTAAATTTTTCCAGAATCTATGTAGTAGACAAGAACATTCGGCTTCGTTTTCCTCTATATACCGTTATTTTTGTACCCACAAACAAACCATGTTGTTACACTAACCCGTACTATTAAGTGACCCGCGCTCAAGTATCAATCGTCAGAAAACGTACTAGTACGTGTCCCGCGCTCAAGTATCGATCGTCAGAAAACGTACTAGTACGTGTCCCGCGCTCAAGTATCGATCGTCAGAAAACGTACTAGTACATGTCCCGCGCTCAAGTATCAATCGACAGAAAACGTACTAGTACATGTCCCGCGCTCAAGTATCAATCGACAGAAAACGTACTAGTATGTGTCCCGCATACAATGTGTTAATAAAGTTAATGTAGTTGATATTTAAAGCGAATACGCAATTTATTTCAATATATAACAGAAACATCTTAAATATTAGTATTGTTTAATTTTTAATAACTGCATCTCAGTGCTAGCTTAATTTTATCTCTTACCAATAACAGAAAAAGATTCCGAAGCTCTTTCTTTCATTAGAACGTGATTGCACGTGTCGTACTGGTACGTATATCCATCGAACGTTTGCAACATGTTTCCCGAAATTTCACAAGCATCGATTTCTGTAAAGGAAGGGAAAAATAACAAATATGTAATATTGAAACCAATCAGGTAAATACGAAAATCAGACAATCAAGATATAAGTAATCAGATGTATTAAATTGCACAAATCTGTTATAAAGAATAGTTTACTGAATTACATTATAGCATAAAGATCATATCTGAAAACCTAATTTGATGCTGCTTACCACTAATTTATAAGGGAAGTGGTGCCTCGTGGATTATTTAAATGGACATTCACAAAATAAATAATTCAGAAATTAAATAAATTTTTCGTATAAATTAAGGTTGTTTACGGGGTTTAAATTACAGTTTGGAGGAAAAAATTAGAAATAACTTTTATTAATTTATTTGAAAGACTATAAAGTTAACTTTTCAAATCTTTTTTCTTTAACAGCTATGATATAGAAGTTCTGACAATTTTTCTTGTTGATCGGAATATCACTTAAGTTTCACTTAAATTAGCCCTATATAATTAATAGCCTAAGTTGTCTGTTAGTCCGTCTTCGAATTTATAAAACGGTTGGATCTGGAATGGATAGAGGCATCTATATTGGATTCTTGATAAAGTTAGGGTTAGCAAAATTCAAAGCAAGTTTGAAAAAGTTCTAAATTTCCCCCTTCCTTCTATTTTGATCGATTAACGTTATTATTTCAAGCCCAGTTTTCCACGGTTAAACCCTTCCGGTAAAATGACGAGTCTAGCTCGTCATTAGTTTTTCATTCCATACCGCACAATGACGAGCTACACTCGTCATGCGATTAAAGTATATATTCAGCCAAATAATCACTGTCAATATTAAAACCTCTGCTGTTCCTCCTATCATGTAAAATGACAAGATTAATTGACAAGCAGTCAGTAAAGATAAACAAATTATTGAGTGTGTAACAGATTATTCTCATTCGAAAAACAAACCATTTTTTTACCTGCCTCATAGAATACTTTACAATTCTGGAAAATTAAAGATTTTTGCTGATCCCGTCATATGACGGGCTATATGCTAGCGTAAGTCATAGTTTCAATGCATTTTATCTGTGAAAAAAATATCTGATCTTAATGTATATGAATTACTGTATCAGAATGAGTTGAAATGACGGCTTTTTGTAAAAACTTAGAAGTTTTTCGTATCGATATCTTTGAAAGACAGTAATGTTAGCTTTCCAAAACATTTTTAGAAGCAAATTAGAAGTTCCAGTTTAAATGTATTTTATTTGTAAAAAGGATATTTTTATTTTTATTTTAAAAAATAGACTTTAGCTGATAATTTTTATTTTAATTTAATAAATATTTAAAACTATTAAGTTAAATTAAAATAAAATCAAGATTTTTAATTTTAATTTTATTTTAATTTAACTTATAAAACTGGAGATATTTAAGTGGCTGAAAATAAATATTTTGTAAAAATTTTCAAAAAGAAAAACTTTTATAGAAAAACTTTTCAGAGAAATTATATTTTGACATTTCATTATTCAGGAAT
Source organism: Pardosa pseudoannulata (assembly GCA_032207245.1). NCBI lineage: Eukaryota > Metazoa > Arthropoda > Arachnida > Araneae > Lycosidae > Pardosa > Pardosa pseudoannulata. The sequence goes on along the minus strand of CM063500.1, from coordinate 65,093,233 downwards.
AAAATGATAGCAGAAAGTTTTTATTATAACAATATGAAACTCATAACAAATTATTTATCAAATATTGTCAGTATAATGAATTTTAAAAGTTTGATTCTAAAAGTATTTTTTGGAAAAGTGCAACTGTTTTTATAAAGTAATAAGTGAGATCTTGGAAGAAAATATCTTAATTCTTATTTATAAGATCAATATCTCTTATAAATCTTGATCTAGGTTTCAGATTTAGTTCCATGAAATTCTTGAGACTCATAACAAATTATTTATCAAATATTGTCAGCATAATGAATTTTAAAAGTTTGATTCTAAAAATATTTTTTGGAAAAGCGCAACTGCTTTTATAAAATAATAAGTGAGATCTTGGAAGAAAATATCTTAATTCTTATTTATAAGATCAATATCTCTTATAAATTTTGATCTAGGTTTCAGATTTAGTTCCATGAAATTCTTGAGACTCTGAGGTACGTCTGTAATCACCCCTAAATTACACAGGTCAACAGTGGTTTTGGTGCCTGGGTATTTAGAGCTAATTTTATATGAATTTGATGCACTGAATTCAAATACAGTATTAGATTTCTGAGCTCGTATGTCTGAGATTTACCATTTTGGTAAAACATACGTTACACTATTATAAGTTGAATCCATAGTTCAAATAAAGAAACTAAACATGGAAATATACTATTAATATATTATAATATTATTAATATCTTATACAAATATATTAAATATTAATATACTTTTATATTATCAATATATTACACCAATATTATTGCATACAAAGATAGAGGGAAAAAGGAATCGAGGAAGTCAACTTTACTCTGTCTCAAATATTTATTATAATGATAAAAAATTAAGTTTCAATTTATAACAATAATATATAAGATAAAAAATTTATGAATAAAATTAAATATTTAATAATTTACCTAGAAACTAGTGTAAATAGGCTCGTATGCTTTCCCCAATTGTATTTTGTTAATGTGAGACAAAGTATAGTCACTGAATACTTCGGAAGTTTCTTTTCCATGACAATCTTGAATGTGTTTTGGTACAGTCCCTTTTTAAACTCCAGCAATAATCTTCCATCATGTGAGTATCCCATTTTCCTTGATAGCGGACCTCCATAATTTTAACCCTCCGAGTGGAACACATCGAGAAAAAAATGTCTCCAAAATATACGGTAATGGTTAACTGTGTCAGTGGCCAAAGCGTTCTATGAATTTCCTTCACACTTTTGTCGACTAGAATGGAATACGGGAAAACCGCCCTCGTTATTGTCCTTTTTTCCAGTTATAAATAGATATATAAATAGATATTATAGATTGCTAATTTTTAATACACACAAAGCTCGTCGAGTCTCGAAGATCGTCCCATAAGAAATAATGGATTTTAAAAGTACAAATAAAAATATTCTTTGAGAGACTTATTTATACTTTTTACGAAAGTCATCCAAGATATTTAAGGGGTGCAATTAGAGATACATTTGTTACCGCGAACGAAATACTTCGAAAAAGAGATTTACAGAGCCATGAAAAGCTATCAGCGTCTTTGTGCCTCAGAGGTAGGGGTGCATCCCTCAATAAATGTTAGTCAAAGAGGGGAGCAGTTCCTAAACAATTGACCTGACCCTCCTATCGCAAAACTACATGGGGGAAAGAAAAAAAATTACATTAAATCCATTTTTGGAGCGTTTTTGGAGGTCGAAAAATAGTACGTTAAGACTTCATCGGTTTGGAGGAATTGTACGTGTGAACCGCTTAGAGGGTTAATATCCTGATGAAATCTTTCACCTTGTTCCTCTCTGGTATCTCCTAAATTTTCAGGAAAACGGTCTAAGTGGCTGTGTAAATAGTGCATCTTAATACTCATATTTCATCCAATGGATTTGAAACTCTCAGCCTTGCATTTGCCCAGAAAATTTCCGACAACCGCAACAAATGATGACCAGGCTTTTTGCTCAGTCTCATTCATCGAATTTACGAAGACAGGATCCTTGATGAGTTGTCTTATGACCGTCAAACATTCCTGCTTTAATTTTTCCATACTCAACTCGGGGCATTTTGCCCCTATATATGGTAAACATGATCCGTTCTTATCAAGATCTTTTACAAACTGCTTCATGAGGCCCAGTTTGATATGCAGTGGAGGAAAGATGATTCTCTCTCGTTCAACTAAGGAGTCGTAGATGATATTGTTTTTCCCCTGTGAAGACTCCCCTTCGTCCGAGCACGCGCCAAAACAGCTGATAGTAGTGCACCTGTACCTGGACAATAGCGTGACGTCGGGGATCTTGACAATCAGACTGAATAGACGAACCCGCCCCTGATGGATCTCGTTAATGAACGCTCGGAAATTCCGTGAAGAGACAGCCAGAGAATGAGAATTCAGTTAAAAAGTATAACTGTAACTTTGGCTGGAGTTCTCATGTAACTGGGATCTTAACTGAGAAAAAAACAGTGGCGGGACCGTAACTGACCCCCCAGGTATAAAAAGCCTACAATTTTGCGACTCAGGGCTTTTCGTCATTTTTTTCGGAGGTGTGTTGACCTCGTGGAGGCTTTCGTCTTTTACCAGCGACAGCTTGCTAGTTCGGGAGATTCGTAAAGTCCGCTCATATAGGGAGCGGCAGAATCTCGGGACCGAACGGGGGATATATTGGGTTTGATTGCACCCTGAAAAGCCTCCCCATTTGTAAGAGATTATTAAATCTCTTGTTTTTCTTTCGACTGTGATTGTCGTGAGGAAGTTTTATCGGCAACCATCCTTTGCTGTTCTAGATGATTCAGGAATTTACATTCCTTTGTAAATAGCCGTATTTAATCCAGAATTAAAGTGAATTTCCAATTTTATTCTTTGACTGTGATCCATTATTCACGCTACCTCTCATTTGAGAATATTGAAGGGGTCACACTCCACATTCATGTTTTCTCACTTGGGCCAGTCTTTTGTAATCCAGTGGTGCGTTTTATCTCTGCTATTCCAGAGACACAAGAAGCAAGAATATTTGGTGTGGCCACCTTGCTGTCCAAGGAGAAAGCTTACTACCCTGCACGACGACAAATCTCAAACTAAATTAAACTCAAAAAGTGTTTACTTTATTACTTAAAAAGTGTTTACTCAACTCAAAAAGGATTTCAACTGTAGTTGAAGCGTTGAAGGTCACTTACATTACCGGATGTTTAGCCTATTTGGTGGATTTTCAGGCAGGTATGTGGTTCACATTTCCTGTAGTACTGCACAATAAAAAACGCTTATCTAAAAAAGTAGAGCTGATAGAGAAAAACTGATTTCATATTTAGAATCAGCGCCCCAAACATAGCTAAATCCAGTTTTAAAATCGTGGGCACCAAAACAAAAAGTTTTTTTGTAGGCCTGTTTTATTTTTGGATCGATATAATTTGTCTCACAATGCTAGAAGCAAGCATAGAACAACTGTATAACTTTTTCCGCATAAATGTGAAAAAAAGCATTTTTTTGTATAATTGTTTAGATTTTTGGTTTTTTATGTACAAATACTATGAAACAATTATGAATTATTATTAATATTTTCCGTTTCTGAAAATATGGCACTCAAACCCAGTCGGCTACCTTAGACTTACCAAATTTTATGTTTGTTCAAAATAATCCCCTCCAACATCAATGCACATTTGTAGGCATTTAAAAGCCTCAAGCCATCTATGTCATTGAATTGATGAAATTTTACTTTTGTAGCCTTACCAATATCATCTTAAAGCATCTAGCCATCCACATTTTGGAATCGATGCGAAATTTGCTTTTATAGCCTCATTAATTGAGTCTTCAAATTTCTCACAACTTCAATTTATATTTTCTAATAAATTTAATACTCAAAAAAGTGTACTTTTTGCACTTCCGAAAAAAATATTAAGAAACATTATCGGGTCGTTAAGTCATGGTCAACGAATTTTGGCTCTAAATAACAGTCGGCATGAAAAATGATATTTATCTGCTTTTCTATTTTACTTTTAAGCAGAAATTGTTTTTTGGATGAGCGTAACTTAAATGAAAAATATACTATAAGGTAAAAAAAACTATAAAAAGAATAAAATTTTAAAAATACCTGGTTGCAAGTTTGTTGAACGGTTATCTACATTCTTTAATGGCAAAAATTCCATCAATGGGCGTTCTAAAGACAAAAGAAAAAAAATATAACTTTCCTTGGAAAAGACAATGGATCATAGAGATCTCGGGTGAATTTTAAATACCGTAATTTCGCACGTATATTCCGAGGACCATCTGTGTTTAAAAAGCAAATTTCTTCAGCCGCGGACTATCTGCTGATTGTTCATGGCTCAAATCATAAAAAAAGCACGTCGCGCGAATGGCCGATGATCAGATGTAAACAAAATCACGACTCACGAGACGCCAAGAAAACTTATCGTATCGGTAATAAAACATGA
>CM063500.1:65066321-65076321 GCA_032207245.1 Pardosa pseudoannulata | reverse complement strand
GTCCGGGAGACATTTTGAAAATTTCATTTTGGTCCGCGCTTAAAAGTATTTGCCCACCCCTGGTCTATATCATGCAGTATTTGAATAAGAAAACAAAACAAGTCATCCAACAGCCTGATTCTTAATATTAAAAAGAAAATTATTACCCATCTCGCATCTATCTCCTTTGAAATTTGGGCTGCAGATGCATTTATTGCTCTTTTCACATGTTGCCCCATTTTGACAGGGTGGATCGCATCCAGCTAAAAAGAAAACATAACTAAATTTGACAGGGTGAACCGTATTTAGCTAAAAAGAAGACATTACTAAATTTTATTTAAAGATTCTATTGGGAAAGATCGACCGTAAGGTATGAAAATAAACCAAACCTAAGCTGAATTATGTCATCCAATAACCTGAATCCTTTGAGATATTTAATATAAAATAGTAAAATTATTACCATTCTCGCATCTATCTCCTTTGAAATTTGGGTTGCAGATGCATTTATTGCCCCTTTCGCATGTTGCTCCATTTTGACAGGGTGGATCGCATCCAGCTAAAAAGAAAACATAACTAAATTTGACAGGGTGAACCGTATTTAGCTAAAAAGAAGACATTACTAAATTTTATTTAAATATTCTATTGGAAAAAATAGATTATAAGGTATGAAAAGAAACCAAACCTAAGCTGAATTATGTCATCCAATAACCTGAATCCTATGAGATATTTAATAATACCTATAGATTTATATCATAGAAAATGAAATTTTTAATTGTTTTCTTTCTGAAAATCAGAAATTGTTTTACGAATCTCAAATAAAAAAAGTATTTTAATCTTTCAAAATTAATTTCCTTAATTACATTAAATATTCACAAACAATATATGAATAAACAAGTATAACTTAACTCTTAATTTCCCCCTTTTGTTGGCATTAATTGCCCTATTATTATATTTATCACTTTTCATACCTTACTATAAGTATAGCTACGTTATTTCCGTCAAAAATCTGCTCCCGCTCATAACACAGCCTTCGGGTTACTTCATGCGAAAGGATTAGAGCAGTTGGTGTCATTTAAAAATCGCCAAAAATGGGAAGGGGCACCCGGTTCTTCAGTAGTACCTTTTGCTCATATCACACGGATGAGTAACAGAAATATGAACAATAGTGTAGGCGTCCTTACCTGGGTAGTAATCCTGGTATAGGAGATCCACTATAAAAAGACAGTCATGGGACCTATAAATTACACATATATAGCGCAAACTAGGCTTACTTTATTCAACACATAGCACAACTTATTTACAGGGGACTTAGAACTTTTACCTTTAGACAAAGTGGTCTATGTGATTAAGAAGTGGAAGGGGATCGGTGATTGTCGGAATGTTCACCGAGTTGGCAGACCAACGAAACTGGGAGATAGAGACCGACGAGTGCTGTCCAGAGAAATTCCAAAGAACCGCACCCAAACGTTGACCCTCATCCGCGAGGAGTTCCAACAGGCATCCGGGAGTATTCTTTCAATGAATACCATCCGTAAGGAAGCACATCTTCTTGATTTTCATGGTCATGCTGCTGCCAATAAGCATTTGATCACATAATCCAAGCGCGCTGCTCAGTTAATGTGGTGCAAAGCACATCGAAATTGGACCGTAGATCAGTGGAAATGGGTTCTGCGGAGCGACGAATCAAGGTTCAACCTTTACCGTTCGGATGGCCAGGTCTGGGTCTGGCGTCTGCTGGAGAACGTCTCCTGCCAAAATGCATTGTACCAACAGTCAAGTTCGGGGGAGGTGGAATTATGGTCTGGATTTGATTCTCCTGGTATGAACTGGGACCCTTGGTTCCCAATCATGGTAAGCTCAACGCCAATGCCTACTGCACTGTTTTAGATGACAATGTGCTTCCTACGTTGGGGCAGTTTTAAGGGTTGGATCCCTGTTACTTTCAGGACGACAATGCCAGTCAGTTGTCATTTTTCGAGGTTAACCACGGCTCGGTATGGTGCCAATGGAGTTCATCGAATGGACTGGCCTACCCAGAGCTCAGGCCTGAACCCTATCGAGAGCCTCTGGGACTAGTTGGATCACCGAATTAAGGGGTGTACTACTTCCAAAATCTGTGAAGGAACTTGTATGTCTACTCCAAGCCGAGTGGAAGACAATACCACTAGCTGTAATACAAAGACTTGTGGAAAATATGCACCGGAGGGTTCATGATGTAATTGCCTCTCGTGGAGGCTTTACCAACCTTTGATTTTGAATAAAGTTAGTTTTTCGTTTGTATCACAGGTGTCCAAATACTTATTGGTACACAGTGTATAATACTTAAAATTAAGATTATAAAACTAAATAATAAACCAGATGAGTATATGAGGGAAATATTCTTTTATTGCGCATGCGCGAAATATACCCCATTATATACCTCATAATTTTATTACATAATCTTTTAGCCGATACTGCAAAATAATTTATTAAAGAGTGTCCAAATACATACTATGAAAGTTAAAAATTAAAACTTCGTTATGTAGTATAAAAGTCTTTTAGTTAGCTTTGGCCGGATGATTGTCGAATCTGGTGGAGTCATAGTTGCATGGATTGCCTATATTGTCACTTGGGCAGTATGCATTATCCCAGGTAAGAGACTGTACGAACAAACGCATATCATATATATCTCTTTTTAAAGAGTCAATACTGCAGGGTAATTTATTAAAAAGTGTTCAAATATATATTATGAAAGTTAAGAAAGAAAACTCCAATATGTAGTTGCAAAGTCTTTTAGCTAGCACTGGGTGGGAGATTGTCGAAGCTGAGAGAGTCAAGGTTGTATGGGTTGCCCATATTATCACACGGACAATATGCATCACCCCTGGAAAAAGACTGTAAGTACAAACGGATGTCAGTTATTCCTCGTTTCAAAGATAAACCGCTTGTTTGATACGAGCGGAGTATTCGATTAGCAACACACCTGTCAACACCAATAGTGTCGCCTTGGAGACAAGTTTTGCATACTTTAGTAACTACAAGAACTTTGAATGAAAGCCAGCTAGTTTCCGATCATGCCTTGCTGTAGTTCTGTACCAGACTCAGGACCCATGGATAATGTGGAGGCCACAATATTGAATTTATATAATTGTAAATATCTATATTTAAATTTTTATTGTTTACAAATGTTTATACCAACTCCATGTGCAACGATCAAAAGTTTGCATACGATCTTGTCTGGACTCTATAATAGAAGAAACACGTCTTTCTCTCAGATTACCAGAGTAAGCAGCAGTTCCTTCCAGCAGCATTCTCTTTCTACTTGCAAATGATGTCTTTTATGACAGTAGTTCCAGACAAAACCCCTGGTGAAGTACCTTTTATGCTATATTATTTTATTACAAACCCATGAGTGGGTTGTGTAGTGGATTTGACTTATTAACCCGTAAAATTTTGTGTGCCTAAAGTCAAAATCCATTAATTACTTAAAACAACATGCCATCATGTATGGGAGAAATATAATACATAGGTTTAAAAAAAACAAAAATATTTATTTAAGAAGAATAAATACGTAGGTGAAAAAGTAAAATAATAAACATAAATAACAAATACATCGAGAAAAACTTTCACAGACGAGGTTCTTCGTTGTTCCTAAAAAACAATTGTGATACACAGTACCTTAGGTAGGCACATTGGTAAGATGTTGAATATCAATCAGATCCTTGGGTTCCATTCGGGAACAAACCTAGATATATCCGTAATTAGCTCAAGCACTTCATATTAAACAGCGACGAGTTGAAGCTAACTATTTCATAAGAACTTCGTACAAGGGAGAGGGAAAAGAAGAACAAAAAGAAATTAAGCCACAGATTTCGTTCTCGCCTGTCTTTATACTACATCTTTAATTCGGCAGCCAGAAAAGCCACGCATTTGCTATACTTGGAGTCATAGCTTCTGAAGTGCTGATATATTATAGTTTGCATAACAGCACTTTCCTTCCTTGTGTATTGCATTTTTGTTGCCAAGTCAACATCCTCGACCATCTAGCAAGTCATCTTCAGTTTGCCGTTTTTCGACTTTGCCGTGGACATAACAACTAATGCTTGATGTGTACAGTTTCATATCTTGAACTTTTAGTATATTCATTTGTTTGTGTAACGTGAGTTATACTGTTGACCGAGGGACAAGGGCGATGTCAGTGACCCTCCCCCCTTCTACCCCATTGGACAGGAGGGGTGGCTAACGTGGGTCAGTCGTCTTTGGCTTTGGCTACAAGAGTTTTTCGGATACTTCACTCAGCAGGTTTAGAGGCCCCTTCGTCTACTTCGGCAGGGACAGAAAAATCTTAGTTCTTTGTTCATCTCAGGAAAGCGGTATCAGCGGGAGTTTCTTCCACAGTCCAACTATACCATATTGAGACTGGATATATTGTCATCTATACTCCAACAAATCTATATTGAGATTAAATCATTTTATGTGCTTCACCATATTGTTGAAAAAGGAATGAAAGTATATATATAAAAAGAGTCTGTAAAACGGTAAGTCTCATTTGTATCTGGAGTCTTAACTCTTTTTCTTATATCAACATGGCCTGGTATAAGTCATTGGTACATAATAGTTTGATAATATTTATATTTTCTTTATTTTATGTAATATTGTATAATTGTAACGTTGATTCCTTGCTTTATTTTTTACATGCGTTCTAAGATATTTGTAGAATATTTAAATTTGCCCTCACTACAAGAATGATTTTCTCAGCATGACACTGTATATAGCATAGTAAACTTGAAGTAATTAGAATAAACTGATGTATGCGTCTTCGAAGAGCTCCAGGGCAAAACCATACGTTGGAGACACAATATCCCTAACACGGATCACCGAGACAAGTTTACCGGGTTACCCCTGAATACCTAGAGATTCAGAGCTAATTCATAATTTAGTACTTGTATAGACATGGGCAACAGAACAATATCCCAGAGGGATTCTCTAACTGTAGGTGCCAACGGAATGACGCATGAAATCCAGTCTAAATACCAAAACAATCGAACCATTCCGGGGTAGAAAGATTGAGCAGTACGTTGTACTGTATAGACGAAAGAATGATTACTTAATCTCATCACTCGATCGGGACATTGAACATCATGGATCAAGTTCATCGAACAGCAACTCAATCATTTTCTTAATCCCAAAACCAACTCGAGGAATCCCAGTGAGTTATCAAAAATTGTGAACTTGGAGTAAAGTGAGCATTGTAATCGAAGAAAAAAACTTGATTTTAAATGAGATATTTATCTAAAGAAAAACTGAAAAGAAAGAATATCAACACTGCCGGTCGCCACCTATTAGTTGTATTTGAACTCTACTCAGACAACACTTGTCCTTAAAGTATCCGTTTACGTTAAAAACGTCAATTTTCACCAAAAATCATAACTTTTTTTATTTCTCTATTGTAAATTTTCAACTTTTAGTCTTCTAAATCTAATAAATCTGTTTTTGTTTTGTCTCTACGGCATTCTAAAGAAAAGTTACAGCTGTTTAAACATCAGTGACAGCTGTCAGAACAAAACGGAAATAGCGACTTCGGAACCGGAAGTTGTGAATTTAAACAGCATTTTTTGGACAAAACATTTTAAATTTACATGAAGATTAGTTTAAACATTTTTTCTAGTAATTTTAATAATTAGCAACTTGGCAATTAGAAAGTTTTGAAGCAAGAAAGTGTGGGGAATTTTAAACATGTATTTTAATTTTTTAATATTAAAGTTGCTATCATAAACTTCAAATGCGTTTTTCTCAGAACGGTATTTTTAATAAAATGTTGAAACTCGAAATGTGATTTCTCAAAAAGTTCTTAAAATATTTTGTTCAAAATTATTATGAATGCTTTTGATAGTATTTACTAGTAAATGACCTAAAAGCTTTAAATTTGGACAATTTTTAATGATGTTACACTCATAGTTAAATATAAAGGTAATGAATATTCGTTAAAAATTCAAAGTGTATGATTTTCAAAGACCAAAATTTTTTACCAAATGTAAATTAAGCAAAGATTTTCGGTGATTCTCTAGTCCAGTGTATAAGAAATGTGTTGCACCAAAAAATATTGGAATAATTTAATTTATTAAAAAATTAGACTTTTTAAAACAAAACAGATTTTTTTACTAAATTTTCTACATTTATTAGAAATTTTATAAAATATTCTCCAGGAATAAATTTTTTAAGTGCAATTCTCTGTGGTAATATAAAAAATAAATCAAAAAATGTAAAAACATGATCTAGTTTCTACGTTTAAATAAAAAGTTCTCCGAACGTAGACGGATACCTTAAGAAATGAAATTAACTTTGAATCTTTATGGAAAAGTGCAATGGATAATTCTGATGACACATCATACAATCAAAATTGAAAAGTGTGTGTAATTAACCCCTTTGACATCCAACGACTGCTCTGACTCGTCAAGCATTTCATGTGCCGTTGTAGACTTTGATGATTGTCGCTCTTCGAATACTATCTTCGGCGAACGCCGGGCGGTATATTATTGGATTCTTTCTGTGTTTCGATCTTGTATCGGTGGTATTTTGTTCGGATTCTTACAGGTGCATCCCCGACACTTCCCTACATAACAGCATCAATAAATAAAATCACATCTACAAGCAAATAAACGAAAAGTATCGCAACGAGTGCGGTAATCAGTATAGCAGTGGTCTTGACCCTCGAAGGTCACAGTACATATTTTAGTAAAGTAAAACTCAGAAGTAGTCCTTCCAAATGTCTGGGATTGATACATTATATGGCAGTGACGATGAAAGAACATTTGGCTATTATGGTGATAAGAATGCAGCTGAAAATGATCATGAAAGTGTTTATAATGTGGACTATTTGAGTGATTCTTCAAATTCGAGTGAAGCTACCTGTGTTAGACAACGGATACATAAACGTGCAAGACCCATTTCGAGCAGTGAAGAATCTGAGCTTGTCCATGAGTGATCACTGGTGCTCCAGGCAAGCCAAATTAAATGGTCTCCTTCGGATTCATCTATGCACAATTTATTTGTATGTCAAGGGGTTAATTAAACTCACAAGGAAGTCACGGGTTATTCACATTCAACCATTTCGAGTAGTGAAAAATCTGAGCTTGTCGCTGAGTGATCACTAGTGCTCCAGGCAAGCCAAATTAAATGGTCTCCTTCGGATGCGTCGATGCACATTTTATTTGTATGTCAAGGGGTTAATTAAGCTCACAAGGAAGTCACGGGTTATTCACATTCAACCATTTCGAGCAGTGAAGAATCTGAGCTTGTCGCTGAGTGATCACTGGTGCGCCAGGCAAGCCAAATGAAATGGTCTCCTTCGGATTCATCTATGCACAATTTATTTGTATGTCAAGGGGTTAATTAAGCTCACAAGGAAGTCACGGGTTATTCACATTCAACCATTTCGAGCAGTGAAGATTCTGAGTTTGTCCATGAGTGATCACTGGTGCGCCAGGCAAGCCAAATGAAATGGTCTCCTTCGGATGCGTCTATGCACATTTTATTTATATGTTAAGGGGTTAATTAAGCTCACAAGGAAGTCGTGGGTTATTCACATTCAGTTTTTGTATATTAAAAGCAATTTTTTAATATTTACCTTTGCAGTCAGGAAATTCACTTTCCGTGGTCCATTGTTTAAATCTCAAGTTACAGGCGTGTCGTGCTTTTTTCTTGCCGTTAGGAAAGCTGAATCCTTCTTCACATTCTGCTATGCACACAAACCTAAGGATAAAAAAGTAAGATATAGACCCTATGACGAGAAGTTTAGGATCCTAATAGAGCTACACATTTGGGCTCCTTTTGATTATTTTATATACGTTCAGAGGGAGACCTAGGGTCTCTTTACTCATTTAAATACATTCTTTCTTCAAATACTTTTTCATTTTTTCTATCATTTTATGACTATTTTTAGGCATTTCTATGCTTTAAACACATTAATATCTAAGCTAAATACTTTTGTCTACCCATCACTACAGTTCTCTGTGCCTTGGGCTAGGCCCGCTGCAAAATAATGTTACTTTTATATGCCACTCCTTCATACTATAAAATTTTACTTTTGCTACATTTATAATTTTGTTTCTGTATGATTCACTTATTATTATTTTTTCATTATTTCAGACATTTTTTTTATTTCTTTTTAATCATATTTACTCGCATTTTATCGTACTTAACCACTTTTGATATTTTTACTTAACGGCCTTCTTTAACTTCTTTTTAGTTTTAATTTACTTCTTATTTACTTTATATGTATTTATATATATTCCTTTTTATTATTGTATTATAACTATACTGTAACTGGCATCATGATATAAAATATATTCATTATGAACCGCTCCCTTGTTAAATATCCTATTTTGCTTACTGGAGATATGCTCAATCAGGCCTGGTACTCCGAAGATTAACCTTTATACGGATATATATATATATATATATATATATATATATATATATATATATATATATATATATATATATATATATATATATATATTATACAATTGAGCACTTGACTTTAACCCACAAATACCCGAATTATTTCTAATGAATATATACTGACAACTACTATATTACGGTCACGATATGCCATAGTCGGCTTTCGGTTTATAGTTTAGTGCAAGTTTTTAATTTTCTTTTACAATAAATTACTTTTATGCTTTAGGGTGTAGATTTCATTTAATGAGTACTCCAGTAATTAATTTCTAGTTTTGTACAACACATCTGATATAAAAATTTCCGAAAATTATATTAATTAAACACTCTAAAGATTTAAAAATAGTGTTGACCTATGGAGAATCAAGGGTTAAACGTACCTCATCCGATAAATAAGAGAGAGTTTTAAGGCTGCAACAGGAATAAGAAAAACAAGAGATATTTGAAAATATCGTTAAAAACCGTTAAAAATTTCAGAAAATTATTGTAAATTACTTCTGCAAAGCAGGAAAACTCAGGAAGAAATGGAAAAAAATTGCCATTATTGCCAACTAAGCTAGTAAAAATTTGTAAGGAGTGCCTTAAAAACATTTTTTATGTAAATTATTGAATCGTTGTAAATTACTTCTGTAAAGAGGGAAAATTCAGAAAAATTCTAAAAGCTAAAAAAAGGAAAAAAAATTGCCATTATTGACAACTATGCTACTAAAAATTTAACCCTCCGAGTGGAACACATCTAGGAAAAAATCTCAAAAAAAAAAAAAAAAAAAAATACTCTAAAGGTTTACTGTATCCGTGACAAAAGCGTTCTATGATTTTTTCCTTCATACTTTATCGACTAGAATGGAATACGGGAAACCCACCCTCGTTATTGTCCCTTTACTTCCGGTTATATATAGATATATAAATAGATATTATAGATTGTTAATTTTTAATGCACATAAAGCTCGTCAAGTCTGGAATATTATCCTATAAGAAATAATGGATTCTAAAAGTACAAATAAAAATATTCTTTGAGAGACTTATTTATACTTTTTACGAAAGTCATCCAAGATATTAAGTGGTGCAATTAGAGATGCATCTCTTACCGCAAACGAAATACTTCGAAAGAGAGATTTACAAAGTCATGAAAAGCTATCAGCGTCTTTGTGCCTCAGGGGGTAGGTGTGCATCCCTCAAGAAATATCAGTGAAAGAGGGGGGCAGTTCCTAAACAATCGACCTGACCCTCCTACCTCAAAACTCCATTGGGAAAAGCACTGTCAAAAATGTACATTCCATCCATTTTCGAAGCGTTTTTGGAGGTCGAAAATTGTACGTTTTGAAGTCATCATCGGTTTGGCGGAATTGTACGTGCGAACCGCTTAGAGGGTTAAAAGAAGTGCTTTAAAAACATTTTTTATTCTCCTGTAAATTATTGAATTATTGTAAATTACTTTCTGTAAAGCGGGAAAACTCAGGAAAAAATGGAAAAGTTAAAAAAAGGAAAATAATTGCCATTATTGATAACTATGCTAGTAAAAATTTATAAGAAGCGCTTTAAAAGCATTTTTTATTTTTCTGTATATTATTGAGTTATTGTA
>CM063500.1:65058821-65061321 GCA_032207245.1 Pardosa pseudoannulata | reverse complement strand
TTTTTGGTGAAGTACTACACCACTCCGATGACTTTAAAAAAACATTATGATTTCGAACACTTTATCAATGAGCTTCTTAACAAAATTGTAGGCAGTCAACAATTGATCAATTTTTTAGTTATGTATATAATTCTTATGTTTTAAAGGGTAATATACAGTACATAAATATAAGGCATGATTTTTCATTTTGTTTTGAAATTTAGTAAGTGTTAATTAAAGGGGAGGGTTAAATATATCTAATTTTGGAAATCGTTTATTGTTTATTGTTATCAAAATCACGGTATCCCAAAGTGATCACATGAAGCAGAGTTCATTGTACTTTAATAACTAGTATTTTGGTACTAAAGAAATAGCTTTCTTTTTAGTCAACAGTTCAAAAACATATAGTCATTTTCTAAAAAAAAATTACTTTTATTATTGCTTTTTCCAATATTTAGCAATAAATGTATGTTTGTCAAACAAATGCATAATTATTATATATTAATAATGTTTTTAATAAATATACATCGGAAAAAAGTGCGCATAAAAATATCTGCTGTTTTAATACCATGATAAAATTTCATCAGTAATTTCCTTCAGTACATTCTAATAATAATTTTTGTCTATAGTCTTAAATTAACCCTCAGAGTGGTACACACCGAGGAAAAAATTTTCCAAAAATACGCTAAAGATTCATTGAGTCAGTGACCAAAGTGTTCTATGATTTTTTACTTCACCCTTTGTCGACTAGATTGGAATACGGGAAACCCACCCTCGTTATTGTCCCTTTACTTCCGGTTATAAATAGATATATAAATAGACATTATAGATTGTTAATTTTTAATACACATAAAGCTCGTCAAGTCTCGAAGATCATCCCATAAGAAATAATGGGTTCTAAAAGTACAAATAAAAATATTCTTTAAGAGAATGATTTCTATCTTTTTTACGAAAGTTATCCAAGCTATTTAAGTGGTGCAATTAGAGATACATCTGTTACCGCAAACGAAATACTTCGAAATAGAGATTTACAAAGCCATGAAAAGCTATCAGTGTCTTTGTGCCTCAGAGAGTAGGTGTGCAGTTCCTAAACAATCGACCTGACCCTCCTAACTCAAAACTCCATAGGGGAAAACACTGGCAGAAATGTACATTACATCCATTTTCGGAACGTTTTGGAGGTCGAAAATTGTACGTGACAACCGCTTTGAAGACATCATCGGTTTGGCGGAATTGTACGTGCGAACCGCTTAGAGGGTTAAATACAAATAAAAAATGTTCCAGAACTGTTTTGTGTTTATAATAATGCCAATTTAAAAATATAAATATAGTAAAATCCCCAAAAGAAAATCTTCCTAAATAATAGAATGAAATTTTAAGTTATATTTAAAAAGATAATTTAATATTTTTAAACATATGTTTTGAGAGGAGTAGTTTTTCAAAGTCGTTGAAGAAGGTATTTAAAAAAATTAAATTTATATTATTCAATTCCAATTTTAAGCATTAAATTGGATATATATCAAATCTAAAGGAACTATACTTGCATATTTGGATCAGTGATCAGCTTTGAACACAACATTTTTCCATTGACAGGTTTGGAAGGCATTTTACAGATTATATCTGTGAAAAGAAAAAATATATAACTCACATATTACACCATTTATTATTATACTAAAACTAGCATATCGCCCGTCATATGGACGGGTAGTAAAATTTTTAAATTTTCCAGAATGTAAAGAACCCTAATAAGGTTGTATTTTTGGCTGAGAATTACCTTTCAACAAAAATAATCAGTTAAAATAATTACATATGTACTTACTCTATTATTTAAGTTCAATAAAAAAGAAAATTATTTACGTAATATCTAAGTTCAGTGATAAAAACGTATGGAAATAGTGCAGAAAATATTTAAATAATTTAAAATAAGAAATGATTAAATGAGATGGTTATAGGAATGAAGTCATAGTGCTAGAAAAAAATTGTTATTTTTACCTATTTATTATGTAATAAATTGATAAATTTAATCACTTGCTCTTAAAATGGGGCTTGATATAATGGCATTAAAAGCTCGAAAAATGGGACGGAGGGAATTTCAAACGTTTTAAAGAGGACAGTATTTTTCGCTGTGATACGAAGCTTATTCATACCAATTTACTTCAGAATCGGATCTATAGTTTAGGAAAAGATAAATTTTACTCGCTTTGAATTTTGCAAACCCTAACTCATCAAAAATCCAATATGGATGCTCTATCCATTCCAGGTCCAAAAGCTTCATAACTTCAAAGACAGATAACTTAGGCTATTATTACATTACGAGAAGAAAGTTTAAGGATACACAACATGAAATGTTTATGTGGCCAGGGACATCCGTAAAGCAATACGTGAATTTAATAAAATAAAAATAATAAAAATTATAAAAAGTTGAAAAAATAGTAAAAATTTATTTTAAAAATAATAAAACAACTTTCGGAATAAGAATTTAAAAAAAACAGCAGAAAATATTAAATTTATTAGACATTAA
>CM063500.1:65028821-65056321 GCA_032207245.1 Pardosa pseudoannulata | reverse complement strand
CAATTAAACTGTCATATTTACGTTTTCATGCATTATGATAGCTGAAAAAATGGCAACTGTAGAACTGAAGGTAAAGAATAATGCATAAGCAGATGGATTGAGAATAACGATATAAAAGATCAAGGTGGAAAGGTGGAAAGATTGATTGAGTAACACTCAGTTACAATGGCAATTCTAAGAAAAAATTCATTAGAGAATTTATTACATTGAACTAATTTAAAGAATCCAGGAATTCCGGTACAGGTATCGTTCATTTCTCGCTGACTGCCTAGTGATGTAAACTATATTCAATGTGGGTTTCCTCATTAATTTATAAAGTGTGCAGGCTATGAACACTGTGTTCAAAAGCTACACACAACTGATCGCCAGTGATTTAAAGCACTTGAAAATTTCTATGGTTCTTCAGCTCAGCCAAAGTTGCAACATTCTCTCCGATAAACCACGTTCTTTAAATGGTCGCATAATGGCTTGTCACTCTATCATCCTTAAAACATTACTTAAAATAACCCTTCTAACAGAGAATCCTTTGATAAGAAAGCGCATAATCTTGCATAGAAGTGGTAGACACAAGACATCGTCACAGCTACAGTTGAAATACGACGTAACTTGTCATGATGTATGTCATGATGTATGAGAACCGTAAGAGACATACAGGGTAACTATCCCGTTGTTCTTTGAGGAATAATAGTCCTAGAATAAATTAAGATATAAAACCAAACTAGCCGTAACTTTAGGTAAATGTAATGGAGCTGTGAAGGCAAGCTGTTTGAAGCATTTATCATTCCGTTGAGATAGTAATGTGCCTTATCACTCTAGAGGATGTTCCACAGTCAAGAGTCATCGACTTTTATTCGAACAAGAAACGTCAGTGTAAAAGAGAAGAGATGGTCAGTGTCAGTAACCAACCATTTGGTGTTAGTGGTCATAGATGGGAAAATGTATCTATTTTCCGGACTATCTTCCCCATTTTGCCATACGATACATCTAATTATGGTGACACTGCTCGACAACGGTCGTTGCTACAACTGAAACTATATCTTCTGTGATCGGTAGTCCCTGTGTCAGACTAAACGTTTAACGATCTAGTTTTCTCAAATCGAAGTATTATGTTCTCACACTTTGTAGAGACATTAATTCTCCGCTCAACTTCTTTCGAAGCCGAAATTCACACAGAAAAGCAACATTTTCATTGGTTCAGTTTCACAAGTAATGCCCAAGAAATGGAAAACAAAGATTCATTATACAGATAAAATATAGTATTACAATTGTCATTCGAAAAAAATTAGGTAAAATCCTAACTTGGATCTCTGTCTGCTTGGGAACAAAGAATGGTTTTGGTGTTTTCAAGTTTAGAACAACTGGTATATTTCAATACACTAATACCCTGAGATTAGTATTTCGAATAAGAATTAATATTAAAACACATGATTAGCCCTCGTGTAGCAAAATCGTAGACCTTAGAACTCCAAACCAAAACAAAACACATGACTCTTTATTTTGGATACATAAATTTTCAAAACTGAACCATAGAAGATAGAAGTATTTTTAAAGTGTTAATAAGTACGTTCCTGTTATTATGTAATCCAAGCATTTAAGTTAAGTTTGATGGTAAGTAGCAAGTATTTGTTTACTAAAAACGAATACTAGTAGTACCAAAAATTACCATTTTCACATCTGTCCCCTTCGAAATCTGATGTGCAAATACATTTATTTCCTGCTACACAACTGCCTCTATTTTGACAAGGTGGATTGCACACAGCTGAAAGGAAAACGAAAATTAAAAACTCATATTAGAATAAAAATCCAATTTAAACATAAAAGCCACATGCGCTGAACAATCAGTGGTTTATAATATTTAAATTTTAATACATCTTATATATTTCAGCTCACTTGTATCCTTAAGCTCATATTTCGAGCAAGAACTAATATTGAAATACACCATCCTCTGTTTTGAAAACATGCATTTTCAAAAATAAACCATGGGGGACAAAAGTATTTTTAAAGTGTTAATAAATACGTTCCTGCTATACTGTAATCAAAGTATTTAAGTTAAGTTTGATGGTAAGTAGCAAGTATTTGTTTGCTAAAAATGAATACTAGATGAATACTATATGGACAGATGTGAAAATTTACCATTTTCACATCTGTCCCCTTCGAAATCTGATGTGCAGATACATTTATTTCCTGCGGCAAAACTGCCTCTATTTTAACAATCAAAAAATTACAGTTTTTCAGAAATTCAATTTAAATATTTTATTGGCTAAATTTATTAAGCTAATAAAGGTATAGTTACCTAAAATGCACCCGTTTTATAGCTTACACTTTCCTTCAGTTCCTTAACACTGATTTATTTTTCTTTCTAAGAGTTCTAATTTTTTTTCCTGTGCAATTTTACAACAGGTATAGAGAATCTTACTGAATCTTTTATACGAGCAATAAACTTTTCATACCCCTTGGTAATAAAATATCCTGGATCAATATTTAATTCATTAAAAATTGAAAGTTATCTCTTAAAACTATCATTGAATTTTATCACAACAATGAACCAACCAAATATACTTGTTTCAAGTGCAACAAATATATTTTTTGGAAGTAATTCCCACAAATTGCCGTTAAAGAATTCGTTTGCATTTTGAGTCCTTCCGTGAAGACATTTCATCAATAATTTTGAATAGCATAGTTCCATACATACTGGTTTTATAATGTTTAAAATCTTTTGTGATAGTCCAACTGGTATTCCTTTATAAACTTTCCCTGATGTTAGAGTTTTTTGGTATTTGCACCAACTCATTATTCCATTATAAAATTATAAAATGTATTAACTTTATAAATAAAAATAATACTTTCTTAAAAATCTTGAAAATAATATAAAAAAGCAAAACATAAGCAGCAAACTAGCGATGAGCGTAACGTAAACAAAAGCAAAACACTCTGTCAAAGTTGCTACATAAAACTGCTAAAATATTGTAACTCTTGCCATATGTGTTTTATAATTTGATAAACAGTCAGAAATATGCTGGAGTTCATTTGTTTAGAATCTATAATGCGACGTTTTTCATGCTAACACTCAAAGTCAAACCCTTTAACTACTCATTTCCGGTATCTTTTCGGCATTTCCGATGATAATTAAACAGCTGTATCATGACTTCTAATCACTCTAGAAATAAGCTGAAAACTTTTTTCGAAAGCTAAAGGATTGACTTAATTTTTAAAATAAAGGAATAAACTTTTTGGATATTTTAGGACGAAAATCGCTATTTGAACGTGGTTGGTTACAATTAATTATTACGAAGAAACAAGTTAACAAAAATTTAGATCTTACTACCATAATTTGAGTTCACGGTTTTAGTTCTTTAAACAGATTTACAATTTAAAATATGTAGGAAGAATTTGTAAGCACTTAACCGTTAATATTAAGATTCAAGAACAAAACAATTTTAATAATAACATAGCTGTGAAACAGTTGATACTAAGGTTGAAAAGCAAACAAATTTTAAAAATAACATTCTTTTTAAATATGAACTGCAGAGATGAAGAATCGAATGAGGTTGAGATTAGAGTAACAGTGTTGATATTAAGTTTCAAGATCAAAACAATTTTTAAATACTTGCTAAACAGTTGATACTAAGGTAGAATTGCAAAACAATTTTAAAAATAGCATAGGTAAGTAACAGTTAGTGCTAAGATAGAAGTGCTAAACAATTAAAACAACATTTTTATATTAACTGCAGAAGAAAAGAACTGAATGAAGGTGAGAGAAGAGTAACAGTGTTAATATTAAGGTTCAAGAACAAAATAATTTTAAAAATTAACATAGGTGGGAAACAGTTGATACTAAGGTTGAAGAGCAAACAATTTTTTAAAATAATATTTTTTTTAAATATTAACTTCACAGATGAAGAATCGAATGAGGTTCCGATTAGAGTAACAGTGTTGATATTAAGTTTCAAGATCAAAACAATTTTTAAATACTTGCTAAACAGTTGATACTAAGGTAGAATTGCAAAACAATTTTAAAAATAGCATAGGTAAGTAACAGTTAGTGCTAAGATTGAAGTGCTAAACAATTAAAACAACATTTTTTATATTAACTGCAGAAGAAAAGAACTGAATGAAGGTGAGAGAAGAGTAACAGTGTTAATATTAAGGTTCAAGAACAAAATAATTTTAAAAATTAACATAGGTGGGAAAACAGTTGATACTAAGGTTGAAGAGCAAACAATTTTTAAAAATAATATTTTTTAAATATTAACTGCATAGATAAAGAATCGAATGAGGTTTCGGTTAGAGTAACAGTGTTGATATTAAGTTTCAAGATCAAAACAACTTTTAAATACTTGCAAAACAGTTCATAGTAAGGTAGAATTGCAAAACAATTTTAAAAATAGCATGGGTAAGTAACAGTTAGTGCTAAGATTGAAGTGCTAAACAATTAAAACAACATTTTTTATATTAACTGCAGAAGAAAAGAACTGAATGAAGGTGAGAGAAGAGTAACAGTGTTAATATTAAGGTTCAAGAACAAAATAATTTTAAAAATTAACATAGGTGGGAAACAGTTGATACTAAGGTTGAAAAGCAAACAAATATTAAAAATAACATTCTTTTTAAATATTAACTGCAGAGATGAAGAATCTAACGAGGTTGAGATTAGAGTAACAGTGTTGATATTAAGTTTCAAGATCAAAACAATTTTTAAATATTTGCTAAACAGTTGATACTAAGGTAGAATTGCAAAACAATTTTAAAAATAGCATAGGTAAGTAACAGTTAGTGCTAAGATTGAAGTGCTAAACAATTAAAACAACATTTTTTATATTAACTGCAGAAGAAAAGAACTGAATGAAGGTGAGAGAAGAGTAACAGTGTTAATATTAAGGTTCAAGAACAAAATAATTTTAAAAATTAACATAGGTGGGAAACAGTTGATACTAAGGTTGAAGAGCAAACAATTTTTTAAAATAATATTTTTTTAAATATTAACTGCAGAGATGAAGAATCGAGTGAGGTTGCGATTAGAGTAACAGTGTTGATATTAAGTTTCAAGATCAAAACAATTTTTAAATACTGGCTAAAGAGTTGATACTAAGGTAGAATTGCAAAACAATTTTAAAAATAGCATAGGTAAGTAACAGTTAGTGCTAAGATTGAAGTGCTAAACAATTAAAACAACATTTTTTATATTAACTGCAGAAGAAAAGAACTGAATGAAGGTGAGAGAAGAGTAACAGTGTTAATATTAAGGTTAAAGAACAAAATAATTTTAAAAATTAACATAGGTGGGAAACAGTTGATACTAAGGTTGAAGATCAAACAATTTTTAAAAATAACATTCTTTTTAAATATTAACTGCAGAGATGAAGAATCTAACGAGGTTGAGATTAGAGTAACAGTGTTGATATTAAGTTTCAAGATCAAAACAATTTTTAAATATTTGCTAAACAGTTGATACTAAGGTAGAATTGCAAAACAATTTTAAAAATAGCATAGGTAAGTAACAGTTAGTGCTAAGATTGAAGTGCTAAACAATTAAAACAACATTTTTTATATTAACTGCAGAAGAAAAGAACTGAATGAAGGTGAGAGAAGAGTAACAGTGTTAATATTAAGGTTCAAGAACAAAAATAATTTTAAAAAATTAACATAGGTGGGAAACAGTTTGATACTAAGGTTGAAGATCAAACAATTTTTAAAAATAACATTCTTTTTAAATATTAACTGCAGAGATGAAGAATCTAACGAGGTTGAGATTAGAGTAACAGTGTTGATATTAAGTTTCAAGATCAAAACAATTTTTAAATATTTGCTAAACAGTTGATACTAAGGTAGAATTGCAAAACAATTTTAAAAATAGCATAGGTAAGTAACAGTTAGTGCTAAGATTGAAGTGCTAAACAATTAAAACAACATTTTTTATATTAACTGCAGAAGAAAAGAACTGAATGAAGGTGAGAGAAGTAACAGTGTTAATATTAAGGTTCAAGAAAAACAATTTTAAAAATAACATAGGTGGGAAACAGTTGATAATAAGGTTGGAGCAAACAATTTTTTAAAAAATAACATTCTTTTTAAATATTAACTGCAGAGACAAAGAACTGAATGAGGTTGCGAATAAAGTAACATTGTTAATATTAAGTTTCAAGATGCAAATAATTTTAGAAATAACATATGTATGAAACAGTTCATACTAAGAGTAAGAACAAAACAATTAAAACAATTTTATATTAACTGCAGAAGAAGAACTGAATGAAGGTGCAGAGGTAGCTAAAAAAACACAATTAATCTCTGTTTTAAACGGAGAATTAGTCTTCTACATTGGTGGAAAATCGCGATTCTTTATGAATGATACAGTGAAAAAATAATAGGTGAATTGTCTCAGTTCAGAACTACGTAATATCCAATTTTCGAAACAGTTGATAATAAGGTTGAAGAACAAATAAATTTTAAAAAATAACATTTCTTAAAAAAATATTAACTGCAGAGACAAAGAATTGAATAAGGTTGCGAATAAAGTAACATTGTTAACATTAAGTTTCAATATGAAAATAGTTTTAGAAATAACACAGGTATAAAACAGTTCATACTAAGGTTGAAGAACAAAACAATTTGAAAAATCACTTTTTTTTATATTAACTGCAAAACCAAGGAAATGAATGAAGGTGCGAGCAGAGTAGGAGCCGGTCTCACCAAAGTCGTTTAACGGCTACCCGTGATTAATCTCTGTTTAAACGGAGAATTAAGGTGTCTTCTACATTGGTGGAAATCGCGATTCTGGATTTGGAATGCCATACAGTGGCAACCCCAAAATACAGTTTGCTGTAGAGTAATTTGTCTCACCGTCACGAACTACTGTAATGTCCTTTCCATTTATTTTCATGTTTACAGCAGCCAATAGACAAACAATAAACTACTCTTCGGTTTGAAACTAAAGCCAGAATTGTCATAGGTTGAGATGTGCCTTGCTGCGTAAAATCGCCTTATTGGCATGTTTTTATCATTCACACATTTGGTATATAAATTTGTTAGCATTGGATAGAAACATAAATTGAAGTGAAATATCGTAACGCCAGCTTTAACGCCAATGTGCCAAATTAGTAGTTCAAATTTTCAGCAAATCGAATGTCTATCTCCACGACTGTGTAAAAATCAGAATTTGAGTCCCACCATTGGTTAGCGCCTTGGGTTAATCAGGGTTTGCCATTAAACGACTTTGGTGAGACTAGGTTTCGGTCTCACCAAAATCGTTTAACTGCTAACCGTGATTAATCTCTGTTTAAACGGAGAATTGAGTCCCACCAATAGTTGGCGCCATTGGTTAATCGCGGTTAATCGTTAAACGACTTTTTTGAGACCGGTCCTTACAGTGTTAATAATAAGCTTCAAGAACAAAACAATTATCTGACCAAAGATTACCATTTTCACATCTCTCCCTTTCGTAATCTGATGGGCAGATACATTTATTTCCTGCAACACAACTACCTCTATTTTGACAAGGTGGATTGCAGACAGCTGAAAGGTAGACAAAAGTTCATAACTTACATTAGAATAAAAGTACAATTATAAAAAATATAACAGTCCCGTAAGCACAACAAAGAGCAGGTTTGATAATTTTAATTTTAAAACATCTAGTATATTTCAGCTCACTTGTATCCTAAAGCTTCTATTTAGAACAAAAACTCATATTGAAGCACACGGTTCTCTGTTTTGGTAATATGAATTTTCAAAATTAAAGCAGAGGAAATGGAAATATTTTTAAAGTGTTAAAGAATACATTTCTGAGTAAGTTAATGTTAGAATTTAAGTTGATTTTGAGCGTAAATAGATATTTAGCGTTTAAGTTATATATCTTTGAAAATTAAGAAGTTTGTTCGTTTGTTTGTTTGTTTCTTATACATAACCACATGGTTTGGAACTATCGGGGGGAATTCAAGCAGCCCCATCGCTGATAGCGGCATCACTGATCTAGCTCTCTCGGTGTTTGGGACTTAACTATACACCTCGCTATTTGACATCGCTCTCCGGGTATCGCTGTTGAACTTGACAAATTTCGCAAGAATTCCCCGAAACCCACATCTTTAAACTAATTACATTCCGCTGTGGTCAAAAGACTTGCAATGGAATCTATATTAGATTCTTGATGGGTTAGGGTTAGCAAAATTTTATTGATCTCCTCATATGATGGGATATTTGCTAGTAATAATACCACATTTCAAATAAATCAACAGAGCTCCATGGCACAATGGTTAAAGTCGTGGGCTACGAATTGAAAGGTATCCGGTTCGATCCTGAGACAGGGAAAATTTATTTCAGCAATTTTATGTTCAAATTGTTAAGTAGTCAAAAAGACTTCTAAATTATGCAAATTTTTTGTTCCATTAAAATACATCTAGAATGTTCTGTTACTATATAAAAACCTTTTTTTTTTGTTGTTTGAGTACGAGCTAGGTAACTTGCGATTTAATAAACGGTGTTATTTCTTAAACTTGACTCTTCATTGTGTGCCACCAGTACTTTCATTCACGTGACAATATAAATATAAAGTTTATTTCCGGTAATTGAGTACAATGATAAATCTTAAAACATTGATAAAAAAGCATTTTTTTATTTTAGGCCACAGAACTGTTTCTAAAACATTACTTGTCATTAGTAATTATATGTACCCAGACCGAAAACTGTGAGCGAAATTACAAATTTTTAATAAAATAATAGTAAAATTTAATGATGAAAATAACATAAAATTCACTCGGATTTTATTAGCCCTTTTTAAACAAACATTAGACTGTAGTTCTCCAACCATAACGACTAAGAAAAAGTCACTTGAGCTCTGATAGTGAATGTTCCGTTGGGAAATAGACCAAAGGATTTCATTTAAAG
Organism: Pardosa pseudoannulata; assembly: GCA_032207245.1. NCBI lineage: Eukaryota > Metazoa > Arthropoda > Arachnida > Araneae > Lycosidae > Pardosa > Pardosa pseudoannulata. The sequence continues at coordinate 65,047,447 of CM063500.1, read as the reverse complement.
GTATAATAAAGTATTATATGGATTGCTTGTTTTGTTCTCGTATTAAATATTTTTATAAGCATTTAAGTATATGTTCGATATTTGTACATCTTCGAATAAATCATTTCCCTTAACGCATTTACAGCGAAATCCGATTAAACAATATTCGCAACTCTTCAGTTTCAAGTTCTTTTTGCAATGGATTTGTGGTAATCTATTTGTGTTCGTTTACATACGGGAAACAGTAAAAATATGATACCTTATAATCAGATTAAGACATTTATTTTGTACACTATTTACATATTCATATCCTTGATTATCATATAACATAACAAGGAATTCTTTAGTTCTGCGTTATTCTTTAATCACAATGTTAAAATACTAACAGAGGCCCAAATGACCGTTGTGAATATTTTTTTTTACCTCCAGTATAGACACAGGGGAGAAGGCAGGAACTTTCCTCACGCAATGTATCGGTCCTTCAGTTGGTACAGAGGATCAGACAGGGGCTTTCCTCTTGTGTGTCTGTCTGGCTTTCAGGCGCACGGGACGTCGGTGCTTTCGAGCAGGGCTTGGGATTTCGATGTCCAGCTACTCTTGAATCCCGACTTCGACTCTTTTTTAACTTAACTCTTCTTCAACTCATAACCTTGGTTTTAACGTCCCTTTTTCTTTGCCAATCGCTTGCTGGTGAAATTTTCCCACATCTGCACCCTCTTCGGGAGTCAGGTGGGCTCATTAAAATAGAACCTTTTGTGCAAACTGACATTATTTTTAGCCCCTGCCCCTATAACTCAGGGTTACATCTCTGTGCGAGCTTGACCGTTACGCTTGTGCCATTCCGTGATCTATACCTTCTCTGAAGGGGTCCCTAAACTCGACATAAACAATCGACGTTCTAAATTCCTCTAGGTAATATCTGCCACAGCTGTGCATGAACGTGCAGACCAACGTGGGAAAGTACCTCGATACATATCTCCCCCATACACGAAAAAAACAGGATTTATGGCAGTTCTCTAATACAAAAGTTCCCCTTAATTTTCAAATTTATCCTCCAACATTTGCAATTGTATAAATAACCATAAATAATATATTTTTACCTTTTTCGCATCTTTCCCCTTCGAAATCTGGAGTGCAGATGCATATATTTTTTGCTGCACAGCTGCCACCATTTTGACATGGCGGGTTGCACACAGCTAGAAGATAAAGAGCTTTTAAAATTTGATAATGAAAGAATAAACATAATTCAGTGTTAAATATATATATATATATATATATATATATATATATATATATATATATATATATATATATATATATGTATATATATATATGAGACGCATCCCGAAGGTAAGTTTCCCGTTTTTATTCTCATATAAAGTCAACGTAATTAGCCGTGTCAATTGAGAGTGCGTAACAGATCTATGACGTATCAATCATATGCCAGCTGGACAGGTCCCGACTCCTGCCAGTAGAGTGGTAACAGTGGTCCGAAATGGAAACTCTAATTCCTTCTCCCGCCGCCTGCAAGGTTCTGTCGATGATCTTGAATGCACAAAGCATTGCGCCAATTGAAATTCATCGTCAGCTCTGCCAGGTCTATGAGCCGAAACTGATGATTGAACACAAAATTCAGTGCTTAGGAGCAGCACTGGCATTTTTCCTATGGTATCACGATGATGGCAACGAGTTCCTCCACAGGATCCCGGGTAATGAGAGTTGGGTTTCGTACTTAACTCCGGAAACCAAGCAATTGTCAATGCATTTGTGTCATAGTGGATTTTATGTCAGGAACAAATTTACGCCGTCGGTACAGAAAGGGATGTGCAGTGTGTTTTGGAACAGGAAGGCTGGTTTTATTCACAGGCGGCAGAGTTCTACGACAGAGGGATACAAAAGTTGATCCCACAATATGACAAGTGTCTCAATTTTGGTGGTGGCTATGTTGAAAAATAGCTCAAACATTGCTGTACTTGTTGACAATAAATATGTCCGTGAAAATGTGAGTTCTTTTTTTCTTTTAAATGGGGAATCTTACTTTTTGGATGCGCCTCGTATATAAATGTATATGTATATGTATATATATATGTATGTATATATATATGTGTATATATATGTATATATATATGTATATGTATATATATATGTATATATATGTGTATATATATATATATATATATATATATGTATGTATATATATGTATATATATATATGTATATATATATATGTATGTATATATATATATATATTATATATATATATATACATATATATATATATATATATATATTATATATATATATATATATATATATATATATATATATATATATATATATATATATACATACAACTTCTGGACACATTTAAAATTATAGCTCCTATTATTTTATATATATACATATATATATTATATATATACATATACATATACCTATATATATAATATATATATATATATATGTGTATATATATATGTATATATGTATATATATATATATATATATATATATATATATATACATATGGATATATATATATATATATATATATACATATATATATATATATATATATATATATATATATATATATATATATATATATACATATACATATATATATATATATATATATATATATATATATATATATATATATATATATATATATATATATATATATATATATATATATATATATATATATATATATATATATATATATATATACATATACATATACATATATGTACATATATATAATATATATATATAATATATATATATATATATATATATATATATATATATATATATATATATAATTGTGGAACAACTGTACAAGTAGCAAAAGTAACATTGACCGAAGTCATTGCCTCAGGCGTCCCCTGGCTCTCCAATACAGGGTAGTCACGGAGTTTGAAGAACCGCGAAGCTCCCCGCATCGACGCAGATGACCTCTATTTAAAGGATCTCCAATGTCACATAAAGAACAAAGAGGGGAGTCAAAAATGCCAATTCTATGGATGTTCACTTAGGCAGTCATGTCGTGTCACTAACCTGAACAACGCCACTGAATCAAGCCGAGGACGATCGGGAATGATGCCGAGGTCTTCAGCACTCCAGGTCTTCAGTTTAACACGATCTTGAATTTGGGATTCGAATTTCATATTTAAAGCTTGTATTCAAAAGAGCTTTTTTGAGTGAAAAGACAGTCCAGGAGCATTTGTTAGCTGTGCCTTTGTTGCACCTTTACGTGCAAGAAGATCAGCCTGATCATTCCCATAAATGCAGCAATGGCTGGGAATCCTTTAAACTTGATATATTTGTCTTTTCGACTAATACAACGCATCAATTCTCAGCATTGTAGGACCTCAGCAGAGATAGGAGCTTCAGCGGAGCCAATAGCCTGTATGGCTGCCTGCGAGTCCGAGAGTAGGACAACCTTTTGGAATTTTTGAAGACAGTCCAGAAGTTTCTCCAATGCGATACGGATGGCCTCTACCTCACCATCAAAGGCCGTTCTGTTTTTCCGTTCAGTCGCAGAAAAGAAGAATAGTTTTAGAAAAGACTCCGGAGCTTGCAGATGCACAGCTGTCAGAGTATGACTCATCCGTATATACATGCAGCCAGTCGTCTTCTGGATATTCAGTATAGATTATCTCCAAAGCAGAACACCGAAGAACTTGTGGATAAGTGTCTTTCTTGCATATTTTATTCAGGAGATTGAGATTTAAATTCAACTTCGTAAATCTCTAACGGATTTATGTGCTTAACGGGTGCAAAGTAGACCTACCTCCTCGTGGTGTACCCTGGGCAACGTATTTAAACGGCTAAACTGGTCTACAGTTTTGGCATACACACACACACACACACATATATATATATATATATATATATATATATATATATATATATATATATATATATATATACATATACATATATATATCCACACACACTCTCTCTCTCACACACACACATACATACATACATACATACATACATACATATATATATATATATATATATATATATATATATATATGATATGATATGAAGAACTCACAAAATATTTTGTCAGTTCTTAAACTGCTCCTAGCATATTAATTTAATTTTTTTTTCTATTTTTCCCTCTCTTTTTTACTTAAAAATATTTTTGAACACTTTGGGGGGGTATTATTTTGCTCATAAACTGAATACTTTATGTGAGGGATTATTTTTTGTTTAGACGTTGAAATTTCATAAAAATTTGGCAAGTTTCTGAATATAAATTTAGTTTTAATAACTTTGATAAATTCAAATATAAAACGAATATCCGGATATATATTAAGGCATATTAGGTGTGTTTGGTAAACATTTTGTAAGAATCTGTAATAGGTCTAGTTTCTAGAAGCATTTTTAAAATTAAGAAAATTCATAAAAAATAATTTTTAAATATATTGGAATTTATAATAATGAATTTTTTTTTTAATTTTTTCTTATTTCTACTTGGCGAATCGTCCTCTTTTGGACCCCATTTTCCTCACGATGCGGTGCCTCTAAGACTGTTGCGCCTGTGCCAAATGTTTCCTTTGCCACGCCCTAGTTACGGCCCTGGATACCACCTCAGCCCGCGCCAGTTGCAGAGAATAGGAAACATTTTCCGGGGATGTGAAAGCCTGACCAAGAGGGAGGGGGGGGGGTTCCACCCCAGACCTTGCCAACAGGAGAGGGGAGATGCTTGTTTGGAACAAGATAGAACGAACATCTGTGGAAGAGAGAGCTGAAAATGAGAGATGTGACTGCTAGGCATTTTTGTATCCTCGGGACGTTTTAACTAGAGATGCATTATTCCTATAATAATGTAAAATTTTCATATGTTTGATAATTGTAAATAAAATATACATAGTCCAGTATATGGTCGCTGCAGTATTTAATTGCCGGCAAGATAGGCCTTCATCGAATCCATGATACTTGCTCCATTAACAATAGGAGAGGAAGTACGAAAACGAGGCGTGCGATCATCGGGAGAGACAGCCGCGGGCGCACAATATCTTACAGTATTTTTTACATACAGACCTTAAATCTTTACTTACCACACTCGCAAAGAAATTTGACAGCAAAATCCTCGCATTCCTTCTTCCTGATGTTCTCGTTGCAAATGAACCCAATGTCCTTTGAGCAGTTTAGCCCAGACGTGCCTACGTCTCTATAATCAACCAACTTTCCATTTACAATAGCTTTGCATTCTACGTCTGTGATGATACCTCCAGTACAAACTGGTTGCAGTTCTCTTATTTTGTCCAGCCTCTCGTCGTCGCCGATGTCGCTAAATATGGGGCTATCGGTGTTTAAATACTCTGTCCATCCGTGGACACATCCTACAGAGAAACTATCTGAAACGAAATATTACCTCTGTTAGTAAAATGGAATACCCCAAGTAATTCAATAATTCAATATCTTACATTGAATCTTCTCTGAAGGATCAAATGGATAAAGAAACTACCTCTTGTAATGACCATTTACTTTTCTTACCATTAGATCAATATTAATATTTTTGAAGTCAACTTGCTCCCATCTTCTTCCGTGAAAATCGCTTTCAAAATGTCCTATCGATGAGCAGAATTACTTCAGATATCGATTTGGAAATTTTTTAATCAAATTTAAATTACAAAATTTTTTTTTAAATAACGTCTGAAATTATTTATTCATACGATCACCTCAGAAATCGCTAATATTATGATTAGAAATTTAAGAATAAATAATTTTTTAATTTAAAAAATAAATAAACTTTCCTTCTATTGAAGAACCTCTTTTCACGTCTCTTTCCCCAAAGAACAAATTTCCAACTTTTCAGTCAAAAGCCCATATCACTTACGTGGGGGAATTTAAAATTTTTGTAATCAAATTTAGAACTCTAAGAATTTTGAATAAAGTTTAATTTTTTTTAAACAATTGACACAAACATTGTTAATAAAAGCATTTATATATATATATATATATATATATATATATATATATATGTATATGTATGTATATATATATATAATATATATATATATATATATATATATATATATATATATATATATATATATATACATACATATATATGTATATGTATATATATATGTATATAATGTAGCAAAATTTTGAAGACACACAATTGAAGAAACATGCTAGATGATGATGAGTTAAATTTGAATTAGACCTGATTTATCTATCCTGTAGATTCAAGATTTAAATTCTATAATCAGAGATAATAAAAACTGTTGCAGAAAGTCGCAAGGACTTTTACTATTCTGAAAAACAAATGGATAACTCTTTTAATTTGAAGCAAACGGCTTACGCGAGCTGTGCTTTATGTCCACATATGCGAGTGGAAGGTATAAAAAAAGGCAGAAAGCTCACAGCCTGCATTTTACAGACATTTAAGGAATTTGACGATTTAGTTTGGTTCGAAGTGCTATGATCTACTTTTTTGCAACAGGAGGACGAATGGGACCGGGACCAACTACTTAAAGCCGATTCCAAACTGCTATGGATATCCATGCCACAATGGAATTAGCACCAATGAACTCCAGTACCAAAAATAAGTGCCTACCTATTCGGCCATCTTTCGGCAGAAGGAATTTGATGAATGATTAAAAAAAAACTTGTACGAAAGCTATATGTGCTCTCCAGAGAAATGCTAGCTTCGCGCGTCAGTTGACTTTGATTCTAATAAGTTTCCTGGAATTATATATATATATAATATATATATATATATATATATACATACATTATATTCATTCATATATTATATATATATACATATATATACATATATGTATACATATATATATATATATATATATATATATATATATATATATATATATAATTATATATGTATATATACATATATATATGTATATGTTAATATGTTATTATTTTAATATTAATATCGTAACATGTTATAATATGTTAGTACACATTTTAGTTACCTCAGAGAATGATAATTATTTTCCCTCTGATATAAATTTTGTAGTCTCTTACTTGCATATTTACATATTTCAAAAATTATTTTAAGCATAAATATAGCTATAAATTTTAGTTAAATATTTTCCTACTTTTATAAATGTATGATTTCATTCAGTATAAATTAAGAGATTTTTTACACAGTTAGACCCTTATTAATGATCCAAGAAAATATGTTGTTAACAAGAAACTTTTTGCTTTATAGTGAATCAAAAATCATTTTATATAATGAAGAATTTTTTAGCTCGAAAAGTACTATGTTTCCTTATGAGAGTATCTCTCAGAAAGATTTGCTTTTTACGGTATAGTGGATATCTTTATTGTGGTTTCACTATAGTTATTTAACCCTTTGCAGTCGAGGTAGTTTCCGAGCCTACTTACCAGAAACTCGAAGCGTTTTGGAGCGCTTTTGGTGAATTTTTTTTCCTCTAACTTAAATGATTTCACACATAAAGTAACACAGAAAACTCTTATATTTTAATATTTAATGTATCTTTACACCTTTACAAAGATAACTTTCTTAAACATTAGTGTTTGTAATTTTGCTTTGTATGATATTTGATGTAACAACTGCCGAGATGCATTCCCGCATTGTCTGAACAAGTTTCAGAATAGTATGTCGTTTGATGTCTTTTGCCCGGCTTATTTCTTTCAGAGCAGACTTTGCAATCAGTTCTAACTCCTGATAGAACGCTGTGCAGCTTTCCATTTAGGCGGATGTTTTCGAATTCGGAGGTTGAAGTCTAAACTCCAGTTTATTTCATTACTACGTTCCATGGTAATAGGGATAATAAATTTCAATTTTTCTGTTCTTTCGGCCAAGGCTGTCAAGTTCGAATTGATTATGAAAATGCAGTAAGCTTCATGGTACCGCAAGTATCTCAGAACAGAAAATCTTACGTAGTTTTCAAAGGACATTCTTTGTAAGATCATATACGGTTCTACGATCATATACACAGTTCTTCGGACAAAAAGAATGATAAGACTATAAGAATGATATCAGAAACATAAACAAGATATAAATCACGAAATAAAGAAACATAAATAGTTTAACAGCACATCGAATTATCGCACCAAAAAAAGTGGTGAGCTAGAGTCACCTCTCGAGACGCGACTTTAAATCATGTGGCAAGTGAGACTCACCTCTCGGTTTCAAAGGGTTAAATGATAAAAAAATAATAATATTACCTCTTTCACATCTGTCTCCTGCAAAATTTTGTGTGCAGATGCATTCATTTCCCTTCTCGCACATTCCTCCGTTCTGGCAGGGTGGATCGCATACAGCTGAAAAGAAGACTATCAATCATAACTATGGTGACCATACGTTCTTTATTTAAGAAAACAATCTTTCATTTCCGTGATGTGGCTTTTAAATTTATTTAATTACTTAAATAGATGTTTTATCCTTTATTTTGTAAAGTCGGCTCAAATTTAAAAAAAAATAATTGTAATTAATGTGTTTAAAAAGTTAATTTCGTATTCACCATTAACCATTTGAGTCAGAGAGGGTTTTCAGGAAACACTGTCGAAGGATCGCGAACAGCGCTTTTTTAACATGGGTATGAAAAGTCCCTAGCAGCGTGACAGCGCTTGTTTTATTTTATGTCTATAAATTTCCAAGCGGCGTGATAGAACTTCTTCTATTTCAATATGTTTCAATATTGCATTCTTTATTTAAGAGAACAATCCTTTATTCACTGATGTGGCTTTTAACTTAATTTCTTTACTTTAAATAGGTGTTTTATCATTACTTTGTGAAGTCGGCTTAAAGCTTAAAAGAATGTGAATAATTTATTTAAAAAGTTAATTTCGTGCTTCACCATTAACCATTTGAGTCAGAGAGGGTTTTCAGGAAACACTGTCGAAGGATCGCGAACAGCGCTTTTTTAACATGGGTATGAAAAGTCCCAAGCAGCGTGACAGCGCTTGTTTTATTTTATGTCTATAAATTCCAAGCGGCGTGATAGAACTTCTTCTATTTCAATATGTTTCAATATTGCATTTTTTATTTAAGAGAACAATCCTTTATTCACTGATGTGGCTTTTAACTTAATTTCTTTACTTAATTGGTGTTTTATCATTACTTTGTGAAGTCGGCTTAAAGCTTAAAAGAATGTGAATACTTTATTTAAAAAGTTAATTTCGTGTTCACCATTAAACATTTGAGTCAGAGAGGGTTTTCAGGAAACACTGTCGAAGGATCGCGAACAGCGCTTTTTTAACATGGGTATGAAAAGTCCCAAGCAACGTGACAGCGCTTGTTTTATTTTATGTCTATAAATTCCAAGCGGCGTGATAGCACTTCTTCTATTTCAATAAGCTTCAATATTGCATTCTTTATTTAAGAGAACAATCCTTTATTCACTGATGTGGCTTTTAACTTTTTTTTTTTACTTAAATAGGTGTTTTATCTATTATTTTGTAAAGTCGGCGTAAAGCTTAAAAAAATGTGAATAATTTATTTAAAAGTTAATTTCGCGTTCACCATTAACCATTTACTGATGTCGGCTTTAAATTTATTTACTTAATTTATTTAATTAACTAATTTATTATTAATTAATTTAATTAATAATAAGTAAATTAATAAATAATTAATTAATAAATATAGTAAAATTAATATATAAATTAATAAATTAGTAAAATTAATAAATTAATTAATAAAATAATTAATAAAATAATTAATTTTTAATTAATTAATTAATTACTATTTTAATTTATTTTTTACTTTATTTATTACTAGGCGTTTTATCCTTTATTTTGTAAAATCGGCGTAAAGTTTAAAAAAATGTGAATAATTTATTTAAAATGTTATTTTCGAGTTCACCATTCACCGTTGAAGTCCCAGAGTGCTTGGAGAAAACATTGTCAAAGAATCCCGAACTCAAACATGCCGACTAACCAACCTCCCTCCATCACTCGTTGTACTTCATACTTTCTAGCTGTCATTTGTAATTTTATGACGAAGAACTTGTGAACGTTCTCACATCAGAGGTTGTGACACAGTGTCTATTGGACATAGCAAAACCAAACGAATGGTAGTATCTTGTGTAAACACATCACTAGGTAATCTGATAGACTGCTCGCTTCCTGTGCTGGGTTGACCTACTATTTCAAAAGCTTGGTCTTTTTTTTAACACCCCTTATATGCATGCGAGTTAATTTTAAAAGTCAATACGAATTACTATAATGCTAGAAACTAGTAATAACTTAAAAAAATTACCATTTTCGCACCTGTGTCCTTCAAAATCTGGTGTGCAGATACATTGATTTCCAGCCACACAACTGCCTCCATTAACACATGGTGGATTGCATAAGGCTGTAATATAAACAAAATATATCACAGGCATTGCAAAATAAAAGCATAAAAGTAGTTCTGTATTTTGGGTTAACATTTTAGTTTTATTTTTGAGTTTATATATTTGCATTTATATTTCTGAAATATTTACAGAAGATGTACAAAACTAATGACATGGTTAAAAAAAGTGTAACAACAAGTTGACCACTAAAGGTCTCTCTAATTTTAAAACTAATTAACTCTAAAAAGAGGGATTAACAAAAAAACGAAACAAAAAGTGGGATGCTTGTTTTGAAAGATGTAAATGTATGACATCGAACCTTAAAACTTAGTTTTAAAATGCAATTAAGTGGTGACCGCTGTACGCTATAGTACGAATTGTAGTCTATTTTTAAGGGTACTCTGAATTCTTTGAATATATGTCTAAAGTTCGATTTCACCAAAGCCGTTTAACGGTTAATCGTGATTAATCTCTGTTTAAAAGGAAAATCGTTTTTCACCATGGGTTAATCGCGGTTAGCCATTAAACGACTTTGGTGAGACCAGTGTTAATTACACCTTTGCTGGCTGCTGCAGGTCAAGCAGTTACTCTTGGAGTATATAGTGGGTTTTTTCATACAGATGAGGGATTTTCGTACCACAAAGTTGACATTTTTTGTTACCTTGCAAAAACCATTCAGCTGTAAATTAGCTCCTTCTGTGTCATGATCGAATTAATTCTCATTAATCATTGGGGTCAAACGATGGCTGAACTGATGGTATTTATCTTCAGTACCGGAGTCTGTGCGTTTAAAGCCCACTGTTGACATGCATATTCGAAGCTATTGAAAATCCATCTGCAAGTTGTAGGTTCCTGTTCTCATTAGCTCTTATTTACCAAAATTGTAGACCATACCTCTATAAACCTGACTAATTATTGTGGGCAAATAATTTGCACTGTTCATAATATCACAACTCGAACTTGTCAGACGATGACTGAATTTTAAGGCTATTGTCTTTCTGTACTAGTTTGGGGGTTTGAATCCTACTACCAGTATAGATGTCTATAGATGTTTGGAATCGTATTTAAGCAGTAGGTCCAATTCTAATTAGCCTTCGTTTGTTAAAAAAAGGTGAGGTAATATATAAAAAGCAAGAAAGTAAAGATAAAAATATGTATAATGATTATTCTTACTTATCTTTAACTCAATGCTTAACAAAACTCAATGATAGAAAAGCAAACTGGGCGAAAAGACAGAAAATGAACAATTTATATACTGATAGGGAAAGTAAAATTCATTCACTGAACCTTTATATTCAGCTGATATTTAATAATTAAAAATTTTTAAACACTTCTTGCTTAACGCGTTGACTGCCATGGAGGTAACTGGCGCTCGACTTGGCTACAGCGCCGTGGTAGACACCGTGACCGGCGAGGCAGCAAATAATAAAAGTACATGATTATAATAAATATAGGGATACTGATAAATTTTTCAATAATACCATTTTTATTATTATAGTTTGAAGAAATTAATGGAATATAGAACACACAAAAAATGTTATTAGTACATGAACAATATACATTTTATTAGTGCATATCACGATGAGTCAGACTGAAACATTAAAGACGAAGGAAAGGTGAATCAACGCAATCGGAACAATATGATCCCACTTTTTTAGTCAAATCCTTTGCTTGGAATGATAAATAATGAGAGTAATCATTTAGCAATCGAAGCATAATTGTATGAAAAAAAAAAGGTAATCGTAACAATTGCCTGCTGCAACCTTGGGAGTCACAGGTGACCCCACCCACGAAAACTACTTCAAGCATGATTTTATAACTTACTAGCAAGTTTGCCCGTGCTTCGCTACGGTGAACTTAATATATTACTTTTAAACTAAGATTTATTTTTCGTGAATAACTCTCTAAATTCGTCACAGTTCAGTTCGAGTCATTGGCATATTTATATATTTCTATCATAAGCGTATTATAACATTATTCAGTTTTTATAATCGAATTTGTCTTATATTAAATTTGGTTAAACTTTTTTTTATGGTAAAATATAAGTTTAACCCTAAATTACATTACTGTATTACTACTGTACGTTGATTAGCAAAGTTAATAGATCTTGCCATATTACGGGATAGAATAAGAAGCAGAGGTTTTGACAGCAACCGTGCTCATTTTGGTGGTATTAATAAATGTTGTCTAAAATTAAGGAAATTTATGACAAACCACATAGTTTTGTATAAAACAGAAACACACATTCATATTGACAACCATATGAATATGAAGATAACTATATAAAAGGATAGGTTTTTATTTGCCCGTGAGAGTCGCTGAAATTTGTACTTCTTGTTATTAGAATATGGTTGATAGACATTTCATTGTAACGTAAAAATGAACCAAGAGTTAAATTTAAAATTAGTTCTCATATAAAAATGCTATAATTTGTGTCACATAGAAATGAAAGTGAATCACTTTATATCTCAATTTTCAGGTCAAATCGAATTGATACCAAGCAGACGATGTTTAAATAATATAAAATAAGAAATGAATAAATGAGATATTTAAAGGAATGACGTCATAATGATAGAAATATATCATTTTCACCTATGTATTATGCAATAACATAAAAAATTTAATCTCCTGCTTTTAATCGAGGAAAACTGCGTTTAAAACAATTACTTTAGATGACGTCACATTGCTAGAAATATTGCTTCTTTCACTTAGTTATGATGCGATAAATTAAAAATTTTTAAAAATCGTTTGCTTTTAACCGGGGAAAATAATGCTTGGAATAATGACATGAAATGCTTGAAAAAGGAGGAAGAAATGGATTTCGAAAGCTAAAAATTTACAAAAACCTTCCCAGGGATATACCTAAATATTTCCCAAAATTTCACAGCGATAGGATGAATGGTTTTTGAGTCTATTGAGTACAGACAGACAGACACAAATTCATTTTTATATATATATAGATTTTATCTGATGCAAATAATATTTCATTATAATATGCGTTACATAATGGAAAGTTCATATCAATGTCTTGGGCAAACCCTCGAAATGCGTCTGGCAGTCAACGTGTTGAATAGAAAATAAAACTATTGATTTATATTTTACCCGAAATCTTTTCAAGTATTGCCAGGGTTGGCTGATTCATACCATCATGATATAAATCAAGGTATAAAACATGATTTAAATCCCTGGAATTAAAGTAATAACAATTGATTTAAAATGAAAATAATTTTTCGTACCTTGTGAATTTTTTTAATCATTTTTTATGTTGCACATATAGAGGGAGCCACCAGCAGTATTAGAAGACACATTAACTCAAAACTTATAATTTGCTAACAAAAAACAACACCTCATTACCCTTTCTTTAGTAATAAAAGATCTGGACCAATCATATTGCTTTCTAGATTTTTACTTTATCTAACATCAAATACTTAATAATTTCTTTTATGTTTGTCTCGTACTATTTTAAATACTAGTGCTTTAAAAACTTATTTGATACATAAATAGTGTTTATATTTTGAAAAATAAAACAGTAAGCGTTTATTGAGATATAAAAAATCATATTTAGTGCATTTTTATATAATTGTTTCATTATATATAATCAAAATATAATCAATAATTTCATTTATAATATTTAATTTTAAAAAAATAAATTGAAAATGTAAAATTTACAAATGAGCTGCTTTAATTTTACTAGAAAAACTAAAATTTATTTTTATATAAAATAATTTTATTAGGGAAAATTTAAAATTTAGTTTAGTTTTTTTTGCATCATTTAGTTATTATATATTGTTTATATGATCTATTTTCTGTATGAGATTAAGGGGGCTCAGTGAGAAGAAACTTCTTGGGCTCCAAAGTAGTTTAATAAGGCTCTAGTACAGGGTGGCCAACATGCTGCTCGCAAGCCACATTATTAAGCCACATGAATTATTATTTGGGGCTCTCCAAAAATGTACATGAATTCTCTTTTCATTTTTGTGTTATATTTAAATAAAATATTACAACTGATGGAGCTCCTGTAATACTGGGTAAAAAAATCTGTCGTATTGTCCTTTTAAGAGATGTTTCTCAAGTTCCACAATTTACATCGGTTCACTGCATAATTCCCCGGGAACATCTCGTTAAAAAATATTTAAAATATCCTGATGTTATGAAAATAGTGTAACACATTGTAAATTACATTCGCACCAATGCAAAAAATCATTGACAATTTAATATTTTACTTGAAAAATTAAAGATCGAAGAACTTCCAAATGACATTCAATGAATATAATTTCTGTAAAAAAAAAATTAAATAACTTTTTCGCATACCCTTTAAATACGTATTTAATCGCGAAAGATTTCAAGTTATGAGAAATGTCTCGGACTATCAAGGAGCTTGGTAACCCCTGCTGCTATAGTATATGAGTTTGACTTTGAATGGTTGACTTACGAGGCTAACCTGAAGTAAAAATTCAATATTTATTACGGAAAACAGTAACCCGGATTACAGCTTACCGTAATAAAATAACTTAATTAAATTAATAAATATTATACAAGAGGTATTAATAAAATTGAAGGGTGGTATTATGTTTTCTTAATTAAATGCATGATATAGATGGTTTCATGGAAACACGACAAGAAGCACCGAAAGTTTTCTTTTATTAATTTCTTATACATGCTTTCCGTTATCTTACGATATTCCAATCTCATCAGAAAACTTATTATCTTTTTTCAAAAGTTACCACACCACAAAAAAAATTAAAATAAAGCTAATAACAAACGATAATATTTTTAAAACTAATATTAAAACCATTGATGAATACGCAACAATTTATTAAGAAAGAAATATCTGAAATTTACCTTCACAGTCTGGAAATTCAGACTCAGGCATCCATATGTTAGTTCTGGATTCACAAAATAGTTGTAATTTTTTCCCGCCGTGAGGAAATCTGTATCCTATTTCACATTCCGCTATACACAATTTCCTGATGAATGAAAAACAATATAAATACAATTTCTTTATGCCACAATACAGGGTTATCAAGAAATATGTCCCCCCACTTCTGGGCACTCTAGAATTTGTTCTATTGTTCCAAAGGAGATACAATTGAGATAAAATGAGATAATTCAAATAATGCACTAGACTTTTATTACATGAAAAGTTTTAGTACAAAAATCTGCCTATAGATGGCGTTGTAAAACATATGGTTCTTACAGGGTGTCTCAAAAACGACCGGTAAATTTCAAAAATCAATAAAAATTAATCGGACAGTGATAGAAATACACAGTTTATTGTAATATGCTTGGAACAATAATAAAGACAAACAGGTAGACAAACTTCCAAAATTAATTACAATGTTCTACAGCAGATGGCGCTGCAATCTGGAATAATCTAAACTACGATAATTTCCCAGGTATCCACTAGCAATAATATGGCGAGGTCAGCAATAATATGGCGTATTCTTAGAACGAAATTATCAGAAACCCGTATAAATGTCTCAGGCGGGATGGGTTCACATGCAGAACAGATGTACTACTCCAGGTATTTAATTATTTCTGGATAGTCGCGGTAATCCTGGTCTTTTAAAAGTCCCCATAGAATAATATCGTAGTTTAGATTTTTCCAGACTGCAGCGCCATCTGTTGTGGAATATTGTAACTAATTTTGAAAGTTT
The DNA here is from genome assembly GCA_032207245.1 of Pardosa pseudoannulata. Classification (NCBI taxonomy): domain Eukaryota; kingdom Metazoa; phylum Arthropoda; class Arachnida; order Araneae; family Lycosidae; genus Pardosa; species Pardosa pseudoannulata. The sequence continues at coordinate 65,031,510 of CM063500.1, read as the reverse complement.
GTCTGCCTGAAAATTTACTATTGTCTCAAGCATATTGCAATAAACTGTATTTCTATCACTATGAGCATAGTTTTTATTGACTTTTCAAATACGCCGGTCATTTTTGAAACACCCTGTATTTAATTTCATTAAGTTAACACGTTGAATGTCACGTCAATTTTCAGAAATCTGGCCTAACAATTTGATTTAATCACATTATATTATTAAAAACTTTAATTCTAATTCACAGTTATCATTAAAAACATAAAAAATGTATTTTTTTTTAAGAAAAAAGGTATTACGAATTATCTTGTAGTTGGCTTCTGTAACAGAAATCTCTTCGTGAAAGCCAACTACTAGTTCATTAGCGAGCAAAAAACTCTTCGACCTGTCAGTTTTCTAAAGCGGAATCATAGATACGCGACCATATTGTCAGTAGTATCTCAGAAATTTTAATCGAGTGCATCACATTTATCTCTTTCTTGAATGTCTTGTTTTATAATTACTGTTATAATTAAATCATCAACAACCTAATATAAGAAAAGATCATTGACTCAAAATGAAATTGAGTACTACGCAAATCTAAGTGATTCAGGATTTGACGGGATTTTTGACGAGGATGGTAACGACAGTAGCGATTATAACCTTCTGAGAATTCAAGTGATAGTGAAGATGAAGTCGTCTCCAAAGTTGATCCCGAATCTGAAGATAATTACGATGGTTCCCAAGTAACAACATAAAATGCGAATGATAATTTATTTCTGTGCAGCCTGTAAAGAGAAACCAACCCTTTGTGTGGAAGATGGTTCTAATAATTCCCACAAACAATAAAATATTATTCTATTTCTTGGATTTGAACTAATTTTTATAATTCTATTTTTTTCGTTTTTTAATAAATTCTCTGTTTATGCATGCCAGCATTAATTTTTCGTTCTTTTCCCAGTAGCCATTTATCGATATTAGTACTGATATACTACGAGTTTATCTGTAGCTGCACAAAAATGGCAAATAAACACAGTACGAGGTAACTCGTAGTTGGTGTCTTAGAAAAGAACGCAATCTACGAGTTATCTAGTAGTTGGCAGTCAACGTGTTAAGTCCAGCATTAATTTCCTATCTGTACATCATTCTTCCGTTGCAAAAGAAATAGCTACTGTTTTACCAAAATCATCAGAACACTGTTGTAGCTTGTAGTGATATACTCTGCAATGATGAGTGACTCGGCAAGGTGGTTATCTTAAGTCGTGTCCAAGACCCATAGGGCAGACCTGCGTGGTGAACCGAAAGAGGAACCCATTCCCCTAGGGGACCACGGCTTATTTTTCAGCTCTCCCTCTTTTCTTTTCCCTTAGAACTCGAGTGCCTATTTTTCGTAGTTCGCGCAAGGCCAGACCCCAAGGGCTGACCATCGCAGCTAACTCTGGGGGACCCTCCCATCCAAAGGACCACAGTCGTTCTTGACACTCAAATTCCTTTTTTTTATAGTATTCATTAGGTCAGAGCTTTTTCTAGCTTCTGGAGCAATGCGAAGCTTCCGACAGCCTTTTTCCGAGCAAGCCGAGTCTTCAGTGTGGGCCAAAGTTCTGTCATAATGACTCTTGAGTGATGGTCTTGAGTGATTACGATTGTCGCCTCTCAAAATTTCTTGTTTTTCCCCATCGGTTTCCTGCCTTATTTGGTGCAACGAGTAAAATTCCCTATTGCTTATTTCTTAGTTTTCGGCCCGCGTGGTTCACTCCACCCTCACTAATTCCGGCTTCAGGAGGTCCGCATAGCATCCAGTAAATATTCCAAATTCTCCACAAGCAGCGCCAGTCTTTTGCGTTCGCTCGTCGATTGTGCCTGCGGCGCGACGAGTGCAAACCGGGTACTTCGAAGGATTTGGTGAAAGGTTTGGTGGCCTAATACTTGCGATCTGGACACCGTCGCCGGATAAGCCTGGAGGGCCTTACGGCCATATCTGGCGATTGATTGTACTGATGTACTTTCCACGATGATCAGCAAGCGCACAACATTCTGCGTAATAAAAAGTCCATTTTCTAGCTACAGCTGGAAAATGCGATGATTACAGAAAATTTCCATCTATTGCAGAGAAAGATTTGGGGAATGGATTGGAAGATTTTTAATTCGCGGGTACTCTTTTAATTAAGACATTTTATGGTCGAGAAAATAGATTTAAAGGAATAAGAAGAATAAGTCAGAGTTCGTAGTTGTACCTAAACATTTATTAAGAGCACGACATGTTACTCTTTCAAAAGCAGAAGACAGAATGAGCACAAAGAACACTTTACTATTACATAGTTGGATTCCAAAGCGAAACGTGGAGACAAAATCATGCCAAGAGAGAGCTGCTTAGTTAGCGTTATCAACAGTCAGACAGGAACTTGGATCATTATAGGAGTGAGCTATTATATTGAAACAGTTGGAACATATGGAGAGTGGGCAGAAAATTTGCATTTGTTGCAGAAAAAGATTTTGGAAATAAGTTGGAAGGAATGATAATGGGCAAGAGGAAAATTTTAAGAGATATTAAAATGCAATAATTTTATTATATATATATATATAATATATATATATATATATATATATATATATATATATATATATATATATATATATATATATATATATATGTGACATGTCGTGGTGCAGAGTTAAGTTGAATGGAAAACGGTCTTCTTAATAATAATAATAAATATTAACTCATCGT
>CM063500.1:65021321-65026321 GCA_032207245.1 Pardosa pseudoannulata | reverse complement strand
GTGTAAGGAAAATTCTGAGGGGTTTTCAAATCTGAAGTCAAGGGCTAAAAATTCCGTGTCCTTTTGCCTTTCCTTTTCCAAAAGAGGCTATTTTTTTTCTTTGGCTAAATTCCAAACATTTTCTTTAAGCCAGGATTTAAATACAATGTCTGTCTGAATATTTACATTGATGGGAAAATTTAAGCAACAGTTGGGTTTTTTGCTGTTGAGGATCTACTGGAAAGAGAAGTTATCACTCGAATGGATTGTTTAGTGTACTCCACTGATTTAAATCCCATAGAACATGTGTGTGATGCTTTGAGGAGACACATAGCAGCACTCTTACATCCTTCGGGAAACACCCAACACCTCAAACAGATGCTGAGTGTTGAATGGGGTCTCCTACCACAAGAAATGTTGGACCATCTGGGTGTGAGTATGCAGAGACGGTGCGAAGCAACCACTACAGTCAGGGGAGGGCTTATCCCATAGTAAGGAACATATGCTTGTTGTTATTACTTTTGAAAAGACAATCATGAGTCATGATACTAAGCGTTCAATAAAGCTTATTTTTGTTAGATTCCACACCATCTGCATTGTATCCCTTTTTCAGCGCCGATGCTTTTGCCATCCTTTAAGTACATAATACTTTCCCTCATTTCTGAATTACATGTCTCTCAGATGATTTCTGGTAGAGTTATGGCAAAAAAAAAAAACCCACCTGTTGCTTTAGATTTGCACACCAGTGTAAAACCTCATCTTCAATTGAAGATGCTTCTTCCTGGATAATTCCCTCCATGGTCATGGTTGATATTGATATAGTATATACCGGAGAATCGGAGGTGCACAAAAATAAATTCGTGGGCACATTGACGCCCGCGGGCACGGGGTTAAGAACTCCTGCTATAGAGGCCCAACTTTTTACAATTTATTATTTTTTACATTTTAGTAATCTTTTATTGCTTATTTTTGTAAATAACAGTGATTTTTTTTAAATACCTTATTTAATTTTCGACTTTTTTTTTTGAAGGAATATGTGGACATGAAAAATTTACATGTAAATCTATGAGGTTTAGAGCGATACATTAATTTTAAAGGGAATAATTAGGTGATGGTTGTTATTTTTCATTCAAAACAGACTGTAATATTCAAAGTTGTACTGTTCAGTCCATAAAAAATTATGCATAATTATTCCTCAATATATATTCGGAAGATACGATTCGGGCATTAGAGGGATAATATTTAGGTGTAAAAACAAAATTTTTGTACAACTGGAGTAACAACTTAAACAAATTAATTTTTTTCAATAGACAATATTTGTAAAATAAGAATAAAATATACCATGCTCGCATCGATGTCCTTCGAAGTTTGGTGTGCATACGCATATATTTCCTCCTGCACAACTACCTCCATTTTGGCATGGTGGATTACATGCAGCTGAAAGATAAACAAGATTTAGTAGCAATAATAAAATAATTTGATCCAGATAATTTTAACCAAGAGCTATTGTACATGCAAAAGAGAGCCGGTTATTCATATTGGCCAATTAACTAGATCGATTAAGAGGCACTGTAGCTCAGTCGGCAAAGCCAATGCTCTCGTAACTGGAGATTTGCGGGTTCGGAGCGCAAGCCGGCCTGAGATCAGCGGTGTTCATTACAAGTGAGTGGTACGTAATATATATTCGTAGTTTACAATATCCTCCAAGATTTCAATCAATACCTCTGGGAGGGGTAAACCAAGACCATGGGTCTTCCACTGGGTCGCTGCTTCTAAATTACAAAGACCCACTTGAGCATAAGTCATACTTTCACCCTAAGGTTGCTCGTTAAAACGAAAGTCGCACCCCTTTGCCTTGATAAGAGTACAGTATGGCTCAGTCGTACTTGGTTTGACCAAATACCATCAGATACAGCAGCAACAAATTAACTACTTCGAATAAAATCATGAGTTTTTTCCGATATTCTCCAAGATTTCAATCAATACCTCTGGGAGTGGCTAATCAAGACCATGGATCTTCTGCTGGGTCGCTGCTTCTAAATTACAAATACCTACTTGAGCATAAGTCCATACTTTCACCCTAAGGTTGCTCGTTAAAATGAAAGTCGCACCCCTTTGCCTTGATAAGAGTACAGTATGGCTCAATCTTACTTGGTTTGACCAAATACCATCAGAAACAGCAGCAACAAATTAACTACTTCGAATAAAACGATGAGTTTTTTCCGATATTCTCCAAGATTTCAATCAATACCTCTGGGAGTGGCAAACTAAGACCATGGGTCTTCTGCTGGGTCGCTGCTTTTAAATTACAAATACCCACTTGAGAATAAGTCATACTTTCACCCTAAGGTTGCTCGTTAAAAAGAAAGCCGCACCCCTTTGCTTTGATAAGAGTACAGTATGGCTCAATCGTACTTGGTTTGACCAAATACCATCAGAAACAGCAGCAACAATTACTACTTCCAATAAAAAGCATGAGTTTTTCCGATGTTCTCCAAAACCATCTTTACCTCAATATTGTTCTTGGTAGAGGTGTATTAGTACGAAAAATAAAATCATTATTCCAATTTCGCTGCTAACTATAACTATAATAACTTTCTTTGTTACTTCAACATAAATACAGATATGAAAATCAGAATTCATAATTTTCTTCTATTCCAGTTAAAATATTACGTCTAGCCTATTTTGGTTTTGGTTTGGTTTGGAGCACTACGGTCTACTGTTTCGCACACGATGGCTAATGAGACCGGGACCTACAATTTAAAGCCGATTCCGAACGGCTAAAAACATCCATGCAAGCAGTGGGATTCGAACCCGCGAACTCCGGTTCCAAAGAGCAGCGCTCTACCATTCGGCCATCGTTCGGCCTAGCCTATTTTACAATCCTTGTTTTTATAAGTTCGTTGGATTGACTACATCAAAAAGATTCAGTCGATCCCGTCCAGTTTCTACATAATAATACAATACAGCTGATCTGTGATATCGTAATGATATCGGGAGTTCTTACCAGAAAAAATGTAAAATCCAAAAATATTCAATAATAAATCCTATAACAGAACCTGATCCGAGCGTTTCTCATCATCAATTTTAAGCTGAACTTAATTTTTTCATTTTCTTTTCTTAAATTAACTTAATTCAATTGTTATTTTATCTTAACTTCATTTCACATATATCTTACTGCTTAACAGTATTTTTCTTAATAAAAATATATAAAATTATAAAATAAATAAAAATCCTTTGTTATCCCTAAACTCCCTAATATTTTCTATCTCTAAACATTATTTTAGTATTTTTATATTTTATTATATTTACTTATTAATTTTATAGGCCTAGTATTTTCTATTTAATTGTAATGTAAACGAAAGACCTTCATTTGTTATTTTATTGCTAATCACCTTAATAACCGGACACTCATCATAAATTTAATAGCCTCAAACAGGGAATAAGGCCTTCGGCCAAGGAACCCCAGTCTACACTCCAATTAGTTTTTAGAAATTGATTTTCGCTTAGTGAATACTTATAAAGGTGAACAATTCAGACTTTTACCAACATTTGGTTTTATAGTAAGCTACAATGAATCCTTAAATATAAGAATTATTTTAAACTTCTTCGTTTGGTGCTATAGGTGGAATAGATTTTCATGTTTTCATTTGTATGATTGATTAACTAATTTGTGAATAATACTTTGAAAATGATAACTTTAATACCCCCTGATGCAAAAGTTTATAATTTAATATGAATATAAGGAAGCACATGGTGTCTACAGCAAATTTTTTTATAAGTGCATTGTGAAAGTTTACAAAGGGTGCATGTAAAAAAGTTTTGTTGAGTTCCATGATAAAAAACTAAAAAATAAATTCATTTCCATTTGTATGGCGTTATTAAAAACTTGTAAAAATCTAAAAAGATAAAAAAACTCTACATTTTATGATAAATCGAATAAAGGCCGTTATAGTGAAAAATTTAAGTCTCGAAAAGTAGTACGTCTCCTTAAGTCATATATTCATGAAGAAAAATGCTTTAGCATATCACCCTCCTCTCTCGACTAAATCGTGCATTTTCCTTTTCTCCTGATGTACAATATATAACCACGGGTTATAATAACGAGCATCCCAATTTCTATTAACTTTTAAAATACTCTTTTATGTTTAAACAATGTAAAATATTTTGCATTTTAGTATTAAAACAATTGCTTACCACAGTCACATCGGAATTTGACAGCAAAGTCTTCGCAAGTTTTCTGCCTCATATTTTCGTCGCAAATGAATCCAGCCTCCTTTGAACAGAGTAGTCCAAGTGCACCAACTTCCCTATAATCAACCAACTTTCCATTTACAATAGCTTTGCAATCGACGTCTGTGATGACACCCCCCGTGCAAACCGGCTGAAGTTCTCTTATTCTGTCCAGGCTCTCATCGTCTCCGATGTCACTAAAGTCAGGATTGTCTGTGTTGAAATATTCTGTCCATCCGCTAACGCAACCCTGGATGGCTTTTGCTAAGGGGAAATATCACCTAAGTTGGTTAATTGGATATCTCATTAAATTATCCAATAATTCCAAACTGTTAGTACTTTTTATAAAAATGAAATATTATTACCGATTTCGCATCTTTCTCCTTCAAAATCTGGGGTGCAGCTGCATTGATTTCCTTCCTCGCACATTCCTCCATTTTGGCAGGGTGGATCACATTGAACTGATAAAAAGACATTATCTTATTGAGGTATAGCCACATTCTATCCAAGAGATAAAACGAGGAAATGGCGGTTTTCTGACCCCTCATTTGTAAAATGGGGCTTGTCCATGTCCATTTCACCTTCAAATTTCCCACGCTGACCATCAGTGGGTTGCCGTTTTTGCTCTCCCTGTGTTCCATTATTTTTCATTTTGAGCTTTACCTTGATACCATAAATAAACGAGGCTGATCTTTCTATTCAAGCTATGTTTTGGCGTTTGGCTTTTTTTCCTATTGGCTCGAATATTCCATTGATCTCACCATGCGGGGTGTTCAGTGAGGATTATT
>CM063500.1:65004793-65021221 GCA_032207245.1 Pardosa pseudoannulata | reverse complement strand
AAAAGAAAAGAAAAAACGTTTAATTAGAGCCTCGAGTGGGACAAAAATTCCAATCAAGAATCCAAGAAAAAAATAAACATCTTCGACTATTGCAAAGGTACGTTGTTTAATGTTGAAAGGAAATCCCCCAAGTCAAAGGACATTTGCAAAATCATTAAAATGTTCGATGTCCACTGTAAACAAAATTATAAACATTGATTTAAACCTTAAGAAAGTGAAAAAACGTAACGTGCATTGTCTTTATCTAAAACATGTAGCTGAACGCAGGACATGCTGCATAATTATGTATGAACATTTATGAAAAAATGGAAAAAAAATTGTCACAATAGATGAATTATGGTGTATTTAAATCTGCAACGCATTTATTATCATAAGAGAATATTTTTAAATACATTTTCAAAGAATCGAAAAAAGATTTATGATTGGGTGGTTTTTCATGTAATGGCAAGTTAAAAAAAAAGAGCGTTGAAAAAAAATGTCAAGATTAACTGTAAATACTAGGAGTATTTTATGAATTTTTCTGGTAAAGACAAACTCAGTAATGAAATCAAAGATATTAAAGCTAAAAAAAAATGTCAATTACTCTGTAAATAAATCTCCCGATGTAATATGGAATCAATTTTTCTGCATTATCCAAACGTCGACAAATTACAGGACTCTAAAGCTGTCAAAGATGGGTAAATACCTCTTCTTACACTTCAAAAATATTATCCTAAATTACGATGTCGCAAGATACAGAATACCTAACCAGACAATTCTAACAAAGAATTTATGAATTTTGTTTTTTGTGACTATTTACATCAAAATGTGTGAACTGCCTCGTTGGCTTCGAAAAAGACATGAAATTAAATACTGTAGGTATAAAAAAAGGGTTTATAACTCTTTTAACTTCAAAGACAATTAAACTGTCATATTTACGTTTTCATGCAAATAGCTGAAAAAATGGCAACTGTAGAAATGAAAACAGAATAATACATAAGCAGATGGATTGAGAATAAAGATATAAAGATCAAGGAAGGTGGAAAGTGATTGAGTCACTCATATATTTGGCAATTCTAAGAAAAATTCATTAGAGAATTTATTACATTGAACTAATAAAAATCAAGGATTATACTTATCGTTATTTTCATGACTGTAGTGATGTAAAGTATTCAATGTGGGTTTCCTCATTAATTTATAAAGTGTGCAGGCTATGACACTGAAAAGACACACAACTGATCGCCAGTGATTTTAAAGACTTAAATTTCTATGCTTCAGCTCAGCAAAGTTGCAACATTCTCTCCGATAAACCACGTAAATGGCATAATGGCTTGACTCTATCATCCTTAAAAATTACTAAAATATCCCTTTAACTGAGAATTCCTTTGATAAGAAAGCGCATAATCTTGCATAGAAGTGGTAGACAAAAGACATCGTCACAGCTACAGTTGAAATTCGACGTAACTTGTTTTGATGTATGAGAGCCGTAAGAGACATACAGGGTAACTATCCCGTTGTTCTTTGAGGAAGAATAGTCCTAGAATAAATTAAGATATACCACACTAGCCGTAACTTAGGTAAATGTAAATTTAAATGCTATATCTGATTTGACTGTTTTATTTATCATTCCGTTGAGATAGTATGTGCCTTATGACTCTAGAGATTCCACAGTCAAGAGTCATCGACTTTTATTGAACAAGAACGTCAGTGTAAAGAGAAGAGATTTAGTGTCAGTAACCAAAACATTTGGTGTTAGTGGTCATAGATGAGAAAATGTACTATTGTTACGAATTGCGAAAAATGCTTGAGTGCATGGGACTCTATGGGTATCTCGCCAAAGAGATAATCGTTGGCGATAGGACTATTTTGTCGCAGTTCTTCAAGTTCATAGCCTGCAATTAAGTGTAAACGTCACGTGGTCACTTTTAGGTTAAATAATGGCACTGTGAGCCTATATAAGGCAGACTGTCATGAAGAATTTTAAGAGAATATGTGAGATAGTTTTGTGCTTATAATGTCTCTAGCCGAGGATTCAAAATTTCTATTTTTGATTTGTATTCCAGAAACGTCGTGTGCAGAAGAGCTTGTAAAGTCATACACAACCAGCAGTTTAGTTTTCGAAATTGTAAATATTTTCCGGACTATCTTCCCCATTTTGCCATACGATACATCTAATTATGGTGACACTGCTCGACAACGGTCGTTGCTACAACTGAAACTATATCTTCTGTGATCGGTAGTCCCTGTGTCAGACTAAACGTTTAACTATCTAGTTTTCTCAAATCGAAGTATTATGTTCTCACACTTTGTAGAGACATTAATTCTCCGCTCAACTTCTTTCGAAGCCGAAATTCACACAGAAAAGCAACATTTTCATTAGTTCAGTTTCATAAGTAATGTCCAAGAAATGGAAAACAAAGATTCATTATACAGATAAAATATAGTATTACAATTGTCCTTCGAAAAAAATTAGGTAAAATCCTAACTTGGATCTCAGTCTGCTTGGGAACAAAGAACGGTTTTGGTGTTTTCAAGTTTAGAACAACTGGTATATTTCAATACACTAATACCCTGAGATTAGTATTTCGAATAAGAATTAATATTAAAACACATGATTAGCCCTCGTGTAGCAAAATCGTAGACCTTAGAACTCCAAACCAAAACAAAACACATGATTCTTTATTTTGGATACATAAATTTTCAAAACTGAACCATAGAAGATAGAAGTATTTTTAAAGTGTTAATAAGTACGTTCCTGTTATTATGTAATCCAAGCATTTAAGTTAAGTTTGATGGTAAGTAGCAAGTATTTGTTTACTAAAAACGAATACTAGTAGTAACAAAAATTACCATTTTCACATCTGTCCCCTTCGAAATCTGATGTGCAAATACATTTATTTCCTGCTACACAACTGCCTCTATTTTGACAAGGTGGATTGCACACAGCTGAAAGGAAAACGAAAATTAATAACTCATATTAGAATAAAAATCCAATTAAAACATAAAAGCCATACGCGCTGAACAATCAGTGGTTTCTAATATTTAAATTTTAAAACATCTTATATATTTCAGCTCACTTGTATCCTTAAGCTCATATTTCAAGCAAGAACTAATATTGAAATACACCATTCTCTGTTTTGAAAGAATGAATTTTCAAAAATAAACCATGGGGGACAAAAGTATTTTTAAAGTGTTAATAAATACGTTCCTGCTATACTGTAATCAAAGTATTTAAGTTAAGTTTGATGGTAAGTAGCAAGTATTTGTTTGCTAAAAATGAATACTAGATGAATACTATATGGACAGATGTGAAAATTTACCATTTTCACATCTGTCCCCTTCGAAATCTGATGTGCAGATACATTTATTTCCTGCGGCAAAACTGCCTCTATTTTGACAATCAAAAATTAAAATTTTTTAGAAATTCAATTTAAACGCTTTATTGGATAAATTAATTAAGCTAATAAAGGTATAGTTACGTAAAATGCACCCGTTTTATAGCTTACACTTTCCTTCAGTTCCTTAACACTGATTTTTTTCTTTCTAAGAGTTCTAATTTTTTTCCTGTGCAATTTTGCAACAGGTATAGAGAATCTTATTGAATCCTTTATACGAGAAATAAACTTTTCATATCCCTTGGTAGTAAAATATCCTGGATCAATATTTAATTCATTAAAAATTGAAAGTAATCTCTTAAAACCATCATTGAATTTTATCACAGCAATGTACCCCCCAAAAATCATTGTTTCAAGTGCAACAAATATATTTTTTGGAACTAATTCCCACAGATTGCCATTAAAGAATTCGTTTGCATTTTGAGTCCTTCCGTGAAGACATTTCATCAATAATTTTGAATTGCATAGTTCCATATATACTGGCTTTATAATGTTTAAAATCTTTATTGATCGTTCAACTGATATTCCTTTATAAACTTTCCCTGATGTTACAGTTTTTTGGTATTTGCACTAACTCATTATTCCATTATAAAATTATAAAATGTATTAACTTTATAAATAAAAATAATACTTTCTTAAAAATCTTGAAAATAATATAAAAAAGCAAAACATAAGCAGCAAACTAGCGATGAACATAACGTAAACAAAAGCAAAACACTCTGTCAAAGTTGCTACAAAAAACTGCTAAAATATTGTAAACTCTTGCCATATGTGTTTTATAATTTGATAAACATTCAGAAATATGCTGGAGTAATTCATTTATTTAGAAGCTATAATACGACATTTTTCATACTAACACTCAAAGTCAAGCCCTTTAACTGTTCACTCCCGGTATCTTTTCGGCACGTCGATGATTAAACAGCTGTATCATGACTTCTAATGACTCTAGAAATAAGCTGAAAACTTTTTTCGACAGCTAAAAGATTGATTTAATTTTTAAAATAAAGGAATAAACTTTTTGGATATTTTTTAGGACGAAAATCGCTATTTGAACGTGGTTGATTACAATTAATTATTACGAAGAAACAAGTTAACAAAAATTTAGATCTTACTACCATAATTTGAGTTCACGGTTTTAGTTCTTTAAATAGATTTACAATTTAAAATATGTAGGAAAAATTTGTAAGTACTTAACCGTTAATATTAAGATTCAAGAACAAAACAATTTTAATAATAACATAGCTGTGAAACAGTTGATACTAAGGTTGAAAAGCAAACAAATTTTAAAAATAACATTATTTTAAAATATTAACTGCAGAGATGAAGAATCGAATGAGGTTGCGATTAGAGTAACAGTGTTGATATTAAGTTTCAAGATCAAAACAATTTTTAAATACTTGCTAAACAGATGATACTAAGGTAGAATTGCAAAACAATTTTAAAAATAGCATAGGTAAGTAACAGTTAGTGCTAAGATTGAAGTGCTAAACAATTAAAACAACATTTTTTATATTAACTACAGAAGAAAAGAACTGAATGAAGGTGAGAGAAGAGTAACAGTGTTAATATTAAGGTTCAAGAACAAAATAATTTTAAAAACTAACATAGGTGGGAAACAGTTGATACTAAGGTTGAAAAGCAAACAAATTTTAAAAATAACATTCTTTTTAAATATGAACTGCAGAGATGAAGAATCGAATGAGGTTGCGATTAGAGTAACAGTGTTGATATTAAGTTTCAAGATCAAAACAATTTTTAAATACTTGCTAAACAGATGATACTAAGGTAGAATTGCAAAACAATTTTAAAAATAGCATAGGTAAGTAACAGTTAGTGCTAAGATTGAAGTGCTAAACAATTAAAACAACATTTTTTATATTAACTGCAGTAGAAAAGAACTGAATGAAGGTGAGAGAAGAGTAACAGTGTTAATATTAAGGTTCAAGAACAAAATAATTTTAAAAATTAACATAGGTGGGAAACAGTTGATACTAAGGTTGAAGAGCAAACAATTTTTTAAAATAATATTTTTTTTTAAATATTAACTGCAGATATGAAGAATCAAATGAGGTTGCGATTAGAGAAACAGTGTTGATATTAAGTTTCAAGATCAAAACAATTTTTAAATACTTGCTAAACAGTTGATACTAAGGTAGAATTGCAAAACAATTTTAAAAATAGCATGGGTAAGTAACAGTTAGTGCTAAGATTGAAGTGCTAAACAATTAAAACAACATTTTTTATATTAACTGCAGAAGAAAAGAACTGAATGAAGGTGAGAGAAGAGTAACAGTGTTAATATTAAGGTTCAAGACCAAATTAATTATAAAAATTAACATAGGTGGGAAACAGTTGATACTAAGGTTGAAGAGCAAACAATTTTTTAAAAATAATATTTTTTTTAAATATTAACTGCAGAGATGAAGAATCAAATGAGGTTGCGATTAGAGTAAACAGTGTTGATATTAAGTTTCAAGATCAAAACAATTTTTAAATACTTGCTAAACAGTTGATAAAGGTAGAATTGCAAAACAATTTTAAAAATAGCATGGGTAAGTAACAGTTAGTGCTAAGATTGAAGTGCTAAACAATTAAAACAACATTTTTTATATTAACTGCAGAAGAAAAGAACTGAATGAAGGTGAGAGAAGAGTAACAGTGTTAATATTAAGGTTCAAGACCAAATTAATTATAAAAATTAACATAGGTGGGAAACAGTTGATACTAAGGTTGAAGAGCAAACAATTTTTTAAAATAATATTTTTTAAATATTAACTGCAGATATGAAGAATCAAATGAGGTTGCGATTAGAGTAACAGTGTTGATATTAAGTTTCAAGATCAAAATAATTTTTAAATATTTGCTAAACAGTTCATAGTAAGGTAGAATTGCAAAACAATTTTAAAAATAGCATAGGTAAGTAACAGTTAGTGCTAAGATTGAAGTGCTAAACAATTAAAACAACATTTTTTATATTAACTGCAGAAGAAAAGAACTGAATGAAGGTGAGAGAAGAGTAACAGTGTTAATATTAAGGTTCAAAAACAAAATAATTTTAAAAATTAACATAGGTGGGAAACAGTTGATACTAAGGTTGAAGAGCAAACAATTTTTAAAAATAACATTCTTTTTAAATATTAACTGCATAGATGAAGAATCGAATGAGGTTGCGATTAGAGTAACAGTGTTGATATTAAGTTTCAAGATCAAAACAATTTTTAAATACTTGCTAAACAGTTGATACTAAGGTAGAATTGCAAAACAATTTTAAAAATAGCATGGGTAAGTAACAGTTAGTGCTAAGATTGAAGTGCTAAACAATTAAAACAACATTTTTTATATTAACTGCAGAAGAAAAGAACTGAATGAAGGTGAGAGAAGAGTAACAGTGTTAATATTAAGGTTCAAGAACAAAATAATTTTAAAAATTAACATAGGTGGGAAACAGTTGATACTAAGGTTGAAGAGCAAACAATTTTTTAAAATAATATTTTTTAAATATTAACTGCAGATATGAAGAATCAAATGAGGTTGCGATTAGAGTAACAGTGTTGATATTAAGTTTCAAGATCAAAACAATTTTTAAATACTTGCTAAACAGTTGATACTAAGGTAGAATTGCAAAACAATTTTAAAAATAGCATGGGTAAGTAACAGTTAGTGCTAAGATTGAAGTGCTAAACAATTAAAACAACATTTTTTATATTAACTGCAGAAGAAAAGAACTGAATGAAGGTGAGAGAAGAGTAACAGTGTTAATATTAAGGTTCAAGAACAAAATAATTTTAAAAATTAACAAAGGTGGGAAACAGTTGAAACTAAGGTTGAAGAGCAAACAATTTTTTAAAATAATATTTTTTTAAATATTAACTGCAGAGATGAAGAATCGAATGAGGTTGCGATTAGAGTAACAGTGTTGATATTAAGTTTCAAGATCAAAATAATTTTTAAATATTTGCTAAACAGTTCATAGTAAGGTAGAATTGCAAAACAATTTTAAAAATAGCATAGGTAAGTAACAGTTAGTGCTAAGATTGAAGTGCTAAACAATTAAAACAACATTTTTTATATTAACTGCAGAAGAAAAGAACTGAATGAAGGTGAGAGAAGAGTAACAGTGTTAATATTAAGGTACAAGAACAAAATAATTTTAAAAATTAACATAGGTGGGAAACAGTTGATACTAAGGTTGAAGAGCAAACAATTTTTTAAAATAATATTTTTTTTTAAATATTAACTGCAGAGATGAAGAATCGAATGAGGTTGCGATTAGAGTAACAGTGTTGATATTAAGTTTCAAGATCAAAACAATTTTTAAATACTTTCTAAACAGTTGATACTAAGGTAGAATTGCAAAACAATTTTAAAAATAGCATGGGTAAGTAACAGTTAGTGCTAAGATTGAAGTGCTAAACAATTAAAACAACATTTTTTATATTAACTGCAGAAGAAAAGAACTGAATGAAGGTGAGAGAAGAGTAACAGTGTTAATATTAAGGTTCAAGAACAAAATAATTTTAAAAATTAACATAGGTGAGAAACAGTTGATACTAAGGTTGAAGAGCAAACAATTTTTTAAAATAATATTTTTTTTTAAATATTAACTGCAGAGATAAAGAATCGAATGAGGTTTCGGTTAGAATAACAGTGTTGATATTAAGTTTCAAGATCAAAACAATTTTTAAATACTTGCAAAACAGTTGATACTAAGGTAGAATTGCAAAACAATTTTAAAAATAGCATAAGTAAGTAACAGTTAGTGCTAAGATAGAAGGCTAAACAATTAAAACAACATTTTTTATATTAAATGCAGAAGAAAAGAACTGAATGAAGGGGCAAGCAGAGTGACAGTGTTAGTATTAAAATTCAAGAATAAAACAATTTTAAAAATAACATAAGTGTGAAACAGTTGATAATAAGGCTGAAGAACAAACAAATTTTAAAAATAACATAGGTGGGAAACAGTTGATAATAAGGTTGAAGAACAAATAAATTTTAAAAATAACATTTCTTAAAGCAATATTAACTGCAGAGACAAAGAACTGAATGAGGTTGCGAATAAAGTAACATTGTTAATATTAAGTTTCAAGATGCAAATAATTTTAGAAATAACATATGTATGAAACAGTTCATACTAAGGTTGAAGAACAAAACAATTTGAAAAATCACTTTTTTATATTAACTGCAGAACCAAAGAAATGAATGAAGGTGCGAGCAGAGTAGGAGCCGGTCTCACCAAAGTCGTTTAACGGCTACCCGTGATTAATCTCTGTTTAAAAGGAGAATTAAGGTGTCTTCTACATTGGTGGAAATCGCAATTCTGGATTTGGAATGCCATACAGTGGCAACCCCAAAATACAGTTTGCTGTAGAGCAGCTTGTCTCACCGTCACGAACTACTGTAATGTCCTTTCCATTTATTTTCATGTTTACAACAGCCAATAGACAAACAATAAACTATTCTTCGGTTAACTCTTAAGCCAGAATTGTCATAAAATGAGATGTGCCTTGCTGCGTAAAATCGCCTTATTGGCATGTTTTTATCATTCACACATTTGGTATATAAATTTGTTTGCATTGGATAGAGACATAAATTGACGTGAAATATCGTAACGCCAGCTTTAACTCCAATGTGCCAAATTAGTAGTTCAAATTTTCAGCAAATCGAGTGTCTATCTCCACGACTGTGTAAAAATCAGAATTTGAATCCCACCATTGGTTAGCGCCTTGGGTTAATCAGGGTTTGCCATTAAACGACTTTGGTGAGACTAGGTTTCGGTCTCACCAAAATCGTTTAACTGCTAACCGTGATTAATCTCTGTTTAAACGGAGAATTGAGTCCCACCAATAGTTGGCGCCATTGGTTAATCGCGGTTAATCGTTAAACGACTTTTTTGAGACCGGCCCTTACAGTGTTAATAATAAGCTTCAAGAACAAAACAATTATCTGACCAAAGATTACCATTTTCACATCTGTCTCCTTTGAAATCTGATGTGCAGATACATTTATTTCCTGCAACACAACTACCTCTATTTTGACAAGGTGGATTGCAGACAGCTGAAAGAAAGACAAAAGTTCATAACTTACATTAGAATAAAAGTACAATTATAAAAAATATAACAGTCCCGTAAGCACAACAAAGAGCAGGTTTGGTAATTTTAATTTTAAAACATCTAGTATATTTCAGCTCACTTGTATCCTAAAGAATCTATTTAGAAGAAAAACTCATATTGAAGCACACGGTTCTCTGTTTTGGTAATATGAATTTTCAAAATTAAAGCAGAGGAAATGGAAATATTTTTAAAGTGTTCATGAATACATTTCTGAGTAAGTTAATGTTAGAATTTAAGTTGATTTTGAGCGTAAATAGATATTTAGCGTTTAAGTTATATATCTTTGAAAATTAAGAAGTTTGTTCGTTTGTTTGTTTGTTTCTTATACATAACCACATGGTTTGGAATTATCGGGGGGATTCAAGCAGCCCCATCGCTGATCGCTGTATCACTGATCTAGCTCTCTCGGTGTTTGGGACTTAACTATACACCTCGCTATTTGACATCGCTCTCCGGGTATCGCTGTTGAACTTGACAAATTTCGCAAGAATTCCCCGAAACCCACATCTTTAAACTAATTACATTCCGCTGTGGTCAAAAGACTTGCAATGGAATCTATATTAGATTCTTGATGGGTTAGGGTTAGCAAAATTTTATTGATCTCTTCATATGATGGGATATTTGCTAGTAATAATACCACATTAAAAAAAAATCTTCGGAGCTCCATGGCACAATGGTTAAAGTCGTGGGCTACGAACCGAAAGGTATTCGTTCCGATCCTGAGACAGGGAAAATTTATTTCAGTAATTTTATGTTCAAATTGTTAAGTAGTCAAAAAGACTTCTAAATTATGCAAATTTTCTGTTCCATTAAAATACATCTAGAATGTTCTGTTACTATATAAAAGCCTCTTTTTTTATTGTTTGAGTAAGAGCTAGGTAACTTGCCATTTAATAAACGGTGTTATTTCTTAAACTTGACTCTTCATTGTGTGCCACCAGTACTTTCATCCACGTGACAATATAAATATAAAGTTTATTTACGGTAATTGAGTACAATGATAAATCGTAAAATATTGATAAAAAAGCATTTTTTTATTTTAGGCCACAGAACTGTTTCTAAAACATTACTTGTCATTAGAAATTATATGTACCCAGACCGAAAACTGTGAGCGAAATTACAAATTTTTAATAAAATTTAATGATGAAAATAACATAAAATTCACTCGGATTTTATTAGCCCTTTTTAAACAAATATTAGACTGTAGTTCTCCAACCATAACGACTAAGAAAAAGTCACTTGAGCTCTGATAGTGAATGTTCCGTTGGGAAATAGACCAAAGGATTTCATTTAAAGGTATAATAAAGTATTATATGGATTGCTTGTTTTGTTCTCGTATTAAATATTTTTATAAGCATTTAAGTATATGTTCGATATTTGTACATCTTCTTCGAATAAATCATTTCCCTTAACGCATTTACAGCGAAATCCGATTAAACAATATTCGCAACTCTTCAGTTTCAAGTTCTTTTTGCAATGGATTTGTGGTAATCTATTTGTGTTCGTTTACATACGGGAAACAGTAAAAATATGATACCTTATAATCAGATTAAGACATTTATTTTGTACACTATTTACATATTTATATCCTTGATTATCATATAACATAACAAGGAATTCTTTAGTTATGCGTTATTCCTTAATCACAATGTTAAAATACTAACAGAGGCCTAAATGACCGTTGTGAATATTTTTTTTACCTCCAGTATAGACACAGGGGAGAAGGCAGGTACTTTCCTCACTCAATGTGTCGGTCCTTCAGTTGGTACAAAGGATCAGACTGGGACTTTCCTCGTGTGGTGTGTCTGTCTGGCTTTCAGGCGCACGGGACGTCGGTGCTTTCGAACAGGGCTTGGGATTTCGATGTCCAGCTCCTCTTGAATCCCGACTTCGACTCTCTTTTTACTTAACTCTTTTTCAACTCCTCACTTCGGTTTTAAAGCCCCCTTTTCTTTGCCAATCACTTGTTTGGTGAAATTTTCCCACATCTGCACCCCCTTCGGGAGTGCGGGTTGGCTCATTAAAATAGTCCCTTTTGGGCAAACTGACATTATTTTTAGCCCCTGTCCCTATAACTCATGTTTACATCTCTCTGCGAGCATGACCGTTACGCTTGTGCCATTCCGTGATCTATACCTTCTAAGGAGGGGTCCCTAAACTCGACATAAACAATCGACGTCCTAAATTCTACTAGGTAATTTCTGCCACAGCTGTGTATGCACGTGCAGACCATCCTCGGAAAGTACCTCGATACATATCTCCCCCATACACGGAAAAAAACAGGATTTATGGCAGTTCTCTAATTCAAAAGTTCCCGTTAATTTTCAAATTTATCCTAAAACATTTGCGTTGTATATATAACCATAAATAATATACCATAATATACCATATATAACCATAAATAATATTTTTACCTTTTTCGCATCTTTCCCCTTCGAAATCTGGAGTGCAGATGCATATATTTTTTGCAGCGCAACTGCCACCATTTTGACATGGCGGGTTGCAAACAGCTAGAAAATAAAAAGTTTTTTAAATTTGTAATGAAGAAAGAAACACAATTCAGTGCTAAATATATAATATATACATATGCATATACATACACTATCTGCCAATAAGTATTTGAACACCTGTGATAGAAAAGAAAAATCAACTTTACTCAAAATCAATAGTTAGTAGAGCCTCCACAAGAGACAATTACAGCGTGAAACCTCCGGGGCATATTTTCCACAAGTCTTTGCATTACAGCTAGTGGCATTGTCTTCCACTCGGCTTGCAGTAGACATACAAGTTCTTTCACCGATTTTGGACGGGTAGTGCACCCCTTAATTTGGCTATTCAACTCATCTCAGAGGTTCTCGATAAGGTTCAGGCCAGGGCTCTGGGCAGGCAAATCCATTTCATGAACTCCATTGGCACCATACCAAGCCTTGGTTAACCTCGAAACATGACAACTGGCATTATCGTGTAACAGTGTTCCATCCCGTAAAACAGCTACAACGTAGGAAGCACATTGTCATCCAAAATAGTGCAGTAGGCATCGGCGTTGAACTTACCATGAATGGAGACCAAGGGTTCCAGTCCATAACAGGAGAAACACCCCCAGACCATAATTCCACCTCCACAGAACTTTACTATTGGCACAATGCATTCTGGCAGGAGACGTTCTACAGGCAAACGCCAGACCCGGACCCTGCCATCCGAATGGTAAAGGGTGAACCTTGATTCGTCGCTCCAAAGAACCCGTTTCCACTGATCAATGGTCCAATTTCGATTTGCTTTTCACCACATTAACCGAGCAGCACGGTTGGACTTTGTGATCAAAGACTAATGGGCAGCAGCACGACCATGAAAACCAACAGATGTGCTTCCTTACGGACGTTATTTATTGAAACAATACTCCCGGATACCTGTTGAAACTCCTCGAGAATGAGGGCCATCAGTTGGGTGCGTTTCTTCTGAACTACTCTGGAGAACACTAGTCAGTCTCTATCGCCCAAATTCGTTGGTCTGCCGACTCGGGGCACATTCCGACAATCACCGATCACCTTCCACTTCTTAATCACATAGACCACTGTCGATTTTGGGTACTTCCGATAGCTAGTATGTCCCTTAAGGATCGGCCACATTTGTGATACCCGATAATTATACCTTCCTCGAAATCAGAGAGCTCCGAATTATGCGGCATCTTGCATGCAACTAATGCCGATGGCGTTTCCTATACGATGCATACTGGCGGAGGCTATGACGTACCTCAGGACTGCAGATATCATTATTTGCATAGGTGCCCAAATACTTATTGGTAGACAGTATACACACACACACACACACACACACACACACATATATATATATATATATATATATATATATATATATATATATATATATATATATATATATATATATATATATATATGTATATATATATATTTATATATATATATATATATATATATATATATATATATATATATATATATATATATATATATATATATATATAATCCAGAAATTATATAACTGCTGGACACATTTAAAATTATAGCCCCTATTATTTTTACTTGCCCTGACTACTGAGCAAGAAGCCTAACCCGCTTGGAGTAATAAAGTAAGCTACAGTAATAAAGTAAGACAACGGCACACAAGTCCAAGTCTACTTGAAATTTTATTTAAGAGCTGTTAGAAAAGGCCATCTTCACTAAACAGTGGCAGACAAGAGAAAGACACAAAAATCAGTTTGATCGAACAGAGGTGTACCCAAGAGCGAAGACATAGAATTTTTCCAAGGGACAAGAAACTTAGTCAACGAATTTAACTGTTAAGATCAGGAGATAAGCCAAGCCATTCACCGGCGACAGCTGGAAAACGTATTGAATGGACAGAAAATTTATATCTGTTGGACAGAAAGATTTGGGGAATGTATTGAAAGAATTTTTAGTCGCGGACACTCCTTTGATTAAGACATTTAGAAACTCTGAAAAAGATTTTAAGGAATTAGAATGGGAGAGAGGAGGTTTTTAAGGGAATATTAAAGTGAAATAATTTTGATGTATTACACACACACACATACATACATACATACATACATACATATATATATATATATATATATATATATATATATATATATATATATATATATACATATATATATGTATATATATACATATATAAATATATATATATAAATATATATATATATATATATAATATATATATATAAATATATATATATAAATATATATATATATATATAATATATATATATAATATATATATATATATATATATATATATATATATATATATATATATATATATATATAATATATATATATATATATATATATATATATATATATATATATATATATATATATATATATATATATATATATATAAATATATATATATATATATATATATATATATATATATATATATATATATATATATATATAAATATATATAAATATATATATATAAATATATATAAATATATATATATAAATATATATATATATATATATAAATATATACATATATATATATATATATATATATATATATATATATATATATATATATATATATATATATATATATACATATATATATATATATATATATATATATATATATATATATATATATATATATATATATATATATATATATATATATATATATATATATATGTATATATATGATATGAAGAACTCACAAAATATTTCATTAATTCTTAAACTGCTCCTAGCATGTTAATTTAATTTTTTTTTTATATATTTTCCCTTCTCTTTTTCACTTAAAAATATTTTTGAACACTTTTTTTTTTTTTGGGGGGGGGGTATTAGTTTGCTGATAAACTGAATAGTTTATTTGAGGCGATTATTTTTTATTTAGACGTTAAATTTTCATAAAAATTTGGCAAGTTGCTGAATATAAATTTAGTTTTAATCACAAAATGATCTCATTCATTATCATTTAATAATAAATTTAAATTTAAAACGAATATCCGGAATTATATTAAGGCGTATTAGGAGTGTTTGGTAAACATTTTGTAAGAATCTATAATAGGTTTAATCTCTAGAAACAATTTTAAAATTAAAAAAAATTCATAAAAAATAATTTTTAAACTTATTGGATTTTATAATCAGAAAAGGCTTTTTTTTCTTTTAATTTTCCTTATTTCTACTTGGGGCGAATCGTCCTCTTTTGGACCTCATTTTCCTCACGATGCGGCTTCCCTAAGACTGTTGTGCCTGTTGCAAATGCCTCCTTTGCCCCGCCCTTGTTACGGCCCTGGATACCACCCCCGCCCGCGCCAGCTGCAGATAAGAGGAATATTTTGCCAGGGAGTCGAAAGCCTGACCAAGAGGGAGGGATTCCAACCCGGCCCTCGACAACAGCTGAGCAGGAGGAGATTTCAGTTTGGAACGAGATAGAACAGACATCTGTGGAAGAGAGAGCTGAAATCGAGTAGTGCAGACCGCTCGGCATTTTCGTATCAACTAGAGATGCGTTATTCCTATAATAATGTATAATTTTCATATGTTCGATGATTGTAAATGAAAAATAAATAGTCCAGTATATGGTCGATGCAGTATTTAATTCATCGAATCCACGATACTTAATCCAGTAACAATAGAAGAGCAGGTAGGAAAAGAGGCGTGCGATGATCGGGAAAGACAGCCATGGACGCACGATATCTTACAGTATTTTTTACATACAGACCTTAAATCTTTACTTACCACACTCGCAAAGGAATTTGACAGCAAAATCCTCGCATTCCTTCTTCCTGATGTTCTCGTTGCAAATGAACCCAATGTCCTTTGAGCAGTTTAGCCCAGACGTGCCTACGTCTCTATAATCAACCAACTTTCCATTTACAATAGCTTTGCATTCTATGTCTATGATGATACCTCCGGTACAAACTGGTTGAAGTTCTCTTATTTTCTCCAGCCTCTCGTCGTCGCCGATGTCGCTAAATATGGGGCTATCGGTGTTCAAATACTCTGTCCATCCGGGGACACAACCTACTGAGGATCTATCTAAAATGAAACATCTGTTAGTAAAATGGAATACGCCAAGTAATTCAATGATGCAATATCTTACATTGAAGTTTCTCTGAAGGACCATATCGATAAAGAGACCACCTCTTGTAATGACCATTTACGTATGGTCTTTTTTACCATTAGATAAAGGGGGGACAACGTCTCTCGTGTCCGTGGCCACGAGCTTCAAGCCGTACGTGTCCTCTGGGTAGTGCTAAATGAGAGACCTCAAGAGTATACCTACTTTAGGTATACACGGGTATCACGAACCCGGGGTTCACCTGAGTGATCTTTTTCTAGTGTCTTCTCTGGTAGACCAGAACTTGGCTCTATAGCGCTTGTATCTTACCGGAGTTGACCAAAGTAATTCTCGAGCCACGACGGGCC
>CM063500.1:64984793-64999793 GCA_032207245.1 Pardosa pseudoannulata | reverse complement strand
GTTTGACCGTCATATGGCAATAATTCCATGCAGGGTTGATTAACGGTAGGCATATGCTGGGAATTCCGGGACTTTCTCTCGTCAGGTACTTCAAATTCTTTGGAAATTTCATAAGTTTTTGTTGACTCTTTCTCAGTTTGAACTTTCATTCCCTGCTTTATCTTTTGAGTTCTTTCATTAAATTTTCCTTCAATTCCTTCAAATTTCCCTTCAATTTCATCAAATTTTCCGTCTATTATTTCAAATCTTCCTTCACTAATCTTATTTCTTTTCTAAAATTTCAATCTTCTCTTCAATAGTGTCCACTCTAGTGTTGATCAAATTCACGATGTTAGACTACATTTCTTCCTGTTTCATACCCATTACATTTTTCATTTCTTCTTGGCCCTTCCTCATCTCAGTCATAAATGACAAAAGCTGTAGGAATTTGTCTTCCATTGCGGTTTCTCTCGCTTGCCCCGCAGGTTGATTTTCTGTTTCAGCTTCCTTATCTTGATCAGTCACTTCAGGAACATTCTCGAGATCACCATCATCCTTACTTTGTTCTCTCTCAAGAGCTTCCCTGAGACGTGATTAATTCCTCTTTAAATCCAGGTGTGGGCAAGTTTTTGGTAGACAATTGCTGTTGCAATTCAGCCACACGGAGTTTCGATAGCGATTCTCGATCAAAATCAGCCATTTCAAATGTCTTCACTACTCAATCCCACTTCTGACACCAAGTTGTTACCAATTTATAAAGTGTAGCATTCGTGTATTGAGTAGACTTTGAATTAAGACAGCAAAAATAACAGCACTTTATTCGTAATGCAGGGAAAACACGAATACAGCAGCCAACACCGCGAGAACTGGCTAGCACAGGCGATAGTTCACTAAAACTCTTCGCGCCAAACAACGTAGGTCTTTACCTCTACAAATTTCTCAGCTAACTGAACTTCGATCAGGATCGGCCCCCGGTATTTATATCCTCGGGAGAAACTGGAATATTCTAGAAAGTACTAGGTACAAACGGTCGCCAAGAAAGTCACCAAGTCGCCAAATTTAGCGATAAATCGCCAAACTTGGCGCCAAAAATTAGTCGCCAAAAAACATCGCCTACGAGCCAATATTTCGCCAAATACATGATTTACCCATTATAATACACAGTATACAGCAAAAATACATGCCAACTTGCGGAATTCGTAACAATATATATATATATATATATATATATATATATATATATATATATATATATATATATATATATATATATATATATATATATATATATATATATATATATATATATATATATATATATATATATATATATATATATATATGTATATATATATATATATATATATATATAAGTATATACATATGTATGTAAATAAATATATATTTATATATATATAAATATATAATAAGTTAATATCTTTATATCTTAATATGTTATAATATGTTAGTTCATATTCTAATTTAGTTATTTCAGATAATGATAATTATTTTCCCTATCATATAAAAATGTAGTCTCTTACTTGCATATTTACATATTTAAGAAATTGTTTTAAGCATAAATATAGCTATAATTTTTACTTAAATAGTTCATTCTTTTATAAATCTATGATTTCATACAATATAAATAAGTGAATTTTATACAGTTAGTGAAATCACTGCGTCGCTCGTACAAGACGTTGGTCGAGATCGGGTTAATGAGGTTTCACTGTAATTATCTAAATAAAAAAAATAATATTATTACCTCTTTCACATCTATCTCCTGCAAAATGTTGTGTGCAGATACATTCATTTCCCTTCT
This sequence comes from Pardosa pseudoannulata, assembly GCA_032207245.1. NCBI lineage: Eukaryota > Metazoa > Arthropoda > Arachnida > Araneae > Lycosidae > Pardosa > Pardosa pseudoannulata. Next base: position 64,997,995 of record CM063500.1, on the reverse strand, counting down.
CGCATATTCCTCCGTTTTGGCAAGGTGGATCGCATTGAGCTGAAAAGAACATTATCAATTATAATTTTGGTGACCATGCATACTTTATTTAAGAGAACAATCCTTTATTTCACCGATGTGTCCTAAAACTTTATTTATTTACTTAAATAGGTGTTTTATCCTTTATTTCGTAAAGTAGGTGTAAAGATTAAAAAAAAATGTCAATAATTTATTTAAAAAGTTAATTTCTGGCCTTTTTTCAGTCCTTCTGCTTTTTGCTTCCTTTTGAGAGCAACAGATTTCGAGCTTATTCTACCGATGGTCACTTTCAGAATTTTCAAGCTATGCTTTTGCGACTTTCACAAAAGCTGCTCTATACATTTAGCTAATACATTATGCATATTATATTCTGATTGCGCATGGAAACATTACTTAGTTAACCTTCTCATCTTCCATACAATATTTATTACTTTTTAACTCCTTTCCGGTTTTTCCCGAGCTGAGCTCGGGCAGGCGGAATGTACCATCCTGTCTCATCCCGAGTGTAGCTCGGGAACTATGAAATTTTACACTGTGCAATCAGTCTTTCCCGAATTATCTCACATGTGCTTTTCATGGTTTCGAATGCTTTTGTTTACTTTTCTGGCTACTAGATTATTTGCTGCTCAAAGAGAGACAGCAGAGGGAAGAAGGTAAGGAGAGAAACAAGGTTCTACTGTCCAGATTGCGATGTTGGACTCTGTGCAGTACCGTGTTTCCAATTGTATCATACATGATCAAATTTTGATTAATAATCTCACAATCATTTAAGTAAATGCAAAGAATATAAATAAAATTTAATTCAAAATAAAAGCTAGGTATTCTAAGCTTTATAGTTACTGTGAATTTACTCCAAAGTCTAATGATTTCTGACGCATGGAAAGCCTACTATACAGGTAAATTACTCATTTATTTAAATTTTTTTACATTAATTTTTACTAAAATTTGTATGCGGATGATGCTATTATGTTTAAAAAGCTATGTATGTATGATAATAAGCATAAAAATTGACATTTTTTTACCCGTAACCCAGAGATAAAATGAACCTGGAAGGGGTTAATTTCAATTGCAGGGTATTGGGTAGAATGTCTTTTGACATGCATCCTGAAAATAGCATTATTTGATGTTGAGAACTCTGCAAATTATAAGCAAAACACTTGGAAAAATTTGGTATTGTTTTTATAAAAACCTTAATTTCTATTTCTCCGCGTGTATACGTGCTATCTTCATAACCACGAACGCAGACTATTACAAGAAGCATCCTAATCATGTGTTATATCATAATCATGTGTCATCCTATAATCATGTGTTATATATATCCTAATCATGTGTTATATCATAATCATGGGTCATCCTAATCATGTGTTTTATATATATATATATATATATATATATATATATATATATATATATATATATGTTATGTATTAAAAGCTTCATATATATATGTATGTATATATGTATATATATGTATATGTATATATATATATATGTATATATGTATATATGTATATATATACATATATATATACCTCTATACATATGTATATATATATATATATATATATATATATATATATATATATATTGTCACGTAGATGAAAGTACAGGTGGAACACAATCAAGAGTCAAGCTTAAGAAATAACAATTTATTAAAGCCCAAGCTACCTAGCTCGTACTCAAACAACAACTGCCGCTCGCAGTTTTTACAGAGGCTTTTATAAGGTAACAGAACCTTCTAGAAATATTTTAATGTAACAGAAAATTAGCATAATTTAGAAGTCTTCTTGACTATTTAAGAAATCGAACATAAAATTACGTATATAGACTTGCCCTGACTCAGGATCGAACCGGAAACCTTTCGGTTCGTAGCCAACGACTCTAACCATTGTGCTATGGAGCTCGGTAGAGTTGTTTGAAATGTGGCAATATATATATATATATATATATATATACATATATACATACATATATATATACATATATACATACATATATATATATATATAATGTTATGTATTAAAAGCTTCAATGCTTTTAATACATAACATTTTACAGGATTATCCAAAACATATTCGTTTTCCTTCAGTTTGTTGAGGGCCGATATGGAAAAATTCTTAGTTAAAATATATGACGTCTACCCTCCAGTTAACACACCTGAGGTTTAAGGATAATTCCTCGTGTATTTTCCTAGATATTCAACAAAATGTCTAAAATTACAAGTGACCGGTCATCATAGGCAATATAGTGTATATTATTTTCACAATTTAATAATCAAGAGTATAAATTGTTACAATTTTTTACCAGATAAAGTTTTATTTGACTTTTAAAGGATTTTAACGAGGTAATTTCCTTTTAGTAAAAGTATTTTTACCATTTTCTCTATGTAAGCTATCATTGGTAACATTTCTATATTTGTTTTCATATGTAATAGTTTGTCATCTGGTTGTTGGCTCTATTTGCAACGACATGTGTTATTTAATTATCTCAATATATGTAGTTTGCTGACAACAAAGATCAGTTTGCTACCAACAAAGATCACTTTTGTCTTCACCTAGGCGAATTATTTTTTAAATAAAAGACTGGAAACAGTTACTCCGTTTATTTAAAATATAGTGCAAGACAGTATTATAGTGAGGCTCAGAATAGATTTGGTTTGGATTCCTTTTTTTGGGCCGTTTCCAAGTTAACAGGGGCCCCGGAATCCAGTTCAGTGGGGACGCCAAATGTGGGAGATATCGCCAAAATCGAGAACCCTATTTTCTGGCAAACCTTGCTTTTCTTTTCGGACTCTCCCCCCCCCCTCTAAAAAGTGGAGGTGTCAATTGACTCCTTTATTTTAGAGTATTGGAGGAAATGACACGCAAATTGAATATCTGACCCTTATTGGTTCCTGTAACTAACAATACTCCAAGACCGCTGAATTTAGATTTTCTAGCATCCATTTCAAGTTTTTGTCCATTTCGCCTGTGCTATGGATGTTTGCCCATTTTGCCTGAGCTCTTGTATTTTTTTTCGTTTTTTAAATTTAATACTGGACCTCACACCAATACAATTCAGAACTTGTGGAGCTCAATTAAGAGATCCCACCGCACAGTTCGTAAGAGTGAAAATCAATTTGATTCGTACCTTTGTGAATTTATGTGGAGGAAAATGAAAGCAAATCAGCAAGATGCTTTTTAGGATTTTTTAAATCAAATCAAACGTGTATATCCACCAACAATTCAGGATAATTAAATTAGGTTAGCACTTTATTTATTTTATATTTTATGCTTAATTTTCGAAGGGTAACAAGTGAGGTTATATTTCACATTTATATTTTTTTTATTTACTGCTTTTTGAACTTTATTCAAAATTGTGTCTTAATTTAATACAAAATGAAAAAGAAATATTTTTAAACTATAAGACTATTATTTTATAGTGTATTACATTGTTAAAAGTGATACGCTAAGTAATAAAAGTAATTTTATTACGACCGTCTACCGTTATTGTTATTTCAGATCAAGGGGAGCTTTACCTCCCTTAGATAAGAAAAATCATTTCACTCCCTTACTTTCTTAAGAATTTTAAGCTTAAAAATTTATTATTTATTTAAAACATTTACTCCGTTCTTATATTTCCATTTTAAGCTAATAATTTCTAGAAGTAATCTGTACCGTACGTTATTACTTTTTAATCTTTTGATAGTTTTAAAATAATTTCATTAAATAGCAACCGTATTTTATAAATATAACTAAATACTTTATAAACCTAATTGCCTAAATATAACCAACTAATGTTTATATTTTGCTTAATTGGCACTTATTGCAAAACTTCTGCACTGATTAGTTCAATAAACAGTACAAAAGCGCCTTTAAATACATTAAAAACTCAAATTTAAATTTGTATTCATCTTAACAAAATTTTAAACCTTTTTTGTTCAAAATATGCTTTGAAATTGAGTATAAACTTAATACACAAATTGTAAACATCACTTGGCGACAATTTGGTAATCATTTGTACAAAAATAGAGCCAAAAACATGGCGGCGAGGCCCCCGGAACTTGGAATTTACCGTATGGTTGGTTTCAGCTCTACGGTCGATATTTTTACTACAAGAGGACATTTGGGGTGTGTGTGCCTATTTTAGATTAGAAAGAGACCTTGGGCTTCAAATCCTATGATAGCATGGTCTGTCGTAGTCTTTTGGAGACGGCTTTAAGCAGTAGGTCCGGTCTCATTAGTTTTCTTGTTGCAAAAGGTAGGATTTGATCTCTTTCTAATCTAAAATAGGCACCCCCCAATATGTCCTCTTGTAGTAAAAATATCGACCTTAGAGCTGAAACCAACCATATGGACTAACCATTCTCCCTCCATCACTTGTTGTTCTTCATACTTCCTCACTGTCGTTCAGTTATTTTATGACGAATGAGTTGTGAGCTGCTACTCACAGCGACTCTAAACGATCGGAATAATCGATTGTTTCTACTGGCTACGTCATTATGACGAAAATCCCCTCCAGAGTAGCAAAAGCTCCCATCTTTGACATAACCCAATGTGCCGAAATGCACTTCTAGCGACGTCATTAGATAATCTAGCGGTGTGTATGATCGCCGTGAGTAATATCCGTGATCGCCCTGACTTCAGGGGTTGTAGAACTGCGGCTATCGGACATAGCAAAACAATACGAATGGTAATATGCTGTGTAAAATTATCACTAGGTAATGTAACAGGTTACTCGTTCCCCGTGCTGGGTTGACATACTATTACAAAAGCTCGATGTTTTTTTAACACTCTCGTATACATTCAAGTTAATTTTAAAGGTCAAGAACAATCACTTGTTGGATGCAAATATCATATAAATTATAATATAGGTAGAGATTGTTTGGACACGGTGAGATCAGGAGAAAAAATTAGGCGACCATACTTAAACCATTATCGTCAAGTTGGCTGGGGAGCAGAGTTCTTTAGTCAAGCCTAAAATTGAAGGGTGGTATTTTCTTTTCTTAATCAAATGCATGATATAGATGGTTTCATGGAAACACGACAAGAAGCTGCATAACATTTCTTTTATTAATTTCATATATATGCTTTTCGTTATCTTACAATACTCCAATCTCATCAGAAAAACTTATTATTATTTTATCGCGTACTGGTACGATATTAAATTAATTTTAAGCTTACTTTGAACTATATTTATATTCTTATTCATTAATCAGGCATAATAATTCAATTAAAAGAAACGAAACATTTTCCAGTCTACTTAGAACAACAACTTTTATTCCATCATATTTTTTTTATAAAAACTTTACAGCAAAACCAAAACTTGCAAACGATAAACTTGTAACAAACTGCAAACGATTTTTAAACTAAAAACAAATCATTGAGTCTGTGCTACTACATCATTCCCTCCCCAGTAACAAAGTTACGATACTAATTAAATACATTAAAAGACAAAATTAATAAATGTAAATTAAATACTACTATTATTTCTTTATAAAAGTTGCCACACCACAAAAGAATATTAAAATAAAGCTAATGACAAATGATAATATTTTTAAAACAAATATTATAACCATTGATGTAAGCAACAATTTATTAAGAAAGAAATACCCGAAATTTACCTTCACAGTCTGGAAATTCAGACACAGGCATCCATATGTTAGTTCTGACATCACAAAGTAATAGTAACATGTCCTCGCCCTGAGGAAATCTGTATCCCACTTCACATTCTGCGGTACACAATATCCTGATGAATGAAGAACAATATAAATGCAATTTCTTTATGCCAAACTACAGGGTTAGCAAGAAATAAGTTCTCTACTTCTGGTGACTCTAGAATATGTTCTATTGGTCCAAATGAAATACAATTGGAACTACAGATAATTCAAATGATACGCTAAACATTCATTACATAAAATGTTTTAGTACAAAAATCGGCCTATAGATGGCGCTGTAAAACATATGGTACTTACAGGGTGTTTCAAAAATGACCGGTATATTTAAAAAATCAATGAAAACTAAACGGACAGTGATAGAAATTTATTGTTTGTTGCAATTTGCTTGGGACAGTTTATTGCAATTTGCTTGGGACAATAATAAATATTCAAGCAGACAAACTTTCAAAATTAATTACAATGTTCCACAACAGATGACGCTGCAATATGGAAAAATCTAAACTACGATATTTTAAAGGTATCCACTAGGCTCAGCAATAATATGGCGCATTCTCTGAACGAAATTAACAGAAACCAGTGTAAAAGACTCAGGCGGGATGGGTTCACAAGCAGAACAGATGTACTGCTCCAGTTATTCAATTGTTTCTGGATAGTGGTGGTACACCTTGTATTTTAAAACTCCCCACAGTATAATATCGTAATTTAGATTTTGCGAGATTTCAGCGCCATCTGTTGTGGAATAGTGTAACAAATTTTGAAAGTTTGTTTGCCTGAAAATTTACTATTGTCCCAAGCATATTGCAATAAACTGTATATTTCTATCACTGTCAATTTAATTTTTATTGATTTTTCAAATATATCGGTCAGTTTTGAAACACTCTGTATTTAATTTCATTAAATTAACGCGCTGAATAACACGTCAATTTTCAAAAATCTGGCCTAAAATGACAATTTGATTTAGACACATTATATTATTAAAAACTCTAATTATAATTCACAGTTATCATTAAAAACATAAAAAAATGTATTTTTTAAAGAAAAGAGGTCTGACGAATTATCTCGTAGTTGGCTTCTGTAACAGAAATCTCTTCGTGGAAGCCAACTACGAGTTAATTCGTACGCAGACACGCTTCGACATGTCGCTTCTTTAAAGCTGAATCATAGATAAGCGTCCATATTCGTCCGTAGTATCTCAGATATTGTAAATGTTACCTCCATGGTTTTAAATATTTTTTTCTTCCAAAAAAGATAGGAGTTGTGGCAACAATGTAACATTGCGAGAAAAGTATAGAATAAAAAACTGAGATGAAGTACGCAATGACCAAAGATGTGTTTTTATTTTGGCGTATTTATTTATTGAAGTTATTTGAATCAGAATTCTTTTAAGTGATCGGTTTTAATACGGAATCTTTCACGTGTGTATTGATGTTATTTTGGTTACGAATAAGAATTCCGTTGATAGACGAAACCGCAAGTACGGGACATTTCTCAACAGTAATCGAGTGCATAACATTTAGGTCTTTCTTGAGTGTTTTCTTTTATAATTATTGTTATAATTGAATTATCAAGAACACAATCCCCTATATAATAATAGCCTAAGTTATCTGTTCGTCTGTCCTCGAATTTATGAAGCGGTTGGACCCGGAATGTATAGAGGACTCCATTCAGAGCGAATAAAGTTTATCTTCTCCTAAACTATCGATCCGATTCTAAAATAAATTTGTATAAATATGCTTCATATCACAGCGAAAAATACTGTCGTCTTTAAAACGTTCGAAATCCAAACATTCACCCCTTTTCGAGAGTTTAATGTCATTATTTAAAGCCTTATTTTCCCTGGTTAAGAGCAAGTGATTGAATTTATCCATTTATCACTTAATAAACAGGTAACGATAACAATATTTTCTAGCATTGTGAAGTCATTCCTTTAATGATCTCATTTAAGCATTTCATATTTTAAATTATTTAAATATCGTCTACATTATTTAAATACCTTTTATCACTGAACTTAGATATGACGTCAATAATTTTCTTTTATATTTGGCTTAAATAATTGATTAGGTACATATGTGATAATTTTAAACTTAATCATCGATTACTTTTTGTTGCAATGAAAATTTTATCACAGGTTTTAACAACAAATTCTTTTCATATAAATCTAGGAGTCTTTTTCATATAACTTTGTGAATAACCCGTGACTTCCTTGTGAGCTTAATTAACTCCTTGACATACAAATAAATTGTGCATCGACGCATCCGAAGGAGACCATTTAATTTGGCTTGCCTGGCGCACCAGTGATCACTCATGGACAAGGTCAGATTCTTCACTGCTCGAAATGGTTAAATGTGAATAACCCGTGACTTCCTTGTGAGCTTATTTAACCCCTTGACATACAAATAAATTGTGCATCGACGCATCCGAAGGAGACCATTTAATTTGGCTTGCCTGGCGCACCAGTGATCACTCATGGACAAGGTCAGATTCTTCACTGCTCGAAATGGTTAAATGTGAATAACCCGTGACTTCCTTGTGAGCTTAATTAACCCCTTGACATACAAATAAATTGTGCATCGACGCATCCGAAGGAGACCATTTAATTTGGCTTGCCTGGCGCACCAGTGATCACTCATGGACAAGGTCAGATTCTTCACTGCTCGAAATGGTTGAATGTGAATAACCCGTGACTTCCTTGTAAGCTTAATTTAACCCCTTGACATACAAATAAATTGTGCATCGACGCATCCGAAGGAGACCATTTAATTTGGCTTGCCTGGCGCACCAGTGATCACTCATGGACAAGGTCAGATTCTTCACTGCTCGAAATGGTTGAATGTGAATAACCCGTGACTTCCTTGTGAGCTTAATTAACCCCTTGACATACAAATAAATTGTGCATCGACGCATCCGAAGGAGACCATTTAATTTGGCTTGCCTGGCGCACCAGTGATCACTCATGGACAAGGTCAGATTCTTCACTGCTCGAAATGGTTGAATGTGAATAACCCGTGACTTCCTTGTGAGCTTAATTAACCCCTTGACATACAAATAAATTGTGCATCGACGCATCCGAAGGAGACCATTTAATTTGGCTTGCCTGGCGCACCAGTGATCACTCATGGACAAGGTCAGATTCTTCACTGCTCGAAATGGTTAAATGTGAATAACCCGTGACTTCCTTGTGAGCTTAATTAACCCCTTGACATACAAATAAATTGTGCATCGACGCATCCGAAGGAGACCATTTAATTTGGCTTGCCTGGCGCACCAGTGATCACTCATGGACAAGGTCAGATTCTTCACTGCTCGAAATGGTTAAATGTGAATAACCCGTGACTTCCTTGTGAGCTTATTTAACCCCTTGACACACAAATAAATTGTGCATCGACGCATCCAAAGGAGACCATTTAATTTGGCTTGCCTGGTGCACCAGTGATCACTCATGATCAAGGTCAGATTCTTCACTGCTCGAAATGGTTAAATGTGAATAACCCGTGACTTCCTTGTGAGCTTAATTAACCCCTTGACATACAAATAAATTGTGCATCGACGCATCCGAAGGAGACCATTTAATTATGGCCACCCGGTATATGATCTTGAGATTCACAGTCATTTTAGGTGACTGTAGGAATCACTGACAATGGAGTTATACTTACCTGTCTACATCACCGAGATTCTGTAAACACATCACATTTCCATTGCGAGGATTCATAGGTCTTCTACATACATCTGTGCAAAAGACATATGCACATTATTGCAACTTTATAGTTTTTATTATTTTAGAAAATTATCATAAGAATAAAAAATGTCAGTTTAAAGTTTATAAAAATTTTAATACAAATCTGACTTGAACGAAGAATGACTTACATAGCATTGTTCCAAGTGTTTAAAAAACATTGTTTCATTTACCTGGTGTGATGAGGTGATTTAGATAGGTTATATAATTGATTCATTCATATAAGAAGTAAAATGTTCGGGATCTAAATCTGACCTCATCACATCTTTGTAAAGAAATGGAGGACCATAAATTTCTATTCAACGGATATTGTTGTCTTGTACGGTGGTCTCGGGCGGGGTTCTGATCCCAGTCCCAGATTAGAATCCCGTCTCCGTACTTGACATTAAATAAGAATGTACCTTTGTGGAGTTATTTATGAGTTATTAAGGGACAGTGCCCAATTAGAAGGGATAAGGTTTTCCACGGTGGCGGTCTCAAGGCGAGGATTCAGCAGACCAATTAGATTCTTACAACAATCCCGATTGGACGATAATAAGGAAGAGGGGCCAAGGATGAATTCAATAAAATAAGAAAGATCTAAAAGAAGAGAAGGTGAAGGTGTTCGATAGTCGAGACGAAGAGAGGAGTCCGACAGAAGAGGTTCGGAAGTCGAGACGAAGAGAGAGTCCGACAGAAGGTGTTCGATAGTCCAGACGAAGAGAGCAGTCCGACGGAACGAGTTCGAGAGTCCAGCCAAGTCCGACAAGAAGTGTTCCTGCATCAAATAGCACGGACGCAGCCCCAAAATTCAGGAGGAAGTCCCTGACCAGACAGACAAAAGATCCATAGATACCCATCAACCAGCAGTGTTCCGGGCACACCATTTTAACTCCCCAAAGGTACCCCTAGTTACACACATTTTGAAATTGAGATTAGATCCTCTCTCTTATATTTACATAATTACTTAAGTGATGAAAAATTATTGTCAGAACTAATTTAGAAGATGTTGATAAAGCATATTTTATGAAAATTAGCATCCGTTTTGTATGTACATATATACATATATATATATATATATATATATATTATTATATAATAATATATATATATATATATAATATATTATATATATATATATATAATACTTATATGCATATATTATATATCCATATATTATATATATATACATATATATATATACATACATATATATATATATATTACATACATATATATATATACATACATTATATATATATTCTTCTTCACATAGCTCTACATATACCGGCCAAGGCTGTCTCCGTATAGCTTTCTCCATATATCTATTCGACGCCAGTTCCTCCATCGGTTTATATCCCACATACATTAACCATTTCTCCACTCTGTCTAACCATCTTGTTCTTGGTCTATATATTTCCCTCAGGTGTTTGGAAAGTCACCCTTCTAACTTCTCCTCATCATATCGGTAGATGTGCCCTAGCCACCTTATTTGGGAGGCCTTTATAACTTTTACTAAGTTGGGCTCCCTGTATTTTAGTTGGAGTTCGTGATTATATCGAATTCTCCATACCCCATTTTCTCTCGTTGCTCCATAGATTTTTCTTAAGATCTTTCTCTCAAAAGTTAGCAGCTTCTCCTCGTCTTCTTTGTTGATGGTCCAGCATTCGCTGCCATAGAGTACTATTGGTCTAATTAGTGTTTTATATAGTTGTACTTTAGTTTTGCTGCTGATGTACTTAGATTTCAACTGGTTCCGTAAACCATTGTAGCATCTATTAGCCATGTTAATTCTCTCTTTAATTTCAGTTTTTACGTCATTATTTATGTTAACTATAGTGCATATATATATTTTATATATATACATACATTATATTATACATACATATATATATATATATATATATACATATATATATATATATATATAATATATATACATATATATATATATAATATTTATATTAATACATACATATATATATATATACATACATATTTATATACATACATTATATCATATATATATATATATACATAATATAAATATACATTATAATATTACATACAAACATATATTTATATACATATATATATATACATACATACATACATATATATATATAATATATATATATATACATACATATATATATATACATACATATATATATACATACATATATATTTATACATACATATACATATATTATATATACATACATATATATATATACATACATATATTTACATACATATATATACATACATATTTATTTATATATATAAATATATATATATATACATACATATATATATATATTATATATATATTACATACATAATATATATTTACATATATATATATATATATTATATTATATATATTTATACATATATATATTATATATAAATAAATACATATATATATATATATATATATATACATATATATACATATTATATATATATATAAATACATTATATACATACATATATATATATATACATATATATATAATACATATATATATAATAATAAATATTATATATACTTATAATATATATATATACATTACATATATATATACACATTACATATATACATACATTTATATATTTATATATATATATACATACATATATATATATACATAACATATTATATACTATACATACATATTTATATATAACATATATATATATACATACATATATATTTTTTATTATACTATATATTTATCATACATATATATTACATTATATATATTTATATATATATTATAATATTTATTTATATATATATATTATAATAAATTTACCTTTTTTTATATTAAGCTAGTTTCGGATGCTGTTAATTTAGCTTTGAGTTTATTTTCATATCTTATGTCTGTAGTTTCTCAGGACCTGTGGTTAAATTTAGCACTAAAATACTTTTACACAGTGAAAATCGAAATAAATATTACTATACATTTGATTGCAGTTTAATACTCAAATATAAACGAGGACTACACGACACCTGGGAAATTCGATATGGTTCAATTTTCATTCCTGTAGACTGGTAGACTTATAGTACATTATATTGAGAATTTTCGTTATAGAGATTGCTGATCGCAACAAAAAATGAAGGTGCAGAACTTGTTACAATACGTCTCAATATATAATTCAAACATTTTACTGATATATGTTTTCCAATCATACTCGACAGCGTTAATATACCTTATAATGAAATTTTATTTATTTGAAAAATTTCAAATGTCTTATGATTGATTTAATATAAATTGAAAAATTTATCGACGGAAATTGATTACCAAGTTTGTGACTAAATAAAGTCTAAAATTAAAAAGATGCGCTTTTTATTTAAATAAAGGATATATTTATATATATAATTTTATCATATATATATATAATATTAAATATATTAAATATATATATATTTTATTTTATAAATATATATATATTATATATATATATATGGATATATATCATATTTTATATATATATATAATATATATATATATATATTTATATATATATATATATATATATATATATATATAAATATATATTTTTATATAATATATATTTGTGTTGTCTGTTGTTGTTTTGTATGTGGTGTCTTAAGAAAAATTATCTGGGGTTTTCAATTAATAAATATTTTGCGTTTTTTGCATTCCCATTAAATAAGACATTTACATTTAAGCCAGAGAAGGGTCTGACTAAATTAGTAATCTACATTGCCCTAGCGGACACTTAGGAAATTTCCAAACAAGATGCACTGTTTGGAGCATTTTTGAGTTTTCGCACAGATGGACA
>CM063500.1:64964793-64979793 GCA_032207245.1 Pardosa pseudoannulata | reverse complement strand
TAATTTGTTTATCTTTACTGACCGTATGTTATTTGGCAATTTTAATTTATCTTGTCATATTACGTGGTAGGATGGACTGTAGAGGCTTTAGTATTGACAGTGATTATTTAGCGGTTGATATGAAGGATGCTCAAAATTGAGAGAGTCGATTACAAACTGTGCGGTTATGTATATAAGTCAATCATACAAATGCACAAACGTCTTAATTTTTAAAGATATATAACTTAAAAGCTAGATATTTATTAGTCTGTAAAACAGACTCCTAGACTTTTATGAAAAGAATTTGTTGTTAATACCGGTGATAAAATTTTCATTGAAACAAAAAATAATCAATGATCAAATTTAAAATTATCACATATGCCCTAATCTATTATTTAATCCAAATATAAAAGAAAATTACTTACCCAATATTTAAGTTCAGATAAGAGATTTAAAAAAAAATTTTTCAATTTTACAACTCCTCTTCAACCTCTACTCAAAATACGTGTTCTGCAAAGATCGTTCGATTTACTTGAAAAATGGAAATAAAAAATAAGTATCTAACGTGTTCTGCAAAGATCGGTCGATTTACTTAAAAATTTAAAAAAGAATTTACCAAGTATCTAACGAGTTCTATTAAGATCGCTCTATTTACTTAGAAAATAAAGAAAAATTTATATAAAAATATACCATTCATATTTAAAATGGTTAAACAGAAAACAGAAACTCAAAAGGCTGCTCGACTTCAAAAACGTTGTTGAGTTACGATCCCCTCGCCAGATTTCAAACGCCACGCTGCAAGCACGCCAATTTCGCCAAATGTGGTTGAAGCACCAACAAGATCCATGATTAGAAACAGGAGAGTGGGCTAAGAAGAGGAGTTAAATAAAACGTATGAAAATAATTTAAAATATGAAATTATTAAATGAGATGGTTAAAGGAATGACGTCATAATACTAGAAAAAAGTTTTATTTTCATCTACTTATAATGTGATAAATTGATAAATGTAATCCCCTGCTCTTAACCGGGGAAAATAGTGATATTAAACGCTCGAAAAGCGGGGAAGGAGTGGAATTCGAAATTTTTGAAGACGACAGTATTGTTCGCTGTGATATAAAGCATATTTATACCAATTTGTTTTAGAATCGGATCTATAATTTAAGAGGAGATAAACTTTACTCTCTTTCAATTTTGCTAACCCTAACTCATCAAGAAACCAATGGATGCCTCTATCCATTCCAGGTCCAACCGCTTCATAAATTTGGGGATGGACGCACAGATATCTTAGGCTATCCCCTTATAATAATAGCCTAAGTTATCTGTCCACGAATTTATGAAGCGGTTCGACCTGGAATTGATGGAGACATCCATATTGCATTCTTGATGAGTTACGGTTAGCAAAATTCACAACGAGTAAACTTTATATTCTCCTAAACTAACCATTCGATTCTAAATTAAATTGGTATAAATATGCTTCCTATCACAGCGAAAAATTAAAACGTTCTAAATCTCCCTTCCCCGCTTTTCGAGCCTTTATTGCCATTATTTCAAGCCCTTATTTTCTCCGGTTAAGAGCAGGCGAATAAGGGTGCTACCATATTACAGTCGACATATGTCACTCGTGACTTCTGCGTCATAATGATGTCAGAGAGGAAAATTTATGGTACGAAATTCCCATCTCTGGCAGTTTCTGACGTCATTATGACGTATAAATCACCAGTGACATATATCGACAGTAAAATGGTAGCAGCCTAAATTTATCAATTTGACACATAATAAATAGATAAAAATTACAGTTTTTTTCCTAGCATTATGACGTCATTCCTTTAACCATCTCATTTAATCATTTCTTATTTTAAATTATTTAAATATCGTCTGCATTATTTTCATGCGTTTTATCACTGAACTTAGATATTACGTAAATAATTTTCTTTTATATTTGGCTTAAATAATAGATTAGTTGCATATGTGATAATTTTAAATTTAATCATCGATTATTTTTTGTTGCAATGAAACTTTTATCTCCGATCTTACCAACATATTGGAAAATTAAAATTTTACTGATCCCGTCATATGACGGGCTATATGCTAGTTATTATATAAGGGATAAAAACAAAAATTTTGTACAACTGGAGTAACAACTTAAACAAATTAATTTTTTCAATAGAAAATATTTGTAAAATATGAATAAAATATACCATGCTCGCATCGATGTCCTTCGAAATTTGGTGTGCATACGCATATATTTCCTCCCGCACAACTACCTCCATTTTGGCAGGGTGGATTACATGCACCTGAAAGATAAACGAGATTTTGTAGCAATAATAAAAAATGCGATCCAGATAATTGCAGCCAAGAGCTATTTTACATACAAAAGAGAGCCGGTTATCCATACTAGCCAATGAGGAATTTGTACATGTGGGGGATTCGAACAACTTATTATTTTTCTGAAAATTCCAGACTCGTAAATTTCAAAAATGTTCTCAAAAATGTAAAAAAAAAATTGGTCTATCATTTTAAAAACGAATTTTAATGTTAAGCGAAAATCAAGTGACCTCAAAACGCTCCGTGACTGGTTGTGACGTTATAGTTCACGGCATCCAATATTTGCTTATTGTTTGTAAGCGCACACTATTTTCCGATTTTGGTTTTGCAAGTTCTTGGAATTTTCTAGCTATCAAAATTTGTTTTTATTTAAACCTGAAGGTTTATTTTATCGATCTCGACGGCTTAATTATCTCAATTTGTTATAAATGTCTCTTCTACCTGGATTTACCAAAGGATAGTCGGTCAACCTTTCAAAATTGACGTGATGCCAATGTTTTCGTTCTTTGGAAAAAACTCGGATTTTATGGGAGCAGAAATACTGCGAATTAAAACCCGAAGGTATGGAAAATCATTTATATATTTATCCAATTTTATTTAACATGTATTAATATTTTATTCATGCTAATCACAGCTCTTCTGATTGCAGACATAGACAAGTCAAATAAATATACGTATATCATATACACATATTTGTAGTAGCATCGCTTTTTATAAATAGAGATAAATGTAATATTAAAATAAAAATTAGAGGAGATATTTATTGTGACGCCGGTCTCATTAGCCCTCGTGTTGCAAAAATTAGACCGTAGCGTTCCAACACCAAACCAATTCTTAGATATTTTAAATTTGATGAAAAGAAATTTAAAATCTTTAAAAGGCTTTACTTAATTATTTATACATTTTTAAATAGCAATACGATTTTATTGCCTTTAATATTAATGTTAAATTAAAAAATGTATAAAGTTTCTGAAATTAAATTAAATTTTTAAAGTAATATCATTATTAAATATTTTTAAAAATTATATTTTTTTCTAATTATTCACCAATTTAATCGAAAAATATCACTGTGAATTGATACACTTAAGAAAGTATGCATCTCTGAAGAAAATATTTATAATACCTCGAAAATACCTAACCTTCCCCTCCCCCTAGTTATTTACTAGATAATTATATGCTTTAGCTATTTATATGTTTTACGATATTTATATGCTTTACCGAATATTTATTGTACTTGAAGTCTGTCATAATACTCGAAAATTAGGGGTTTTAAAATTTAAATAGCACTGGTTAATAAACAGTCCTTTTAAAGGTACTGATGTATTTATATATACTTCAATTGTTCTAAATTAGTAATATTTAATGAAAAGCAAGCATTTGATTACCGAATAAGAGATTTGAAAAAATTTTTTCAATTTTACAACTCCTCTTCAACCTTCACTCAAAATACGTGTTCTGCAAAGATCGGTCGATTTACTTGAAAAATTGAAATAAAAAATAAGTATCTAACGTGTTCTGCAAAGATCGGTCGATTTACTTAAAAATTGGAAAAAGAATTTACCAAGTATCTAACGAGTTCTATTAAGATCGCTCTATTTACTTAGAAAATAAAGAAAAATTTATATAAAAATATACCATTCAAATTTAAAATGGTTAAACAGAAAACAGAAACTCAAAAGGCTGCTCGACTTCAAAAACGTCGTGAACAGTATAGAGCTAAACGAGAAAAAGAAACTATAATCTTAATCATAAAAATCACACTCAGTTTATTTAATTTGTGATTAAGTGAATGTTTCAGTCTATTTAGTATGAATGTTATGTGTTTCCTTTGTGTTTTCTTTGTTAATTCAATTAGATTTTAAATATTCAATTTTTGTAAAATTTTTCCTCAAAATGTTGTTTTTGTTTATGTATCAATTTGTTGAGTTACGATCCCCTCGCCAGATTTCAAACGCCACGCTGCAAGCACGCCACGCACGCAAGCTGCAAGCACGCCAATTTTGCCAAATGTGGTTGAAGCACCAACAAGATCCATGATTAGAAACAGGAGAGTGGGCTAAGAAGAGGAGTTGAAAAATGGTCTTTACTAACCCATAGAGATGATTTATATGATAATTTGGGGTTTCATTTCTCATCCCTTTTCATCACATTTGTCCAGATTTTAAGTGTATGTGGATCTTTGGCAACCCTGAAAAATATCTACTCATTGCAATTAGTTGTTGTATTTTTACAGTGTGTCACAATACAATATTTATAGTATGATTTTTTAATGCCAGACATATTAAAAAATGTCTATTATATGCGATAATTTACACAGAAACAAATTTAAAAGTCGCCTTTTAACAGGTAAACATAGGCGATCGGTGTTTCCGTGAACGATGACGTCACAAACTCGGTAGAGAAAAAGTATCGTTTTTGAGAGTCGTGAAAGAGTCCGCCATAAAACTCATTAGAAATCACTAGGCGTCTAAATGAAAGAAAAATAGGTACTGCCCTGCTTACATTTTTTGTCTTCTATTGCTTAACCCTCTGACTGCTCAATTTGTAAACCGAGATCTCTTTAAAAATTGCATATTATTTTTGCATAGTTTAATGTATGTATATGTATATATATGTATATGTATATGTATATATATATATATGTGTGTGTATATATATATGTATATATATGTGTGTGTGTGTATATATATATGTATATATATATATGTGTATGTATATATATATATATATATATATATATATATATATATATATATATATATATATATATATATATATTATATATTTATATATATATTTATTATATATATATATATATATATATAATATATATATATATATATATATATATATATATATATTAGAAAATTGAAATACTAATTCTTTTCTAGAAAAGATTTTTTATATTGACTTTAATCATGAGAAAATAAGCTTTCAGAAAAACTAATTTCAGATGCCATCACATAAAACATTTATTTTATAATAAATTTCAACTTTAACATAGTTTCTATTTATAACATACTATCTATCATTCTGTTATCTAATATAACTATAATAGTTCTAGTCATATAATTCTATTTATCCAATTTAATGTCTAATACTGTGTATAATTTATTCCACTGGTTAAACAGTGAAAAGGCGGAATGTCTTCTTATAAAGAAAAAATACATGCCCGCGAAAATCGCGGGTGAGCAAATTTTGCTACATTTGGATTGCCGTGGAAATCGCGGGATGAGCAGTCAGAGGGTTAAGATTAAAATTCGAAAACGTGAAAACTCCTCATTAACTAGATCGATTAAGAGCCGGTGTAGCTCAGTAGGCAAAGACAACGCTCTCGTAATTACAGGTTTGCGGGTTCGGATAAAACTATGAGTTTTTTTCCGATATTTTACCAAACCATCTTTACCCTAAGTACTGTTCTTACTTGAGGTGTATTAGTTCGCAAAATAAAATCATTACTCCATTTTCGCTGCTAACTATAACTTTACTAATTTTTTTTTAAACCCTCGGTGGCAAACAGCCTTCCCTAAGGATTAGGCTTTCAAATGTTTACCACGAAACAGTTCACTCCGCAACAGTAGAACAAAAAAAAAAGAAAAAAAAATTAGAGAATATAGTCGTGAATTATCATTTTAAAAAAGTCCATAGTTTAAATAACTAAAACGAAACCCTGGAAGAAGGTAACATTATGCTTGCCGTTGATATTAAGAAAAAAGAAAAAAAAGGTTAAAACTAGCGAAAGAAGATTAAAAATAAACCAAAACTAGAACGAATCCCTAGTTAGGTGATGTTAAATGGTTTACAAGATAAAATTAGGAA
This sequence comes from Pardosa pseudoannulata, assembly GCA_032207245.1. Classification (NCBI taxonomy): domain Eukaryota; kingdom Metazoa; phylum Arthropoda; class Arachnida; order Araneae; family Lycosidae; genus Pardosa; species Pardosa pseudoannulata. The sequence goes on along the minus strand of CM063500.1, from coordinate 64,973,669 downwards.
CAGGATACTTTTACATAATTAACTTAGAGAGGGGGGTCTCCAAGCATGGGTCCAGCCCCGGAAGTGATTAAAAACAAACACTTGTCTGTACAGATATTTGAATTTGTGCTGTTGTACCAATGAGCGTTACAAACATCTTGAAAAACATGTACATTAAAAATTAACAAGAGAAAGGAACATAGATTGACAACAAAAAGAAGATTTTGTTGAAATGAGAAATAATTTATAGAAAGTCAATCTATTATTACTTGAGCTATTTAAAAACAAAATTAATTTTTAACAATTTCATAAAAATATTTACAGTACAATAAAAAAAAGATGGCTTGACCATTTAGCTGGTGCAAGTGATTAGTTCACAGTTTTCAATCATCCAGGAGATTAGTTTCTGTGCCTTACTGCGCAGGACTTTGTTTGTTTGTAAAAGCTGGAACCACTTCGATTCCGCTCCAATCGGAGGCTCTTTAAAATGAAAATCCTTTGTTAAGTTGCAAGAGAAAAGGTAGTGCTATGAAAATCAGAATTCATAATTTTCTTCTATTCCAGTTAAAATATTACCATCATCATAGTTGGCCCGACAGCCCGTTGTGGGCCTTCGCCTTCTTAAGAAGTTTTTCCCATCCTGCTCTGTTTTGTGCTTGGGACCTCCATCTTCTAATCTTTATGAGACCAAAGTCCGACTCCAGGCAGTCGATCCACCGTCGTTTTGGTCTGCCCCTTGGTCGTTGTCCGAAAGGGACTACATTAAAATCTTTTAAAGCAGCCCGATCTGCGTCCATTCACAATAGAAGTCCATCCCATCTCATTCTATTCAGCCTGATAAATTTGATAACGTCATCCTCTTTGTAAAGCTTGTACAGTTCAAAGTTAAATCTTCTCCGCCAGGCTCCCGCGTCAAAAACACCGCCAAAAATGGTCCGCAACGCTCTCCTTTCAAAGAGTGCAAGCATTTTTTCTTCTTTTGACGTAAGTGACCAAGTCTCAGAGGCATAAGTTAGCACTGGTTTTATAAGACTTTTACACAACAGGATTTTCGTTCTTTTTTTAATTAAATGGCTCCCCAATTGACTTCTGAGTCCACATAGACATAGAATGGCCGCATCAATTCTCTTCCTGATCTCGGGGTTGATGTCATTTTGTCACTCAACCAGAGAACCCAAATAAGTAAATTTCTCAACTCGTTCAAATTTACGTCCCTCGACTTCAAGAGTAGAGCCAATATTATTCTTTCCACAATACATGTATTTTGTCTTTCTCTCATTTATCTTTTGCTTTACCTTTTCTGCAGCTTTTTCTAATGCAATGAAGGATTCCCTCAGGGTGCTTGCAGACCTGGCAATAATATCAATGTCATCAGCATAAGCCAGGATCTGTACAGATTTGTTGAATATTTTTCCTCTTGTGTTTATGCCAGCATCCCTTATAACCTTTTCTAAAGTTATGGTAAATAGGAGACATGCAAGAGCGTCTCTCTGTCTAACACCATTGCAGATCTCAAAGGGCTTAGATAGTTAGTTAAAATATTATTTCTAGCTTAATTTACAATCCTTGTTTGTATAAGTTCGTTGGACTGATGACAGAAAAAGATTCAGTCGATTCCGTTCAATTACTACATTAATAATACAATATAACTGATCTGTGATATCGGGAGTTCTGACCTGAAAAAATGTAAAATCCAAATATATTCAATAATAAATCCTGTAATAGAACTTGATTTTGGCTTAGTGAATACATATAGAGCTGGAATATTTAGACTTTTACTAACATTTGGTTTTGTAGTGAGGCTGCAATAAATCCACTATATAATAATAGCCTAAGTTATCTGTCCGTGAAGCGGTTGGACCTGCAATGGATAGAGGCATCCATATTGGGTTCCTAATGAGTTAGGGTTAGCAAAATGCAAAGCGAATAAATTTTATCTTCTCCTAAACTATCGATCCGATTCTAAAATAAATTAATATAAATATTCCTCTTATCACAGAGAAAAATACTGTCTGTTTAAAACGTTCGAAATCCATCCCTTCAAATACATTTTTTCTAGCATTATGACATCATTCCTTTAACCATCTCATTTAATCATTTTATATTTTAAATTATTTAAATATCGTCTGCATTATTTTCATAGGTTTTATCAATGAACTTTGATATTACTTAAATAATTTTTTTCTATATTTGGATTAAATAATAGATTCGGTACATAGGTGATAATTTTAAGTTTAATCATAATCATATTTTGTTGCAGTGAAACTTTTATCACTTGTATTAACAACAAATTCTATTTACTTCCAGGGTGGAGTGGAAATACTTTCATTAATTACTGTGGAAAAAAATTGGGAAGTACTTAACGATGATTTCGACGTAGTTAAGAAAACGTTGAATTATCTTTCTAGATGAATTCAACGTGATTCTACACTGCATTCATAGTATTGGGAGACTTTAGAGGAGTATGAAGATAAACAAATTATTGAGCATGTACCAGATAGTTCTCACTCAAAAAACAAATAATTTTTTATCTGCTTTACTGGGTAGTTTAGAATTCTGGAAAATTAAAAAATTTACTGATCCCGTGATATAACGAGCCATATGCTAGTCCATAAATATTAAAATATTTTAAGCTCCTTCGCATGAAATATCCTTCGCTATAATGGAAAGAGATCATATGTTTTTATTTCTATGATTGATTAATTAATTTGTAAATAATATTTCGAAAATTATAAATTTAATGACCCCTGATACAAAAAAGTGTATTATAATTTAGTATGAGTAAAACGAAGCATGTGGTTTCTATATAAGATTTTTCTATCTGCTATATAATAATAGACTAAGTCATCTGTTCTCGAATTTCTGAAGCGGTTGGACCTGGAATGGATAAAGGGCATCCATATTGAATTCTTATGAGTTAGGGTTAGCAAAATGCAAAGCGATTAAAGTTTATCTTCTCCTAAACCATCGATCCAGTTCTAAAATAAATTGGTATAAATATGCGTCATATAACAGGGAAACTACTGTAGTCTTTAGAACGTTCGAAATCCACCCCAATTCGAGCATTTAATGCCATTATTTCAAACCCCTATTTTCCCCGGTTAAGAGCAGGTGATTAAATTTATCAATTTATCACATAAATAAGTAAAAATAACATTTTTTTCTATCATTATGACATCATTCCTTTAACCACCTCATTTAATCATTTCTTATTTTAAATTATTTAAATATCGTCTGCATTATTTTCATACGTTTTATCACTGATCTTAGATAATACGTCAACAATTTTCTTTTATATTGGTTTTAAATAATAGATTAGATACATATGTGATAATTTTAAATTTAATTATCGATTATTTTTTTGTTGCAAAGAAAATGTTATCACCGGTATTGACAAAAAAATCTTTTAAACTTCCGAGTGGAACACATCGAGGAAAAAAAGTCCCCCCCAAAAAATTCGCCAAAGTTTTACTGTGTCAGTGGCCAAAGCGTTCTATGATTTTTTTCTTTCCCCCTTTGTCGACTAGAATGGATACGAGAAACACACCCTCGTTATTGTCCCTTTACTTCCGGTTATATATATATAAAGATATATTATAGCTTGTTAATTTTTAATACACATAAAGCACTTCAAGTCTCGAAGATCATCCCATAAGAATCAATAGATTTTAAAAGTACAAATAAAAATATTCCTTGAGAGACTTATAATTTTTTACGAAAGTCATCCAAGATATATAAGTGGAGCAATTAGAGATACATCTGTTACCGTAAACGAAATACTTCTAAATAGAGATTTACAAAGTCATGAAAAGTTATGAGCGTCTTTGTGCGTCAGGGGGTAGGGGTGCATCCCTCAATAAATGCCAGTCAAAGAGGCGGGCAGTTCCTAAACAATCAACCTGACCCTCCTACCGCAAAACTCCATGGGAGAAAGCACAGACAGAAATGTACATTACATTCCTTTCCGGAGAGTTTCTGGAGATCGAAAATTGTACGTGACAACCGCTTTGAAGACATCATTGGTTTGGCGGAATTGTACGTGCGAACCGCTTAGAGGGTTAATAAAGTCTAGGAGTCTATTTCACGGACTAATTAATATCTAGAGTTTAAGTTATATATCTTTGAAAATTAAGAAGTTTGTCCGTTTGTGGGTTTGTTTTTTCACACATAACCATATAAATTGCAATAGATTCGCTAAATTTTGGACAAACAAAACACAAAAAACAAACCATTTTTTATCTGCCTCATACGGCACTTTATCATTCCAAAAAATTAAAAATTTTACTGATCCCGTCATATGTCGGGCTATATGCTAGTAAATGATTATTAGACGCAACAAAGTGTGCCTGCATTTACGTATCTATACTACTCAACGATATTTAGCTAGAATAAATATTAAATGTTTACTGTTAAAAAATGAAATGAAAGCGATTTCACATTGGTATAGTGTTATTAAAAACTTGTAAAAATCTAAAAAGATAAAAACTTTCCATTTTATATTAATCGTATAAAGGCCTTTATAGTGAAAAATTTAAGTCTCGAAAAGTAGTATGACTCTTTAAGTCATATATTCATGGTGAAAAATATTTTACCATATCACTCACTTCCTTCGAATATATCGTACATTTTCCTTCTCTCTCGATATACAAAATATAACCATTAACTATAACAAGAATCCCATGTTCTATTAATTTACAAAATAATCTTTTATGTTAAAAAAAAATGTAAAATATTATGCATTTCAGTATTAAAGCAATTGCTTACCACAGTCGCAACGGAATCTGACAGCAAAGTCTTCGCAAGTTTTCTGCCTCATATCCTCGTCGCAAATGAATCCAGCCTCCTTTGTGCAGAGCAGTCCAAGTGTACCTACTTCTTTATAATCAACCAACTTTCCATTTACAATAGCTTTGCACTCCACGTCTGTGATGATACCCCCAGTGCAAACAGGATGCAATTTTCTTATTCTGTCCAGGGTCTCATCGTCTCCGATGTCACTAAAGGTGGGGTTGTCTGTGTTGAAATATTCTGTCCATCCGTTAACGCAACCCTGGATGGCTTTTGCTAAGGGGAAATATCACCTAAGTTGGTTAATTGAAAATCTCATAAAGTCAACCAAATAATAAACATAAATTGTTAGTAGTTCATATAAAAATAAAATATCACCGATTTCGCATCTTTCTCCTTCAAAATCTGGGGTGCAGCTGCATTGATTTCCTTCCTCGCACATTCCTCCATTTTGGCAGGGTGGATTACATTGAACTGATAAAAAAAAGACATTAACTTATTGAGGTATATCCACATTCTATGAAAATTGTAAAACCTGGAAATGGCGGCTACCTAACCCCTCATTTATGGAATGGAGCTTGTCCATGTCCATTTCACCATAACATTTCTCTCGCTGACCATCCGTGGGTTGCCTTCTTTATTCTCCCTGTGTTCAACCACTTTTAATATTGACCTCTACATGGTACCATAAATTACGAGGGTGATCTTTCTTCTCACGCTACGTTTTGGCTTTTGTCTTTGTTTCCTGTTGACATGATTTTTCCATTGATCTCACCATGCGCGGTGTTGATTGATTATCATTTGACCAAAATGTTTTGAAGGGCATCTACATCTTTTTTAGAGATAAAATTATGCCTCTCTTTGTAATTTTTTAGGCCGAAATCCAGTAGAGGAACGGCGATTTTTAATGATTGCTCTTCATTATAACAGCAAGAGACAAAAAATAAAGAGATATGTTTCTTTTATGCAAATATTGCATTCCTGTTGTTGTAATGTACATACAACCTATACACCAGTGTTCGTTACAAGGGGGAAACACAGAATGAATATAATACCTTATATAGATTCAGACATTTATTCTATACATTTATTTACAAAAATACTTGGTTAACATAATCATCAATCATTTATATCTTCTATTTACACTGTTATTATCCCACAACTCTTTATAATCAATTATTATTATTAACAGAGGCCTAAGTCAAAGGACTGTAAATATTATTTATAAATTACCTCCATTAAAGTCACAAGGGAGCAGGCAGGGGCTTTCCTCACGGGCATACGGGACGAGTTGGTGATGGTGAGCGGGGTGGTCTCGGTCCGGGCGCACAGGACGAGCTGGTGCTAGTGGATCCTTGTTCCACTTCTCTCGACTGCCCACTTCTAACTCTCAGCTCTCACTCCATTTCCAAAAACTTCACCTAGGTCCCAACGCCCCTCCTTTTCTTGTCATCCAATCCCTTCTCTTTGGGAAATTTTCCCACATCACATGCCCTTCGGGAGTGCAGGTGGGCTCATTAAAGTAGCCCCTTTTTGTTCAAGCTGACATTACATTTTAGCCCCTGCTCCCATAATTCACGCTTACAGTTCTGTGCGAGCTTGACCGTTATGCTGCCATTCCGTGAAGTATCCTCTCTGCAGGGGTCCCTAAACTTGACGTAAATAATTGGGGTCTTAAATTCGTCAAGGAAAATCCTCCCACGGCTATGCATGCACGTGTAACTCACCGTGAGAAAGTACCTCGGTACACCTGTTTTCTTTATACACTTTTTAAATGACAAATACCATGCTATAAGTTGTGTTTATCACCGTATGTCCATGCTTTTAAACAACCATTTTGGAAATGTGCGAATATGAATTACGTATTATGTCTAAACAATCAAAAGTTTTCTACAAACTAATAAATCTACACTTATTTTTCAACCATTTTAATCATTTAAATATACATCCAGTGTGAGAAGTTCCTTTTGACATTAATAAAAGTTTTATGTTACCTAAACTTTTCCCATACATTTTCTTGTATAAAAGTAAAGATTTTATGCAAGAATTTAATGTGGGGTCACTTATTTCCTTTTATTCAGCATTCACGTATATAATACCGAGAGCTTGTTAACAATTTTGGGATGAGGATAGCATTTAAGTGGTCAATTTTACTCTCTGAAAGAAGACAGCAGAAATACATCCAAGCCGTCTTTAGGAACTAATGACATCAGACGAAAGCAGGAAGGGCTAAACACCATACAATATACGAGGATATAAAAGTAAAGTAATGGACTGATTATTACCCGAAGCCTTTCATTGGAATAATGTTTTTCAACCTTCAACTGAAGAGATATTTATTTAGAAAGAAGTATTTTAGAATTATGTCTATCTCTGTAACTTGTCCTGATAACTGAAGATCGCAAGAATGAGTTGAAGTTGAGTTCGAATTTTCAGTTGAGACAGACTATGATAGTCAAAGTTGCACTATACAGTCTATAATAAATTATATATATATATATATATATATATATATATATATATATATATATATATATATATATATATAGTAAGTTGGACTTCACGGTGGGTGGTTGCAATCATAGCCCATAAAAATGACACCGTTTTAGTGAAAGACCTTTATAAACAGAACGTTGAGGGACTGGTTCGCACTTCATTATGTGATGAGGCGATTTAGATCAGTAATATAATTGATTCATTCATACAAAAAGTAAAATGCTCGGGATCTAAATCTGATCTCATCAAATCTTTGTAAAAGACAGAGGACCATAAAATTATATTCTAAGGATATTGTTGTTTTATACGGTGGTCTCGGGCGGTGTTCTGATCCCAGTCCCAAAATAGAATCCCATCTCCGTACTTGACATTAAATAATAATGTACCTTTGTGGAGTTATTTATGAGTCCCTAAGGGACAGTGCCCAATTAGAAGGGATAAGGTTTTCCACGTTGGCGGTCTCAAAGCGAGGTTTAAGCAGACCAATTAGATTCTTACAACTATCCCGATTGGACGATAAGAAGGAAGAGGGGACAAGGATGAAATTAATAAAAAAAAAATCTAAAAAAAGAGAAGGTGTTCGGGAGTCCAGACGAGGAGAGAGTCCGACAGAAGGTGTTCGAGAGTCCAGTCAAGGAGACAAGTCCGACGGGAAGTGTTTCTGTATCAAATATTACGGTCGCACCCCAAACACTCAGAAGGAAGCCCCTGACCAGACCGACGGAAGATCCATACATACCAAATCCTCTCCAGCCCTCAACCAGCAGTGTTCCGGGCACAACATATTAACTCACAAAGGTACCCCCTTTTACATACATTTTGAAATTGAGATTAGGTCCTCTCTCTTATATTTACATAATTACTTAAGTGATGAAAAATTATTGTCAGAACTAATTTAGATTGGTACCTAATTTTGAAGGTGTTGATAAAGCATATGTATGAAGATAGAATCAGTTTGTGTGTACATAGATGTTTATATATCATTATAATAAATTTACTTTTTTTAATTTTAAGCTGGTTTCAGATGCTTTTAATTTATTTTCATATCTTATGTCTATAGTTTCTCAGAACCTGTGGTTAAATTTAGCACTAAAATACTTTTACACAACGTAATCAAAATAAATACCACTATACATTTGATCACAGGTTAATACTCAAATATAAACGAGGACAACACGACAAATTATAGGGACAGGACAAAGTGAGGGGTCAGTTAGCATTAAGTTATAAGTAAAAGGCTTTTAACACCTGGGTCAACATCTCAGTCAAAATCAATGGGAAAATCTGCCTCCGATAGCGTGCATCTCCTTTCTGTTTGAAAATTTCCTAAATTGTCCGCTAGGGCAATGCAGAATTATAATTGGTTAGACCCCTTTTCTGAGGGCGTAAACTGTAGCCCCAGTGGTCAATTTAGGTTAGTTGTTAAGAAAGGGAAAGCAAAGGAACGTGGGAATTTTTGCCCTTGACTTAAGATTTAAAAACCCCTGAGAAATTTCTCTGGCCTTCTTTGGGATTTTATACCAAATGCGAACATTAGTTTATACAAAATGACTACATAATATCTTTTCCTTACACACACACACACACACACATATATATATATATATGTGTGC
>CM063500.1:64954793-64962293 GCA_032207245.1 Pardosa pseudoannulata | reverse complement strand
AAATTATTGGCAGATTAAGAATAAAAAATAAATTACCATTCTCGCATCTTTGGCCTTCAAAGTTTGGTGTGCATATGCATATATTTCCTTCCGCACAACTGCCTCCGTTTTGGCATGGCGGATTGCATGCAGCTGTAACATAAACAATATTTTGTAAGTATCATCCCAAAAAAAGTAGAAAAACGAAATAATTTCAGTCAAGAATTTTTGCATATATAACAGGGTGCTGATTATCAAATTTCTCCAATTAGTTAAATTGATCAAGGCCATGTTCTTGTTTTCATCTTTTCCGGAAACTTTTTACCTATGAAACCCAGTCTTTATTTTCAGTATTGTTCGCAGTCGTAAAGGGTTAAAAACTAGCAATGATTAGTCTTTTTTTACTGCTATTACTTTAACAACTTTTCTGTTACCAACATACAGATGCAGATACAGAAATCAGAATTCAACATTTTCTCCTATGCCAGTGAGAAAAGTGAGATTAGTGAGAACAGTCCATTTTATAAACATTGCTGTGGTAAGATGCGATGGAATTGAATGGCTACAACAACAAAATTCAGTCAAACTCGTTTAATTCCTACATTTTTTCATCTTTTCCTAAAACTGTTTTTCTATGAAACCCATCTTTATTTTCAGTATTGTTCGTAGTCAAAATGGGTTAGAAACTAACAATGATTAATATTTTTTACTGCTATTGCTTTAACAACTTACTTCTGTTTTCAACACACAGATGCAAATATAGAAATCAGATTTGAATATTTTCTCCTATGCCAGTGAGAAACGAGAGAATAGTGAGAACAGTCCATTTTACAAACATTGCTGTGGTAAGATGAGATGGAATTGAATGGCTACAACAGCAAAATGTAGTCAAACTCGTTTAATTACTGAATTTTTTTCATCTTTTCCCAAAGATGTTTTTCTATAAAACCTAGTCTTTATTTTCAGTATTGTTCGTAGTCATAATGAGTTAGAAACTAGCAATGATAAATCTTTTATTACTGCTATTACTTTAACAAATTTTTCTGTTACCAACACAAAGATAAGATATAGAAATCAGAACTCAATATGTTTTCTTATGCCAGTGAGAAAAGAGTATTACACATAGTATTTTCAATTTTAGTATTAAAATAATTGCTTACCACAGTCGCAAAGAAATTTGACAGCAAAGTCTTCGCAAGTTTTCTGCCTCATATCCTCGTCGCAAATGAATCCAGCCTCCTTTGTGCAGAGCAGTCCAAGTGTACCTACTTCCTTATAATCAACCAACTTTCCATTTACAATAGCTTTGCACTCCACGTCTCTTATGACACCCCCGGTGCAAACCGGCTGAAATTCTCTTATTCTGTCCAGGCTCTCATCGTCTCCGATGTCACTAAAGTCGGGGTTATCTGTGTTGAAATATTCTGTCCATCCGTTAACGCAACCATGGATGGCTTTTGCTAAGAAGAAATATCACCTAAGTTGGTTAGTTGGATATGTCATAAAATCATTCCAAACCATTAATAATTTTAATAAAAATGAAATATTATTACCGATTTCACATCTTTCCCCTGCGAAATCTGGGGTGCAGCTGCATTGATTTCCTTCCTCGCACATTCCTCCATTTTGGCAGGGTGGATCACATTGAACTGATAAAAAAAGACATTAACTTATTGAGGTATATCTACATTCTATCAAAAAGGTATAACCAGGAAATGGCGGCTTCTTAACCCCTCATTTATGGAATGGAGCTTATCCATGTCCATTTTACCATAACATTTCCCGGGACATCCATGGGTTGCCTTTTTTGCTCTCCCTGTGTTCAACCACTTTTCATCTTGAGCTTTATATGGTACCATAAATTACCAGGCCATTTTTTCTACTCACACCAAGTTTTGGTGTTTGTCTTTGTTTCCAGCTCGCGCAATTTTCTCGATTGATCTCACCATGCGTGGTGTTGAGTGCAGATGATTTGGCCAAGGAACGGTTATTTGTGATGATAGCTCTTCATTTTTACCGTCAAGTGACAAAAGTTAAGTCATATGTTTGTTTTTAAGCCCATATTGCATTCTTGTTATATTATTCATTTTTGAAATCGACAATACTCTGCTATAAATTGTGTCCCCCGCATGTCCGTACTTTTAAAGAACCATGGAAGTTTTTTGCGGCTCGACGGAAATTTGCGGCTATGTGGCTTATTCGGGACTTTGCGAGTCGGTTCGAACTTTCATTGCTACGTCATTTTGACTTCAGCTTGATCGTTTGCTGGCATAATGCCCTCAAGGTGACGTCAAAGTGGGGTCACAACGAAGGTTTGAACCGAACCGCAACGTTCAGAGTAAGAGCCTAAGAATTACGTTATTTTGTCAGAACAATCCAAAGTTTTCTTCACAAAAACTAATTATTCTATACTTATTTTTCAACAACTTTAGTCGTTTCAAAGAAGCATACAGTATGAGAAGTAACTATTGATACCAATAAAATGTTTTAGGCTATAACACTGTCTTGTATAGAAGAGTATTTTCTTCCAATCTGGGGCATTCATTTGCCTTTAAGGTATCCGTCTACGTTAAAAACGTTATTTTGTGCCAAAAATCATAATTTTTTTTTATTTCTCTATTGTAAAATTTCAACTTTTAAGCTTCTAAATCTGTTTTGTTTTTTCTCTGTGGCATTTTAAAGAAAGTTACATCTGATGAAACATCAGTAACAGCTGTCAAAACAAAACTGAAGTAGCGACTTCGGAGCCGGAAGTTATGAATTTAAGCCCTTTAAAGAGCAGTTTTGGGACAAAACTTTTTAAATTTTCATGAAGATTAGTTTAAACATTTTTCTAGTATTTTTAATAATTAGCGATTTGGCAATTAGAAAGTTTCGAAGCAAGAAAGTGTGCGGAATTTTAAACATGTATTTTAATTTTTTGATAGTTAAAGTTGCTTTCATAAACTTCAAATGCGTTTTTCTCAGAACGGTATTTTTAATAAAATGTTGAAACTTAAAATGGGATTTCTCAAAAAGTTCTTAAAATATTTTCTTGAAAATTATTACCGATGCTTTTGATAGTATTTACTAGTAAATGACCTAAAAGCTTTAAATTTGGATCATTTTTAATGATGTTACACTCATAGTTAGATATAAAGGTAATGAAAATTCGTTAAAAATTCAATGTGTATGATTTTGAAGGACCAAAATTTTTTACCAGATGTAAATTAAGCAAATATTTTAGGTGATTCACTAGTCCAGTGTATAAGAAATGTGTTGCATCAAAAAATATTGAAATAATTTATTTTATTAAAAAATTAGACCTTTTGAAAAAAACCCGATTTTTTAACTAAATTTTCTTCATTTATTAGAAATTTTATAAAAATGCTCCAGGAATAAATTTTTTAAGTGAAATTCTCTGTGATAATATAAAAAATAAATCTAAAAATGTAAGAACATGAACTAGTTTCTACGTTTAAAGAAAAAAGTTCTCCGAACGTAGACGGATACCTTAATCAATATTCACGTTTATAATATCGTAGGCTTGTTAAAGATATTGAAATGTGGATAGAATTTAGGTGGTCAATTTTACAGCCTGAGAGGTGACAGCAGAAATGCATCTAGGCTTTCTTCAGGTAGTGAACTCATCGAACGGAAACGAGGCGTGCTAAGCACTATACACGTTATTACCGAAACATTTTATTCGAAGAATTTTTATCAATATTGATGTGAAAAGAAATTGAAACAGAAAGAAGTATTTTAGGATTATCTCGGCCTCTGTTAGTTGTCCTGATTGCTGAAGAACGCAACTTGCTGCACCAGCAAGAACCAAATCATTACTTGTCTTGATTTAATCTGGTTCTGATCAAATTTGGTATTTATTTCCATAAATATTGTCTCCCAACCACAGATAAAATTAACATTGAAAATACTAGAAATAATCCAATAATCCGAATACTTAGATTTTCTTAATGTAAATAAAATAAAATTATTACCAATTTCGCACCTGTCTCCTTGAAACTTTGGGGTGCAGATGCATCCATTTCCTTTTGCACACGTTCCTCCATTTTGGCATGGTGGATCACATTCGGCTGAAAAGATTATAACTTTCAATAATATTGCTAGTTCAAAATTAACTTACGGTGGAAGAAACAGTTACAGTTCTCCTGAATCTCCGAAAAAGTTAATTTGGTTGTAGTTTTAAGTTTTACATAATTGAGGCAATAGTTCATAAATTTTCATAAATTTAATATTTGAAATAAAAATTAAATGAAAAAAATTGAAAATAAGTCATATTGTGCGTGTGTTCATGTATTAACCCGTAACTAAAAATGCAATGCATTATTATTTCCTACTTACATCTTTATTTATATTTAAAATAAACAAAATTCAGCAGGAGGAATTAGTTTTTTTTTTAATTTTGTATTTCCTCACGAGTACTCCACTTATACATGCGGCTGTCCTACACGCTCAGTCGGTCATCATATTAATAAGCTTCCACAAAATGTCACAATTAAAAGAAGGAATAGCTACTTAAATTCTTTCAAACTAGTCTCCCAAAGCTAACTCTGAAATACAGGCTAATTTTCTGTTTACTGGCCACAGTTTCCACTTCTCTCAATAAAACGGTTCATTTTTTCAATAATCTGAGTTCCTTTCTGACTGTTGGTAATGCTAAAATGCTCTCTGTTGGGAAAGAATTCATCTCATCTCTCGCTGTGGGATTAACTTTGTAATATAAATGTGTTCTCATGCATCAATAAATTCCTCTGCTGTTGTCGGAGAGAGTCCAAAATAAAGTTAAAATTTCACCACGGACTTCGCTGATTCTTTGCAAGTTTCTTAGGCTCATCCCTTGTGCATTAAACCTGGACAATTTAAAATAATTGGGGCAAAACTTAAATTGGAGCCTGCGAATTAATTTCCCCATGATACATACTATCTACGTTTATTATCTTTTTTTCCCATTTGGTTGTGAGAATGTATGTGAGTGTGTTTTCCTTTGCATCAGATATTTTTCCTTAAACATTCTCAAATAAGTGATTTCGTTTGTAGCAAAACATGTAAGGAGGATTAAAAAAACTTTATTGTTGCAATTCACTATTTTTAAATCAAAAATGAAACAGAAAATATAAAATATTCTGAAGCCTAAGATTAAAAAAAATTGCTTACCACATTCGCAAAAGAATCTGACTGCAAAATCCTCACATTTCTTCTTTCTGATATTCTCGTTGCAAATAAATCCAGCGTCCTTTGAGCAGCGCAGTCCAAGAGTACCTACTTCCCTATAATCAACGAATTTCCCATTTACAATAGCTTTGCATTCTACGTTCTTGATGACACCTCCAGCGCAAACTGGTTGAAATTCTCTAATTCTGTCCAGGCTCTCGTCGTCTCCGATGTCACTGAATTCGGGATTGTCATTATTCAAATATTCTGTCCATCCTTCGACGCAACCTTCGGGGGCTTTTTCTAAAGAGAAAAGTCATTTAAGTTGGTTAAATGGATTCTCAGATATGTCAACTAATAATCGAAATCTGCTGAGATAGTTAATGTAGAAAATAATCCTTATTAAATTTTCAACTTTCTCCACCAAAATTTGAGGTACAGATACATTCATTTCCCTTCTCACCTATACCTCCTTGTGGTATAGCCACATTCTATCTAAAAGGGAATACCAGGAATTGCCGGCTTCCTGACCTCTTATTCTATAGAATGGGGCTTGTCAATATCCTGGTCAAGACACCAGTTGTTGAATTTAATAGTAGTGTTATTCATGGATGTTAAGACTAACTTAAAATCAGATTGAAAAATTGAAAAATTGAAGAAAAGGACAAGTAGTAATTACTGTAGCATCGAATAATTAATTATATATTTTAAACCATAAAATATTATATAACAATTTATATGATTGAAATACTACTTCAATCTGAATTTGTCACATCATAAAAGAAACTAAAAGATCACCAATAATGTAGTCCCATACCAAAGTCCTGTGAAGTCAACTGCCGTCGAAGAATTCCACATCATATATTTACAGTACCAGTTGTTGAATTTTGATGTTGTTGAATTTAATAGTAGTATTATTCATAGAGGATGTAAGATAATAGTGGCACTTATCCGTTAAGACGCAATAAACCTTTCACCATCTCTTTAGTGGATATATACGGTGGCAGGCACAATTCAGAGTATTCAAAAGGTAGCATTTACGTCAAAATTAAAACAGTGATAGATGAAAATTGAAGGATGACAAAAATTAGCCCCATTCCTTAGCTTAGGAACATTTATTATTCTTTTGTCACTTGCTGACTTTGTCTGAAATTACTTGTTCCTCGACATCACGCCAAAAGAAAAATGGCTAAAAAGAGAGGCTAATTTTTCTCCAAAAAAATGCGGGTGACCTCTCCCAAAAAATCGGCTAAATGATGCTCACTCAACACTACGCAAGGCGAGGTCAGTGAAGAAATCCCGCTAGCGGGAACCCAAGACGATCGCCAAAACGTAGCTTGAGTAGGAAGAACAGTCTAGGAATTTATGACGCCAAGCAATGCTCAAGCAGGACAAATGGTGGAAGACGGGGAGAGCAAAACGGCAACCCACGGATGGTCAGCACGGGAAAATTGAAGGTGACTTGGACATGGACAAGTCTCATTCCATAAAATAAGGAGTCACGAAGCCGGTAATTCCTGGTATTCCCTTTTAGATAGAATGTGGCTATACCACACTCCTATTTGGCAGGGTAAATGGCATTGAACTGATAAGAAGAAATCTTATTTTTGAACAACGATAGTGACATAAAATACACATACAGGACGAGAAGCAGCTAAAGTCCCTTTAGATTTTAAAAGACTACAATTTCATCGTGTTTGGTTTAGTTTGGAGCGCTACGGTCTACTATTTTCATCGTGTACTTTCTGGTATAGAAATACAGTGAAAGACTAGTTATCATTGAAAACATCTCCTTGGAGATTTTTATGAATATCGATGCCTGAAGTTAACTAATTAAAAATAAATTTTTGGAAATTATTTCTAACTAAAGTGCTAACGTTTTAATGTGTAACGTACTAAATTATCTGTCATCAAACGATAACCAATAACTAGGACTGAATCGTAGTTATTGTTGTTTTTGCATATGCCACTTGGTCTAACCAAGCACGATTGAGCCGCAGGCTACTCGTATTAAGGCAAGGGGTGCGCCTTTCGTTTCGAAGAGCACCTCAAGTATGAAAATACGACTTAAACTCAAGTGGGTCTTCGTAATTTTGAAGCAGGGACCAAGCAGAAGACCCATAGGCTTGGCTTGCCACCCCCAGAGGCATTGATTGAGAACTTGGAGGACATTGTGATCAAGAACATATTTTACGTGCCCCAGGGACTGAATCGTATATCAATATATTATCAAATATCGATATACTTTAAGTATACCAATAACAATATTAAAACTTTGCTCTTCTGATATATCACCGTCCACAATACTGTTTTTCTCTCGAGAGTGATAACATATATACCCAAAAGTCATTGTAAATATTCGGCATAAAG
>CM063500.1:64939793-64949793 GCA_032207245.1 Pardosa pseudoannulata | reverse complement strand
TCAAAACATTTTAAACTTTTATTGCATTTTGCAATTAACAACTTTTCTAATGTTTCACAAGACAGAGATTGTCTAAAATTAGTTCTGATTTTTCATTTGGCTCATAATTATTTATGTTTTACATCTTGCTGGAATACATAATTATCAATAGAAGGAAAAACAAAGCGAGAATTGGATTTGTCAGGAAATTTTAGGGATTTTACAGATTATATTGCTGAAAAAAGGAAGAATAAGTTTTCCGATTGGAAGATCGGAAACATACTGAAAAATCGGAAAACTTCCAAATATATCGGAAGCATTGGCATCTATGTATTTAGAATATATGAGTGATATATGAAACAATATTAATAATAGATGAGTGACATTTAAAGCTATATTAAGAATATGTAAGGGGTATATGAAACAATATTAATAATGAAACAGTAATATTAAAAAATATTAATGATATATTGATATATAATACAAAATTAAAAATAAATTAGTGATATAAGAAACAATATTGAAAATAGGTTAGTGATATTTAACAAAAGCATTCAGCCATTGAAAACTTTGTATTATAAATTATATATTAACAGATACATAAACGTTTGGGATAGCTTTTTATTTATTAGTAGTGTATATAGATGAGTAGTTCGGAGCTCTACGGTCTACTGTTTTACTACACGAATGAGACCGGGACCTACTGCTTATAGCCGATTTTGATATTCTACGAACATCTGTGTCATCAGGGAGATTCAAGCCCGTGAACTATGATACCGAAGATTAGTGCCCTAGTCATTCGGCGCTGTATATAGACGTTGTTAAATTTTATATGTGCATATAATTAAACAGATCAGTAATAACTTCTACAGAGGCAAAAGGAGATTCTTTCAAATACAGTAGAACCTCGATTAACCGAAACTCTCCGTTAACCAAAGTCGGTTTATTCTTCACATTTTTTTCACTGTCTGCTATCATCCAAAATATTCTCTTTACAAACATGCATTTTAAAAGTTTTCTTTTTTCCCACATTCCTTTTGTTTCTAAGCTGTCATTTCGAAACTACAAGTGCAGATAAATATTTTGGAATTCTCTATTTTAGAATTCCTTCTATCAAGAACATTTCTCGGTATGAGTACACTCTTCCCCACTTCGAACATCCCTGTTCTAAACAAAAACACACGCCATTTCGAAATTTGGAAGGTCATACTGCCGAGTTCCAGAACAATCGAATGTTTTTGTCAATGACGATACTACATATTAAAATTGATGATTATTGATGAATTCTCGATTATCCGAATATTTCGATTATCAAAAGTAGATTAGGTCCCAATTACTTCGGATAATCGAGGTCCCACTGTATCTTCAAACGTATGATAAATACAGAATCATCATAGCGATGGGCGGCAATGCAACGACGTACATCAACAGTTTTGACAAGTTTGTTTCAAATCAATGCTTGAAATAAAACGAACCGAGAGAGAGCATTTATTAAACTCTTCATTTATTTGCCTTACAGATAATTCTACTTTTTATGTAAAATATATTGCTGAATTTTACCTTCGCAGTCTGGAAACTCGTATTTTGGGATCCATTTTTTAGTTCTTGCGTTACAGATATGTTTCGGCTTCTTTTCGTCGCCAGGAAAATGGTATCCATCTTCACATTCTGCTACACATGCCAATCTGATGAGTAAAAAAAAAAGTAAAATACAAGCACTTTACGACGAGGAAGTCTACGATGTATGAGATCAACATAGTTTTAGGCTATTTTTTTTTTTTTTTTGCATTTCATCCTCTATATAACCCTTTGACAGTTTCATTTTTTTTTCCAGAATTCGGTCGAAAAAAATGTCATATTTTTTTATTACATTTTTTTTGTTCATTTTACATTTTTAAGTAAATATATGTTCTTAAAATTAGCATTTATAATATTTTTAAGCATTTATTACAACTTTTTTTCTTTCTGTGAAAGCATCATAGAACTGACGTTTACGTATAGTCTCATCGATATTCAAGTTAATTTTTGGAATTATAGTGAAAGGAAGTCTAGGAAGCGGATCCGAAGGATTATCACAATTAATTTTAAAAAAAATGTCTTGCTTGACTGATTCCATTTGTACTACTATCAGAGTCACTACTATCCAAGTCATCTAGTAAACTTTCGCAACTATCATTTACAGATAATTCAGTTTCTGATTCCGAGTCACAGTTCGAATCACAAGAAATTAGCTCCATACGCTCTGAGTTATCCATTATTTAAAAGTAAAAATATATTTTTCATCAATAAAATTATCAGGCGGTTAGTAAAATATAACCAGAAAGCTATACACTGAAAGATAACAATTCGTTTTCTGATACAAAACATGCGAAAAAACGCCGATTTTGAGCCAATCAGAGTAGAAAATACAATAAACTGCAAAATATCATTTGCTGAACATCTATACGAATAATTTGTTACTAAAATTGGAAAAAAATACGGCCGAAACAGTGCAAGCGAAATAGAAATCAGATTGCCCGTACGACGTACGGGCAAATCAATAAAGGCCCGAAAGTTGTATCCGTACGCCGTACGGGCAAAACAGGGAAGCGATTACCAATAGCCTAAGTTATCTGTCCGTCTGTCCTCGAATTTATGAAGCAGTTGGAACTCGAATGGATAGAGGCACCATATTGAATTCTTGATGAGTTAGGGTTAGCAAAATTCAAAGTGAGTAAAATTTATCTTCTTCTAAACTATCTATGCGATTCTAAAATAAATTGGTATAAGTACGCTTCATATGACAGTAAAAAATGCTGTCGTCTTTAAAACGTTCGAAATATACCCCTTCTCTCTTTTTCGAGAGTTTAAAACCATTATTTGAACCCCTATTTTCTAAGTTTAAGAGCAGGCGAATAAATTTATTAACTTATCACGTAATAAATAGGTAAAAATAAAATTTTTTTCCAGCATTATGACGTCATTCCTTTAACCAACTCGTTTAATCCTTTCTTATTTCCAATTATTTAAATATCATCTACATTATTTTCATACGTTTTATCACTGAGCTTCAATATTACGTAAATAATTTCCTTTTATATTTGGCTTAAATAATGGATTAGGTACATTTGTGATAATTTTAAATTTAATCTTAGATTATTTTTTGTTGCAATGAAAATTTTACCACCGGTATTAACAACAAATGGGATCTATCTCCAGGGTGATAATAGTTTCATTCTTTTACTTCCATTAATTACTACGGTAAAAAAATTGAGAAGAACTTAACGATAATTTCGACATAGCTAAAAAAACTTTCAATGATCTTTCTAAATGAATTCAACGTGATTCTATACTGTATTCAAAATATCGGGAAAGTTTATAGGAGTATGAAGATAAACAAATTATTGAGCGTATACCAGATAATTCTCAGCCAAAAAACAAACCATTTTTTTTATCTGCTTCATATTGTACTTTACAATTGAATATAATTAAAAATTTTACTGACCCCGTCATATGACGGGATATATGCTAGTTATTAATATTACGTTTACACCTAGTTATTGTTGATAAGCTTGCGCTTAATTATGCTTGGATTACGTAAATTTAGCAACTAACATCTGTTATCAGGGCTGAAGGTAACCAATAATCAAACCCCGGAGGATAACCTTTACACACATCTTTACAAGAATATACAGACGCTATACAATAAAGGAATTGTTCTCATTATTATTATATACTAGCATATAGCCCGTCATATGACGGGATCAGTAAAATTTTTAACTTTCCAGAATTGTAAAGAAACCTTTGAGGTAGGTAAAAAAAAATGGTTTGTTTTTTGGCTGAGAATTATCTTTCAACAAAAATGATCGATTAAAATTATCATGTATGTACCTAATCTATTATTTAAGCCTAATATAAAAGACAATTATTTACGTCATATCTAAGTTTAGTGATAAAACGTATGGAAATAATGTAGATGATAATTAAATAATCTGAAATAAATGATTCAATGAGATGGTTAAAGGAATGACGTCATAATACTAGAAAAAAATTGTTATGTTTACCTATTTATTATATGGTAAATTGATAAATTTAATCGCCTGCTCTTAAAATGGGGCTTGATATAATGTCATTAAACGCTCGAAAAAGGAGACGGGGTGGATTTCGAACGTTTTAAAGAGGACAGTATTTTTTGCTGTGATACGAAGTTTATTCATAACAATTTATATTACAATCGGATCTATAGTTTAGGTAAAGATAAACGTTACTCGCTTTGAATTTTGCAAACCCTAACTCATCAAAAATCCCATATGGATGCTCTATTCATTCCAGATCCAACCGCTTCGTAGGTTCGAGGGCAGATAACTTAGGATATTATTACATCCCGAAAAGAAAGTTTAAGGATAGAAAACATGAAATTTTTATATGGCCAGTGATATCCGTACAACAATAAGTGAAATTAATAAAATAAAAATAATAAAAATCATAAAAAGTGGAAAAATAGTTAAAATTTATTTTAAAAATAATAAAACAATTTTAGGAATAATAATTTTAAAGAAAAAGCAGAAAATCTTAAATTAACTAGACATTTGGAAAAACTTACCTGCGTCGGGAACAGAACCGTCAACCCGATTAATATGACGGTCAGAAAGGCAGACACTCTACCGAACGTTACACGCCTATACGTGGTGAAAGAGTATAGGAGTGTCGAGTAGAAACAGTCCAGAAATTTAAATATTACACTCCGCCCTCACCATCCTATCAAGAATGAATTTAGTATAGAATAAGAGGGAGATTAATGCTTGAAATAATAGCATTAAACACTCGAAAAGGGGGGGGATGGGGTGGAATTCGAACTCGGTTTAATTTTTTTTAACCCTAACTCATAAAAAATCCAATTGGATGGCTGTATCCATTCCAGGTGCAACCGCTTCATAAATTCGCAAACAGACGGACAGATGGACAGACAACTTAGGCTTTTATTATATAAGCTATTATTATATATTAGGCTATTATTATATATTAGGCTATTATTATATAATTATATTTCAACGTATTTTTTCGTCTTGTTCTTCGTCTCAGGAGGGGTTCTAATCCCAGTCCCAGATTAGAATCCCGTCTCCGTACATGACACTAAATAAGAATGTACCTTTGTGGAGTTATTTATGAGTCCCTAAGGGACAGTGCCCAATTTGAGGGAATAAGGCGTTTCCACATGGGTGTTTTCAAGGCGGGGTTAAGAAGACCAATCAAATTTTTACAACTATCCCGATTGGACGAACAGAGGAAAATGAGACAAAGATAAAACTGATATAAAATAAGATAAGTCTAAAAAAAGGAGGTGTTGGAGAGTGGAGTCAAGTTGAAGGGAGCAGAGCGTCCGACCAGAGTACCGCCTTGTTTCAACATATCGACCCACAAAGGTACTTATTTATATATTTTTAAAATTGATATTAGGTCCTCTTTCCTAAATACATATAGTCAGTTAAGCATTAGGAAATTATTATTGTCATATATTAATTGGTGTGACACCTATTTTGATTATATTAAAATTTAAGTCTTAAGAAACTTAATCTAAATCTTGTATATAAATAATAAATATATAATTGCAATAAATTGATTTGTTTTTTACTTTTAAAGCTGTGTTCAGTCGTCCTTAATTTAGCGTATTAGTTTATTTTTTTTTAAATCTGTATTCTCTCAGAGCCTGTGGTTGAATTTAAACTTAAAATATCCACACAACGCAACCAAATAATATTTAGTCTTTGTGACTAAAAGAAATAAATAACCACTATAAATTTGATCATAGCTAAACATAAACATAAACGAGAGCTACACGACAACTAGCATATAGCCCGTCATATGACGGGATTGGTAAAATTTTTAATTTTCAAGAATTGTAAAGTACCCTATGAGGCAGGTAAAAAATGGTTTGATTTTTGGTTGAGAATTATCTTGTGCGTGCTAAATAATATGTTTATCTTCCTTCTCCTCTAAAGTCTCCGATACTGTGAATGCATTTAAAAACACATTGAATTACTTTAGTCATAAGTGAGGTTATGTATAAAAAAAACACACAAACGAACACATTTCTTAGTTTTCAAACATATATAACTTAAACGCTAGATAGCTATTAGTCTGGGAAATAGACTCATTGACTTTTATGAAAAGAATTTGTTGTTAATACCTGTGATAAAATTTCACTTCAACAAAAACTAATTAAATTTAAACTTATGACATATGTTGCTAATCTATCATTTAAGCCAATTGTAAAAGAAAATTATTTACGTAATATCTAAGTTCAGTGATAAAACGGATGAAAGTAATACCGACGATATTTAAATAATTTAAAATAGGAAATGACTAAATGAGATGGTTAAATATATGACGTCATAAAAAAATGATAGATAAAAATGATATTTTTACCTGTTTATTATGTGATAAATTAAAAAATTTAATAGCCTGCTCTTAACCGGAGAAAATAGGAATTGAAATAATGACATAAGACGCTCGAAAAGAGGAGAAAGGGTTGGATTTCGAACGTTTAAGACGACAGTAATTATCGATATGATATGAAGCACATTTATACCAAGTTATTTAAGAATCGGATCGATAGTTTAGGAGAAGATAAACTTTACTCGCTTTGAATTTTGCTAACCCTAACTCATGAATCCAATATGGATGCCTCTATCCATTCTAGGACCAACTACTTCATAAATTCGAGGATAGAAAACTTAGGCTATTATTATAAAGAGGATACAGATCTATATTAAGTAATTCTCTATCTAATTTTTTTTTACTATTAGTGTCAATAAAAA
The DNA here is from genome assembly GCA_032207245.1 of Pardosa pseudoannulata. NCBI lineage: Eukaryota > Metazoa > Arthropoda > Arachnida > Araneae > Lycosidae > Pardosa > Pardosa pseudoannulata. The sequence continues at coordinate 64,943,017 of CM063500.1, read as the reverse complement.
ATTGTAAACTATTATTTTGGTAATTCCTGAGAATCTGTGCACTTTTTTGTGTAGATCTTTTATTATTTTAGTAAATCATAATTTTAGCAAAAAAATATTAATAATTAGAAGGTTAAATAGTTGAAAAATCTTTTGAAAAACTTAAATATTTAGATTTAAATTAAATGACATACTCAATAATACTTTACTTTCTAACATATGCTTTCAATTGAATTCTAAATTACAAAACAATTACATTATATTTTTTTTACTATTAGTGTCAATAAAAAATTGTAAACTATTATTTTGGTAATTCCTGAGAATCTGTGCACTTTTTTGTGTAGATCTTTTATTATTTTAGTAAATCATAATTTTAGCAAAAATATTAATAATTAGAAGGTTAAATAGTTGAAAAATCTTTTGAAAAACTTAAATATTTAGATTTAAATTAAATGACATACTCAATAATACTTTACTTTCTAACATATGCTTTCAATTGAATTCTAAATTACAAAACAATTACATTATATTTTTTTTACTATTAGTGTCAATAAAAAATTGTAAACTATTATTTTGGTAATTCCTGAGAATCTGTGCACTTTTTTGTGTAGATCTTTTATTATTTTAGTAAATCATAATTTTAGCAAAAAAATATTAATAATTAGAAGGTTAAATAGTTGAAAAATCTTTTGAAAAACTTAAATATTTAGATTTAAATTAAATGACATACTCAATAATACTTTACTTTCTAACATATGCTTTCAATTGAATTCTAAATTACAAAACAATTACATTATATTTTTTTTACTATTAGTGTCAATAAAAAAATTGTAAACTATTATTTTGGTAATTCCTGAGAATCTGTGCACTTTTTTGTGTAGATCTTTTATTATTTTAGTAAATCATAATTTTAGCAAAAAATATTAATAATTAGAAGGTTAAATAGTTGAAAAATCTTTTGAAAAACTTAAATATTTAGATTTAAATTAAATGACATACTCAATAATACTTTACTTTCTAACATATGCTTTCAATTGAATTCTAAATTACAAAACAATTACATTATATTTTTTTTACTATTAGTGTCAATAAAAAATTGTAAACTATTATTTTGGTAATTCCTGAGAATCTGTGCACTTTTTTGTGTAGATCTTTTATTATTTTAGTAAATCATAATTTTAGCAAAAAAATATTAATAATTAGAAGGTTAAATAGTTGAAAAATCTTTTGAAAAACTTAAATATTTAGATTTAAATTAAATGACATACTCAATAATACTTTACTTTCTAACATATGCTTTCAATTGAATTCTAAATTACAAAACAATTACATTATATTTTTTTTACTATTAGTGTCAATAAAAAATTGTAAACCATTATTTTGGTAATTCCTGAGAATCTATGCACTTTTTTGTGTAGATATTTTATTATTTTAGTAAATCATAATTTTAGCAAAAAAAAAAAATATTAATAATTAGAAGGTTAAATAGTTGAAAAATCTTTTGAAAAACTTAAATATTTAGATTTAAATTAAATGACATACTCAATAATACTTTACTTTCTAACATATGCTTTCAATTGAATTCTAAATTACAAAACAATTACATTATATTTTTTTTAACTATTAGTGTCAATAAAAAATTGTAAACCATTATTTTGGTAATTCCTGAGAATCTATGCACTTTTCTGTGTAGATCTTTTATTATTTTATTATTTAAAAGGGGGGAAGGGGTGGATTTAGAATGTTTTAAAGACACACTTTATATTTTGCTAACCCTAACTCATCAAGAATCCAACATGGATGCTCCTATCCATTCCAGACCCAACCGCTGCATAAATTCGAGGGCAGATGGGCAAATAACTTAGACTATTATTATATAAGGGATATCTATACCACAAGGTCTTGAGTCAGTAAAGCTAAAGGACTGTTATGTTGACTGTCTAGACTAAACGCTAACAAAAATGTTAAGTTGTAATTTTTAACTACGTGTTTCTTTATCACAGCACACTTAGGAATAGTACACACACATTTGTGCATTCGATATTGGGACACGCTCAATAATTTGTTTATCTTTACTGACCACATGTTAGTGGCCAACTTTAATTTATCTTGTCATGCATATTACGTTATAGGATGGAGATCAGAGGTTTTAATATTGACAGTGATTATTTGGCGGTATATATGAATGATGTCCAAAATTTAGCGAATCGATTACAAACCGTGTGGTTATGTATAAAAAAACAAACACACAAACGAACAAACTTCTTAATTTTCAAAGATATATAACTTAAATGCTAGATATTTATTAGTCCGTGAAATAGACTCCTAAACTTGAAAAGAATTTGTTGTTAATACCAGTGATAAAAGTTTTATTACAACAAAATATAATCGATTATTAAATTTAAAATTAGCACATAAGTACCTAATCTATTATTTAATACAAATATAAAAGGAAATTACTTAAGTAATATCTAAGTTCAGTGATAAAACGTTTGACAATAATGCAGACGATATTTAAATAGATTAAAATAAGAAATGAAGTCATAATGTCAAAAACACATTTCACTTTAACTATTTATTATGTGATAAATTGATAAACTTAATGTTCTGCTCTTAACCGGGGACAACAGAGCTTGAAATAATGGCATTACACACTCGAAACAGATGGACGTTTTCGATGGATTTCGAACGTTTTCGAACTCGCTCTGAATTTTGCTATCCCTAACTTATCAAAAATACAGTATGGATGCCTGTATCCATTCCAGGTACAAACGCTTCATAAATTTGCGGACAGGCGGAGAGATGGACAGACAACTTAGGCTATTATTTTATAAGGGATATATCGAACAAAATTTAAGAGAAAAAAATTCCACTTTTTTCAAGTTTTTCTGAAATACATTCCACAGGCAAAGGATTAAGAAATCAGTGCAACACGAGATGTCTTATGTAGCTAGTCAAATATGCAAAGAAACTATACTTGCATGTTTGGTGTATTGATAAGCACTGAACACCATATTTTCCCATTACGAGGTTCTGAAGGCTTTTTGCATATATCTGTAAAAGAAAGAATTATATCAATTTTATGTCACATTACTATCATTAACCCATATTGGACCGCTGTCCTATAAACAGGACAGCAAATAAAATTCCATTTAATAATAAAGTTATAAATATTTTCTGAGTGGATATTATTTTAACACCCTTAAAATAAACACACTTTAGCATAGTACCAAAAAAGACTGAGA
>CM063500.1:64907293-64932293 GCA_032207245.1 Pardosa pseudoannulata | reverse complement strand
TTATTTTTATTTTATCATTTTTAGTTTACTTTTATAATGAAACTTTTTTTAAAAATTTTACATTCTAAATACGAACCAATTTTTGTTAAGCGGAAAAAGTTTGAAAATATTTTCTAATATTTACTATGTTGGCAGACTTCTCCAGTAAAATTTTCAGGGCAAGCGCAAACGTCATCCTTAATACACGTACCTCCATTTTCGCAAGGCGGGTCACATATGGCTGAAAGAAAAATTGGAAAATCATATCCTAGATGTAATTTATGTTAATTTCAGAATTAAATAATCATTCTTCATCAACATAACCTCAGTACTTTGAGTAAATGAGTTAAGAGAAATCTATGGGCTGAGCCCGTCATTTCTGAGTTTCTTCCAGTGAGCATGAGCAATAACGAGTGAGAAATAACATAAATATATACCAAAGGGAAAGATAATGGTAGATTCGTGACTTTATGACTAGAGAAGAGAGAATTTAGAGATAGAAAAAACACGATATTTTTTAGGACAGGAATACCCATTCATGTCAAACTCTCGTGCAGGAATGGGCGGTTTTAATAAAATTTAAGATCCTGCCTGTCACAGGAGAGCCAATCAGAATTGAAAGCATAAAGTTATAGTTATAATATCTTAGCTAGTTGTAACTATAATGTATATATAGCATCACATGTTATTTTGTCGATTTAAATAATTTCTTTCAATTAATTCAAATTGTCTGAAAATAATCACAAATGTAACAAAAAATGTTAAAATATTCTTTAAAAATATAGCAAAAACTTTAAAATTTTACAAGAGCATAAAAAATTTAAAAGTGTATTCTTTTTTGAACCAGGAGTCATTATTTTAACTTTGTCGAAATCACTTTTGAATTTTAGGTTAAGTTTTTAATTATGCCACTTGTAAATAGATGGCAGTTTTAGTTAAAAAGCTCTGCCACTGGTTTTCCATGTACTTTCAACATCTTTTTACATTAAGTAAATCTCCAATAGATTTTTTTATTATTATTGAATAACGTATTATCATCGAAAATGAACCTATGAACAAAAATTCAAATCTCTTGGTTGTGAGGAAAGTAGTTAAAATTGATCACAACATTTGAATTGACATATAAGTAAAGCTAATAATATACAAAACAGCTCACTTTTTTCCCTGCAGTCTGGAAACTCGCTTTTCGGCATCCATACTCCTGTTGTTAAGCTGCATATTATTTTTCCCTTTCTCTTTTTGTTAGGGAACTCAAAACCGATATTACATTCACCTATGCACACAAATCTGTAGAAGAAAATTGCATAAATACTATATGAAAAATTGTATAAATATTAGATTGTAAAAGAAGGCGAAAATATTGAAGAAACAGACAAAACAATAGTAAAATAAATAGTTAAAGAGAAAAAAATGTGTTTTATTGTTAATAAAAATAATATAGGTAAATATGATATACAATAAATCAGAAAAAGATGTAATAAATCAAAGAAAAAATATTTTATAATTTATAAAAAAAAATACTCAAACAATGGAAACAATAAGGAGCACAATAAAATAAATACACAATATGCATGAAAATATGTAATTCGAAAACAAGTATAAATGAAAAAATACTTTTTCTCAACTTTTTAAATGGTCAAGAATTTAAGGCCGGATGATGGAGAAATAGTATGGCTTTTGTCTTCAATATCGGAATCCGCGAGCTTTTAATCCCCTTTCTGGCATGAATATTCGTAGCCTTTCGGTATGGCCTTTAACAGTCCCAATCTCTTTTCCTTCATCTTTTATATCGTACATTGTAAGTCATTGAAACTTATCAACAACACTTTACCATTATTATATTTTTATGTTCCCCTCTGACAGTATCTTTTTATTTTATTTATTTTTAATTTTTAACTTATTTTAATTCTTTTTATTTTTTGCCAGCCAAGTTTAATGGAGAGCTTAACTGTCACATAATGTAACTTGTAATTCTAACAATGAATTACACTACTGGACGATGCCAGAGCGGGAGACTGACCGACGGACGAAAGTGATGTCAGTGACCTTCCTTTGACCCTATTGGACAAGAGGGGTTGTTAACTCTGGTCAGTCGTCTTTGAACCTGGCAACAGTGGTCATCGGATTTGTTCTGTAGATTTGGAGACCCCTTCAGACAGAGAGGGCAGGCGAAGATGGAGTGAACAGCATAGAATCAACGGAGGCAGGGAGTTGCTCCCTCATTTTTCTCATCACATTGAAACGCCATATTGATCACTCGGGAATTATTTTATTTGCTTCATTTTCCTTATCAGATTGAGACTCCACATTACGCCACTGAGAAATGTTCTTCCTCAAAAATAGTTCTGTAATAAAAGATTCAGCAAAAGGGTAAGTCTTCGCCCATTTGTGCCTGGTGTCTTGTTCTTTGTGTTAACTCAACAGGCCTGGTATAAGAGTAATGCAAGCTTATGTTTACCAAACTAAATTTTAAAAATGTGGTAAACATAAAATAGTCCAAAATTCGAACATACTAACACCCTTCCCTCTTCTAGAGCTGTGAATGTTTTCAAAATTCTTAAAGCTGCTGGTGTTGTATATCTAAAAATATATTTAAATTTTGATATAAACACAACATTTTTTTTATTGGTGTTGTTGAACCTTAAATTCTCAGATCAAAATTTAGTCGCGTAGCGGTTAGTTTAAAATTAAAAGAATACTAAATTTACTAAATACTGAAGGCACTCTAAAAAAATGTCCTACACACTAGAGTGTCTAAAGAAGTAAACTATGTACAGAAGGGAAATAATGGCAGTGTTGAATTGAATAACATATGGAAAACGTCCACATCAAAATTAATTTAAAATTTAGATAAAAGGCTGCAAAATGTTTTTCCCGATGTCTTAAAAATGTGATGTACTAAATGCCATGCCTATAGGATACACAGTTTACGCAAATTCAGGTTCACATACATTCCCACAAAGCGTTTTATGTATAAGAGGAAATACACAACCTCAATTCCAATTTCTTTTCATAATTTACACTAATACCTGGCCAACAGAAAACACTCGGCAGGTCACGTTATATGCCGTGTGTCTTTTAATTAGCATTAAACGTTTTTTACAACCTTCACCTACATCATTGACTCCATGGATAGTGTGTTTAGAACAGTGTTATAGCCTATAAATACCCGACTAGCCGTCCTGGTACATTGCTATACCACTTTATTCACCAGATATGAATCTATGCGATTTCTATCATTGGGATTGTTGAGGTGATTACCGACTAAGCGTCTAGGCCAGCCGAAAGTGTAAGTGAAATGCCAGTGAGAAATTACAAATTTAAATGATAATTTTTTTATTTTAAATATAACTAAAGGTGAAGATAAACAATAACAATTTTAACTAATACAATTTTAACTATGCCAACATGTCAAAGGGACCATACTCAATCAACTATCTGCTCAACATGAAGTCTTGGTCCTGTAAAAGAAAATGGGGATAGAACTACCGCAGAAGATTTTAACCTGCACACCCCTTCTTCCTTGATTTTTCTCTGAGGGGCCCAGCAGATCTCTCGAAGTCCGTAGGATAGCGTTGCCTGGGCCAAAGATGGTTACACCGCGGTAAGCAACCCCTTTCAATGGGGTTCAAAGGAGGGTCACTCACATAACTTTAGCCTGTAGGTCAGTTTCGCGCTGGCGTTTTAGAAGTGTAACTCTCTGTTACAGGGATCACATGAGAGACTTGAATTAGATGAAGTCCAGAGATCATATTAGCCTCAAGTGGTCCAGTACCATCTCTATTACAACTGGAACCCCATTTATCACCTATCAATACTGTAAGGAATTTGGACCCACGACCAGTTTTTGCAGCTGTGTTCTCTTATATGAGCTGGACTCATAAAGTCTTCGGACTTGTCGTAGGTTTGATGGGCGGCGGTGGATTAAAGAAGGATCCAGGTGGTTTTCCAACAGACTGCAGACGAAAGGGAATGTTTTCGATGTGGATGATTCTTTTTTATGGGATCAGGTTTCCAGCAGCTGATCGCCGAAGAAAGGTAGAAGGGGGATTTGCCCACCTGTTGAATGGAGAGAAGGGAGTCCACCGAGAACTTGCAACCCGAACATATCTCTCGTTGGAGGGAGGCTTTTTTTCGGTTACGGAGCTAGAAGACGCAACGCCTGACTTTCATTTGGGGAAGCCACTGGTCCGCCTGATCATGGTTGCAGATAAATCAGGCTCCAGGATATCAAAATATGATCAAAATATGATTTTTCTTACATTTAGTTCTATACAAATAAATTTTGTTATCCATTTAACTTTGCAAGGTGTAGTTTTAATACCTCCCAGTGACAACTGGACCATACCTACCCCAGTAAAGGAGGTGGGTAGATCATACATTTGTTTTATATATGCCCCACAGCACCAAGAATGCTACGAATACCAGAGAAACCATCCTGGTACATTGCTTCGCCACTTTATTCACCAAATATCAGTCCATGCGATTTATATCTTTGGGATTACATGAAGGACTTCTCTCTGTAAGGAAGAAGTATTTCTTTTAACACTTTAGGTAATCTTTCGAGCTTATAATTTTCTTGAAGGAATGTCTTGATCAAAGAGCAGAAAAAATAGTAGGATATAAGAGCTCTTTATCCTACTATCATACCAAGAAAGCTTTATCTTACCTATATCAGATAATCCTGAGTATCTTACTAATTCAAGAGTAAGATAAAGCTATCAAAATTTTATCGTACTACTATAATAATAAAGATATTTTCCTAACATTTCGTTATCAAAAAAGAAATATTATTTTGTAATAATATTTAAAAAATTATTATTGCATCTTTATTTTTTTACATATTAATATGATATTGAATGGTAAGCTCGCTAATCAAGATTTTTGGTTTTTAAATACATATTCTGCAAATAATTAACCAAAGTAAATATATTTTATGTGTTTATGTTTTATAGTATGTGTTGGTCCTTTGCCCAAATCACTATCTGCACCACTCTTGACTATACTTTGGCAGATGATAGCTGAATGGTGAGTGCTGAAATTTGCAAGGAGTCCCGCTAGTGGCTTGGTGTAACAATGAGTTACACTACTAGACAACGCCAACGTGCGAGAATGACCGACGGACGAAGGTGATGTCAGTGACCCTCCTTCGACCCCATTGGACAAGAGGGGTTGCAAACGTGGATCAGTCGTCTTTGGCCCTGGCAACAGTAGTCATTCGATTTTGTTAGGTAGTTTGGAAGGTCCCTTCAGGAAAAAAGCAGGCCAAGACGGAGCGAACGGACACCATCATCAGAGGCAGGGAGTTGCTCCACCATTTTTTCATCTCAACAGATAGCATTATCAGAGGCAAGGAGTTGCTCCAACATTCCATCACTCTATGGAGACTCCATATTGATACTTAATTTGTTTTATTTGCTTCACCAGATTGTTCTTCATCAAAAATAGAATTGTAAGTAAAGAGTCTGAAATAATCAAAATCGTTCGAAATAGGCTTCAAACAGTAGGTCCTGGTCTCATTAGTCCTCAAGTAGCAAAACAGTAGATCGTACTGCTCAAAAACTAAATCAAACCTGACCATACTTTAACATGCATTTGGTTGAGTCAGCTGTGTTCCAGGATGATGCGGTTCTTCATTGTATGAAAACACACGTGTATACTGATTTAATCTAGATGTTGCTGATTATAAAATATGTTAAGAAATAACAGCAATAAGCTATATACTTACCTTGTTGCATCGCTTCTAAGTTTCCCGCATATAATATTTCCATTTCTTGGAATTTTAGGTTGCACACAAAAATCTGTTAAAATAAAAGAAATATCACAGCAATTGGCAGATTATTCAATGATTATTTTCCATTACTATAATTAACCCTTTAATTACCAACTCATTCCTGTTGAATATATATTGATGAATATCTTAAATTATTATGAAGTTATTATGGGCTGCACAGAGTAAGAAAATATGAAATTTATATAAATTTAATTATTCCCAGCTCTCTTCAAGAGTGATAAACTAATAAATGTAGGCATCATAAAATACTGTTTAAAAAATAAAAATGTTCAATATATAAGAGATTTATTTTATATCACTTATAAACCCAGAACTGTAAAGTGAAAGTTTATAACATATAAAGTTATTTCTCATCTTTTCAGATGATGTAATTGACAAAAAAAAATAAATGTATGTTCAAAGCTCAAAAAATTGTATAATTTCTTATTAACCCTTTCGTTGGCCGTGGGAAGATTACCTCCCACCTACACGATCTTACGAAATACACCTGTGGGAAGCGGAAAACCCATTATAATATATTGGTCTTGTTATTGGAAGACTGATTCCCGCTTTGGTTTTGCGCTGTCATCAATTGTTCGATCGATTGAATGAAATTAGCAGCTCTGTTTTGAAAGTTTGGAAACGTGGAGTGAAAAATAAATTGCCCACGAAATGGTTAAACAACGAAATTATCAATACTTGCAGAGACTCAAAATTTAGTAGATAGTTTATCTTAATCTAAGTTCATTTTGCAATGTTTTCTCTATCAGAGCATTCTCGATTGAGTAAAGGAATCGTAATTTAAGCTGCAGATTTTTCAACATGTACTGGCTGGCCCGTGGTAATGCTCTTAAGTGTTCTTTATCTCTCATTAACCACTGCAGGAAAATGGCTTAAATGTTTGAGGAGAAACGATTTGAAATGCACTAGTACGTCTGGAGTTCATTTTAGACCATTCCTACTCTTTGGAAAGTTGTTTGTGTTAATGGAAGTTATCAACTGTACAAATTTTTCCAATATTTTTTATCACTTAAAAACAAAACATTTAAATTAACATCATTAAATTTAAAATTTAAAATTTTTAACTTAGAAAATGCTATTTCTTTGTTTTTTCAAAATATGTTTCCTATAATTATTTTATGTATAGATTATAAATGTTGTATGCTAAAAAAGAATAGTATTATTTATTTCTGAGACAATTTAGAGTATGGAAATAAAATTATTTCTGATATTTTACGTGTAAGACTTCTCACTATTTTTTCGTTCTAATATGAGAGTAAAAACCAAAATTCATTAGAAAATTACACTTTAATGATTGTCATATATTTTTAATGAAAACTAGATATCTCAAAACCAAGTCGATAACAAAATAATGCCTTCAGCATTAGAAAAAAAATCCTCAATGAACATATAGCATCAGAAGTTATTACAGATCCTAAACAGAACTCTCATCTGCACAAAACTGCCATTTAAAAGATAGTCACCAAAAAACTGCACACATTTTTAACATCAATTAACTCAGACATCAAATCAATTTTAGGAGAATACAAGTGTTTTGCCTATTGTCTCATGATTTTTAAGCTTTTTTAATGTCCTCCAGCTCAAATCACGTCGGTTGTCGTTCATAGGTTTAAACAGCTATAAGAAAGGTTCAGATCTGGGCTGTAGTTTTCTTTTTTCATCAACAAGTTCTCTATTTGCATCTCGGACTGATGTTGCCGGATAGTTATTTATTGGTTTATCTGCACCAAAAGTTTTTAACCTAATTAACCACTCTGCAAATCTTACAACGTACCCATAAACATACTTCAATCGATTATGAAATTTCTTAGGATTGCAAACATTTTTTACCAAAAGTTCAATAAGGATTCTTTCTTTTGGCTTCAGAACCATATTGTTGTTGTTACTAATCTCTGCAGTTGATCAAATGTGACCAAATCCCCAAGTTCCCAAACCTTCATATAAAAGAAGGAGGTTTGAAAAAACCTCATCCAAAGAAAATTTCAGACTTTTTAAACTGTGAGCAAGCGAAGCCTTAGTGGTTATATACACTTGATTCTGGTCTTAAAAACCTTTTGAGAGACTCTTTAAAAGTTCATGGTAATTGCATGTAATGATTACAAAAAGGCAAGCGTTATCGTAACTATGGGTCAAAAGACCTGGAGCACCAAAGGACTTGAAATCTTTAGTTCTAATCAGTCAATTCAGAAAAAGACTGTATTAATAGCGGCTATAAGAATAACAAGAAAGAAAATCGCGCAAAGAAAAATCGATTAATTTTTTATCTGAGTTTTTGAATTGTGAGAAAATGAAGTCTGGGTACTCTAATGTCTAATTCTCAAGACTTAATACTTTACTAAGGTCTTTAAAAGCATTTGAGAGACTCATTAACTGTCTGCTAGTTAAATGTGAAATGCATGGATTCATGACAAGGAGGAAGCGTTATCGCTTCTGTACTGGAGAACCAGAACTGGAGAACCAGAGGACTAGAGATCTGTATTTCTAACCCGTCAATTAAAAAAGAAAAGAGTATATTAATAGAATAAAGTTACCTCTATGAAATCATGGATATATAATCCAGCGGTTGTAAGTAGAAAAAAGGGAGGTTAGAAAAAACTTTCAAAGATAAATCCAGATATCCTAAATTGTGATCTGGTGAAGCCTGAGTAGTCAAATACTTGATTAAGATCTTTAAAAGCATCTGAAAGATTCATTAAATGTTCTCTAGTTAAATGTGAAATGCATGGATTCATAACAAAAGGGGAAGCGTTATCGCTTCTGTGCGTCAAAAGACCTGGAGAACCAGAGGACTAGAGATCTGTAGTTCTAATCAGTCAATTTAAAAAGAAAATACTATATTAATAGATTAAAGTTACCTCTATAAAATCATGGATAGATAATTCAGCGGTTGTAAGTAGAAAAGATGGGGTTTAGAAAATACTTCGTCCAAAGAAAAATCCAGAGTCTTAAATTGTCAACTGGTGAAGCTTGTGTAGTCCAATACTTGATTAAGGTCTTTAAAACCGATTGAGATGTTCATTAACTATCCACTAGTTAAATGGGAATTGCATGGATTAATGGCAAAGGAGGAAGAGTTATCGCTTCTGTGGATAAAAAACCTGGAGAAACAGGGGACTAGAGACCTGTATTTCTAATCAGTCAATTTAAAAAAGAAAAGATTATATTAATAGAATAAAATTACCTCTATGAAATCATGGATAGATAATTCAGTGGTTGTGAGTAGAAAAAAAGGGGTTTAGAAAAACTTCGTCCAAAGATAAATCCAGAGATCCTAAATTGTGATCTGGTGAAGTCTGAGTAGTCAAATACTTGATTAAGGTCTTTAAAAGCTTTTCAGAGACACATTAACTGTCTTCTAATTAAATGTGAAATGTATGGATTCATGACAAATGAGGAAACGTAATCGCTTCTGAGGATCAAAAGACCTGGAGAACCAGAGGACTAGAGATCTGTAGTTCTAATCAGTCAATTTAAAAAAGAAAAGACTATATTAGTAGAATAAACTTACCTCTATAAAATCATGGATAGATAATCCAGCGGTTTTAAGTAGAAAAGATGGAGTTTAGAAAACTCTTCATCCAAATGTAATTCCAGAGATCTTAATTTAAAATCTGGTGAAGCCTGAATAGTAAAATGCATGATTACGGTCTTTAAAACCGTTTGAGATACTCATAACTATGCACTAGTTAAATGGGAGTTACATGGTCTCATGATAAAGTTCGGCAGTTTTATAGCCTTTAAGGTTCAAAAGACCTGGATCTCCAGGAACTTTAGATCCATGGTTCTAATTAGTTAATTTGAAAAAGAAATGGCTTTGTAAAAGAATAAAGTTACCTATGTACTGTATATATATCAAGTGGATATGCAAGGAAAAATATTAGATGGAGGAAAGCATTACTTTATAATCCACCCTTGTATACAACAGGAAATTTAAAAAGTACTTACCAAGTGGAGCGTCACCCTCAAAAATTGGCTCAAGTTCTGTTGAAAAATTCAAATTACACATTAAAATATGATTTCAACAAGTATTCACTATTATACAAGTCATTCAATATTTTGAAGGAACAGCCGACAGTCAAATTTAATCTTTTGTTCTTGACCAATCAATTTAAACATTTTATATGTGATAAGCAATATATTTTTGTAAAAGTATTTACAATCTATACATATACAATATTTCATATCTGTGTATGTAGATATGTTCAATATGCATATCTAAATGGCCGGACCAATCTTAACGGAATTTTGCATGCTGGTTTAGGTCAACCTTAAAAAGGTTTTAAGCTGGTCAAATTATTCAGAGTCAAGGTATGGGGAAACAGACCGCTTTTTTTTTAATCTAAATTCGAGTTAGTGACTATATTTTGGCGTCATTTGTTTTTTTTTTCATTTAATTACAGTCTAAAATAAAATAATTAATAAAATAATTAATTGATAGCATTTAAAATGTGATTTAAAATAATGCAATTTTTCTCTGTTTTAAGCATATTTATTTAATTTATTTAATTCTATTTTAGTTTGACATTAATCCTTATTTTAAATTAATCTACACTATTTATTTTACATAATAATTGAACACAAATCTTAGTTTTTCTTTAGCGGTTTTAAACTTTGAAAAGTTATTGAACAATCATGTCATGTAATATTTTTATTTTTAGATACATTTTTTTCAAAGGATCTTGCATAAAATTAAGCCGTTAGCATAAAAAAATCATCAAGAAATCCTTAAGTAAGTACATGGAAAGGATGTTCACGAAATATCGCCAAATGCAATTTTTTATTTCTTTAACCCTTAGCACTCCACACGTTTTTGTACCACTACCTACCAGCAGCTCCAGCACATTTTCGCAGTGGAACGAGTGTGAAGAAGGAGTCTTATTTTAAGTGAGAAGAATTGCACGTGCTTGTGAATGTTTTTGATTTTATTTATTTTATACATATGCACCTTCTTCTTGAAATGAAAAGTAAACTTTAAATTTTGTAATTCATCGTGGTGTGATATCTTTGGAAACAATCTCCCATGTGCATTCTGGGTTTAGTTGGGCAAGAGTCACAGTACCCATATTAGGCAATTTGTCTCAACGTCACGAACTACTATAATGCCCTTCCCATTAATTTTCATGTTTACAGCAGCCAATAGACAAACAATAAACTGCCCTTCCGTTTGAAACTAAAACCAGAATTGTCATAATTTAAGAATTTGCCCTACTGCGTGAAATAGCCTTATTGATAATAACTCCAATAAAAAACCAAAACTCATCCACTTCCTCCGCACGCCACGTTCGGCAAATAGAATTACTAGATACTTCTTTATTCTTTAGAATATTTTCTGCGCAATTATTGGTTTCTTTTATAATTTCGTTTACCAGTTCGTTTGTGAAAAATAATTTGAAATATTGTGTCGGCTGTACAATATTTGTAGGAATTTGTGGTAACCAATTACCTTTGGCGATACACTAAAATGTATTCTATCCGGAATATCTAATTCTTCCTTGACATCGCGACATTCATTTAAGTCTTCCGACTCTTTGCTTTCACTTTCAATAACTACCATTCGTCTCTTTGGTAGTATAATTTCAAAACCACTACTTAAAGTTTCAGAATTATAATCAACATTTTCTTCCGTGACAACGCGACATTCATTTAAGTCTTCCGCCGACTCTTTGCTTTCACTTTCAATAACTACCTTTCGTCTCTTTGGTAGTATAATTTCGAAACCACTACTTAAAGTTTCAGAATTATAATCAACATTTTCGTCCGTGACAACGCGACATTCATTTAAGTCTTCCGCCGACTCTTTGCTTTCACTTTCAATAACTACCATTCATCTCTTTGGTAGTATAATTTCAAAACCCCTACTTAAAGTTTCAGAATTATAATCAACATATTCTTCCTTGACAACGCGACATTCATTTAAGTCTTCCGCCGACTCTTTGCTTTCACTTTCAATAACTACCATTCGTCTCTTTGGTAGTATAATTTCGAAACCACTACTTAAAGTTTCAGAATTATAATCAACATATTCTTCCGTGACAACGCGACATTCATTTAAGTCTTCCGCCGACTCTTTGCTTTCACTTTCAATAACTACCTTTCGTCTCTTTGGTAGTATAATTTCGAAACCACTACTTAAAATTTCAGAATTATAATCAACATTGCCTTCCACAATGTCTTCTAACAATGAAAAATCAAACACATCTTCATTATCACTCAACTCTATTTTCTTATCAAAATAACTATTTTTCTCCATGTTGCTAACCGTAAAATGTGTCAAATAATGTTTCAATCGTAACAGTAGCGAGGCTGAGCAGGTTTTAACTTCAGATAACATTAGCCAACGCTGATGATTCCTTAACATCTTAAGCCTAATCCTGCTAAAAACATTGAGCTCCGCACCGGAGCCTAAGGAGTTATGGAACAAATGACGGACGGCTCCGTTGCGGAGCCAACGGAGCGCTAAGGGTTATATCATATTTTATGATAAAAGTTAATACCAGTCTTATTCCATCTTAATGATGGAATAAGATTGATATCTAATATTTGGATTTCAAAAGAAAAAAAAATGGCACAACTGACTGGAATTATCAACTGAAAATATATTTAACATTTATGTCATGTGTGTAATATTTTATCCAACATTTAGACGCCGATTTCATTCCTTTTGTAACGGCGTTATCCCCTGAAAAAGTATTCAACATTTATGTCACGTAATAGTTTTATTTATAAATGCATTTTTTCTCTTAAAATAACCTGGCAAAAAACGTTGGCAGTTTTCCATTTGTCCATGTAAGGATAAATTGCCAAACGTCGCCAAATTCTGTTCTTTCTTTAGATTACATTTTTTAATATTATATCATGATGAAAAT
The DNA here is from genome assembly GCA_032207245.1 of Pardosa pseudoannulata. NCBI lineage: Eukaryota > Metazoa > Arthropoda > Arachnida > Araneae > Lycosidae > Pardosa > Pardosa pseudoannulata. The sequence goes on along the minus strand of CM063500.1, from coordinate 64,919,654 downwards.
TAAATCTAAATAACTGTGTTATTCGTTTTGAGATAATGCGGTGTTTTATTTTCGAAATTGATTATATTATTAGTGCAAAATAATCCAAAGCCTAATTTAAATTTTGATAAAACTAAAACCTTCATTTGGGAACTTTAATCAACCAGAACAATGGCTAACACGAAGCAGCTGGTTCAAAATAAATTCTTTATAATTTTAAAGTTATTATTTATTTATAAGAAATATTATTGAAAATTATTCGTAAGCTTAGTGTTACGGATAACGGGGTATTTTTTATTCGTGGTATACCGTTTACGTCGAAGGATAAAATCATAATTGTTATCGTAAGTTTTTGATAGAAATGTACAAGGTGTTCCAACAAGAGTGGATCAGTTCTGCACAACCAGATAGAATATTTGGGACACATAAAAAATGTCCTGAGAACTCTACCTCTATGACCCTTGTTTTTTGAGAAAAACGTGAAACAATATATATGGCATTATACTTGATTTGAGAAAAAAAACATTTAACATAAACATAGTTACTTGCGAATGGATCTGTTTTACGGCCACCACGATTTTCTGAACTAATACCTTTAGATTTCTGCCTGTGGGGCCACCTGAAGCAAATCTTTTATTGAGATCCAGTTACTTCATCAATAGACTCAGTTGCTCGTCTGCACGGTGCATGTACACTGGTGTGCAAAATTTATGCAACAGGTTGGTTCTTCAACCGCATCTCTACGTGAAATCATCTGAGAGACATGAAATTCAGAAATGAGTAAGTAATACGTAAGGGATGACGAACGCATCAGAGCTGAAAAAGGAATACAATATATACGGTATAGAATCAAACAAAAGCATGCTTTATTGAACGGATAGTACCGTGAATCACGATTGTCTATCAGAGAGGAAGAACAACAAGCAAATGTTCCTTAATATGGGATATATCCTTCCCTAACTGCAATGGTAGTTTCGCACATTCTCCGCATATTCAGAACTAGCTGGTCCAACATTTCTTGCGCTAGGAGTGCCCATTTCGCCATCAGCATCTATTTGAGTTGTCGGGTGTTTTGCGGAGGATGTAAGCGTGCTGCAGTGCATCTCCCCAAAGTATCCCACACATGTTCGATGAGATTTAAATCAGAAGAGTACGCTAGCCAATCCATTCGACTGATATAGTCGTGGCAAAAAACCCACCTGTTGCTTAAGTTTTGAACCCCAGTGTAATTTAGTGGGCACTACAACGCTCAAACGTGTGTAGTCATCCATGCCTCTTTTCTCCATTTTTGAAGGGTTTTTTCGGTAGTTTTCCGCTTCTAACAAAGTTCGTACTCAACTTGAAGAATAAATACGGATTTATTCTTTTTTTATCAAGTCTTATCAGTAGATATCTTTATTTCCAAGGTCGACCAACCTTTCCCACGAACTAACACAAAACTGACATTTAGACCCCTTGTAATCGATAAAATTCTGAGGATACATTGTCGATTGGAAACTTGATTCTCTACAATTTTGGACATATGACCTTTTCTTCTCAGGCCACCAGAAATGAGTCAAAATGTCACTTCTAAGTAAAAAAATTACCATTTTTGAGATTTTTTTTACCTTTACATAATCTGGGATTGAAAGTAGATTGGATTTGACAACAGAAATACATTTAGGCTGTTGGAAAACATATAAAAAGAGTGTTTACACGCCCAACTAGAAAAGAGGTCCATCTGAAGAGATTTTTGAGTTGCGGATTTGGTATTTCACATAAGTCAATATGTCACATATGTCAAGTGGACTAATTATTATTTGGGATTAAATTTTTTTGTTTGTTGATGTAGAAAATGATAGACCTGTGGGAATGTAGTATAATAGCAAAATCGGTACTTCAGCTAGTTTATCTCTATTTTATACAATTTTTACACACACACACACACACACACACACACATATATATATATATATATATATATATATATATATATATATATATATATATATATATATATATATATATATATATATATATATATATATATATATATATATATATATATATATAAAAGTTTTATCGTTTAATGGTTTTAATATTTATTATTCAGTAAAGTTATGATTATACCAAGTTGTAGTTTTAAAACCATTTGCTGTTTGTGATGTCCTACTGTCTCGACAATATTCCCTGAACTAACTTTATTTTGGAAATATTTGTGAAATTATTCATTAATCAAACCCCTGAAGAAAGATAAGTTTCATGCTGCAATCAATCAACTTCTTTGTCCACTTCACTTACGTTTGTAAATTTAAACTTTCTATTATCAGCTGGTCTTCAGCAAAATGTTTTCTGTGTATGTATACAAAAGTATGAACAAATATAGTTAAAAGGTTAATTCTATAGAAGACATACATTGTAGAACCTTACAAAAAGTCTTATCTCATGACTAAGGCACCTCTTAATTTCAAGATTATGATGAGTTATTTTGGAAATGTTTGTAAAATGATTTATTAATGAAACACCTGAGGAAGATAACTTTCATGCTGCAATCAATCAACTTCTTTGTCCACTTCACTTACGTTTGTAAATTTCCACTTTCTATTATCAGCTGGTCTTCAGCAAAATGTTTTCTGTGTATGTATACAAAAGTATGAACAAATATAGTTAAAAGGTTAATTCTATAGAAGACATACATTGTAGAACCTTAATAAAAGTCTTATTTCATGACTAAGGCACCTCTGAGTTGAAAAATTTGCAATTTCCTTCTTTCGTTATGAGTGTGGAAAATAATACACTACGTTGTGTAACTATAAAACTAAAAATATATAAAAATTCACAAGGAGTTTGTTCCTATTAGAAAGATCCTCTGATTTTCATGCGAATTGAATACATTGTTATGAAACCCATTATCAAATAATTTTTCAATGCTACAAATGTTACATAAAAACTGTTCTTTTATTTCCAGACCAGCGATGTAGAGAAGTTTGAGCTTTAATTAAATTTTATCTTAAGATATAAAGCTAAATTTTTATATATTAATCAATTTTTATCAAAACAGCCAGTGACTCAGTATTAGGGTGTGACTGTTTGTATTAAAGTGTATTTTAATATAGTTTATACTTACTCTCCGATCCATCAACTTTATAAAATAGATCTGTAACAGAAAAAAAAGTGTGATATGAGTATTATCACGACTTTATAGTGTACATTCTAGTTTAAGGGATACAGTATACTTTGAAATTAATTCTTTGTACAGTCTGTATCGGTTATATGGTCAGCACAGCGGTCCAGAAAAATCAGATCCTATAAGTGGGGTGACCATATATGCGAAACAATACAACCCTCTTGAATTATGGCAGGATGATATTCACCTATCAGAAGTTAGTACTCATAAAAAATAATTATACTTTCAAGAAAATTTAAAAAAATAATTCGAGAAGTAAAAACTCCATTAAAATTATGCTATGTATATTTTTTTTTTAGGGGGGGGGAATTTATTAGTTTCCCTTGCTAATCAAAGTACAGCACATGTACATACATACATTCATGTTCAATGTATTTAAAAATAATCAGATATATGAGTTTGCTTCCTTTTTTTGGTTGTTAACACAACTTTTTCTAAGTCCCTAATAGTTTTTAAATGCTCATCTGCTGCTTCGGTCATATGATGGGCTATATGCTAGTTTGAAATAATACACTACGTTGTGTAAATCAAATTACTAGCATATAGCCCATCTCATGATGGGATCACAAAAATTTAATTTTCCAGAATAAGGCTATTTCAAACAGCAGGGTACATCTCAAATTATGGCAATTCTGGCTTTAGATTCAAACGAAAGGGAAGTTTATTGTTTGTATATTGGCTGGTAAACATTGAAAGTGATTGGAAAGGTCATTATAGTAGAACGTTGCGTTGCGTGAAATTGCTATATTATAAAGTACCTTATGGGGCAGGTAAAAAAATAGTTTGTTTTTTGGCTGAGAATTATCTTGCAACAGAAATAATCGATGATTCAATTTAATATTATCACACATGTATCTAATCGATAAAGTACCCTGTGAGGCAGGTAAAAAAATAGTTTGTTTTTTGGTTGACAATTATCTTGCAAAAAATTAATCGATGATTAAATTTAATATTATCACATATGTATCTAATCGATAAAGTACCCTGTGAGGCAGGTAAAAAAATGGCTTGTTTTTTGGTTCAGAATTATCTTGCAACAAAAAATAATCGATGATTAAATTTAAAATTATCACATATGTATCTAATCTATAAAGTACCCTGTGAGGCAGGTAAAAAAATGGCTTGTTTTTTGGTTCAGAATTATCTTGCAACAAAAAATAATCGATGATTAAATTTAAAATTATCACATATGTATCTAATCTATAAAGTACCCTATGAGGCAGGTAAAGAAATGGTTTTTTTTTGGTTAGAATTATCTTGCAGAAAAAAAATGGATGATTAAATTTAATATTATCACATATGTATCTAATCGATAAAGTACCGTATGAGGCAGGTAAAAAAAATAGTTTCTTTTTTGGCTGACAATTATCTTGCAACAAAAAATAATCGATGATTAAATTTAAAATTATCACATATGTATCTAATCTATTATTTAAGCCACATACAAAAGAAAATTATTTGCGTGATATTAAGTTCAGTGATAAAACGTATGAAAATAATGCAGACGATATTTAAATAATTTAAAATAAGAAATGATTAAATGAGATGGTTAAAGGAATGACGTAATAATGCTAGAAAAGGTTATTTTCATCTAATTATAATGTAATAAATTGATAAGTGTAATCACCTGCACTTAACCTGGGAAATTAGGGCTTGAAATAGGGGCATTAAATGTTCGAAAAGGGGAAAGGGGTGGATTTTGAACCTTTTAAAGACTACAGTACTTTTTGCTGTGATATGAAGCATATTTATATCAATTTATTTTAGAATTGGATCGATAGTTTAGGAGAAGATAAACTTTACTCGCTTTGAATTTTGCTAACCCTAACTCACCAAGAATCCAATATGGATGCCTCTATCCATTCCAGGTCCAACCGCTTCATAAATTCGAGGACAGACGAACAGATAACTTAGGCTATTATTATATAGGGGATTTTTCAGCAGTACAAATGTTACATAAAAACTGTTCTTTTATTTCCAGACCAGCGATGTAGAGAAGTTTGAGCTTTTCTAATATTTCACCTTTTAGGCTTCTAATATGTTTTTGTTTTGTCTCTACGACATTTTAAAGAAAAGTTACATCTGTTTAAACATCAGTGACAGCTGTCAAAACAAAACGGAAGTACCGACTTCAGAACCGGAAGTTGTGATTTTAAAGCTTTTTAAAGAGCATTTTTTTTTTTTTTTTGGACAAAACTTTTTAAATTTTCATGAAGATTAGTTTAAACATTTTTCTAGTATTTTTAATAATTAGCAACTTGGCAACTAGAAAGTTTTGAAGCAAGAAAGTGTAGGGAATTTTAAACATGTATTTTAAGTTTTTAATATATAAAGTTGCTTTCATAAACTTCAAATTTCGTTTTATTTTATTAAAAAAACGGATTTTTAATAACATGTTGCAACTTGAAATGTGATTTCTCAAAAAGTTCTTAAAATATTTTGTTGAAAATTATTATGAATGCTTTTGATAGTATTTAATAGTGAATGACCAAAAAGCTTTGGATTATTTTCAATGATGTTAAACTCATAGTTAGATATAAAGGTAATGAAAATTCGTTAAAAATTCAATGTGCATGATTTTGAAGGACCAAGATATTTTACCAAATGTAAATTAAGCAAAGAATTTAGGCGATTTACTAGTCCAGTGTATAAGAAATGTGTTGCATAAAAAATATTGAAATAATTTAATTTATTAAAAATTAAACCTTTTGAAAAAAACCCGATTTTTTTACTAAATTTTCTTCATTTATTAGAAATTTTATACAAACTTCTCCGGGAATAAAATTTTTAAGTGCAATTCTCTATGATAATATAAAAAATAAATCTAAGAATGTCAAAACATGAACTAGTTTCTATGTTAAAAGAACAAAGTTCTCCGAACGTACATGGATACCTTAAAGAATTTATGCTCATTTTTTAAATTAAAGATTGATTCCAAGTAAAAAAATTATAATTTGAATGGAAGCTTTGACTAGATTTATTTTTTCATAATCACTTTTTTCAACAGGATAAAAATTAATTAAACGATGTATATGAAAACATATGCGTATTCTGAATGAGAGTCTGTGAGACGTACAAACCTAGAACTAGAAAACAAAGCAAGTTCAACAATATTGTATGAAACTTTTAAATTCAGTAACTAAATTTATGCAGTGGACTCCGCTTAATCTGGGACACCATTAACCGATTGATAATAAACGATATGCATTATTAGATAAATTTACCCCCCCCCTTTAATTCACACTAAATTACGAACACGAATGATATATGTACTGTATATTATTTTTTAAAACATAAGAATTATATACATAATTTAAAAAAAATTGACTGTCCATTGTTGACTGTCTAAAATTTTTTCTAAGAAGCTCATTGATAAACTGTTCGTAATAATAATCACCCTGTCATAACGATCTAAAATTTCGATCTTTTGTTTAAATGTTAAATCATTTCGCTTCCTGGCTTCCATATCGACAAGCAAGCAAGGCATAAAATGTGAATACGCTCCTTCTCAGTTCCGATAAGAATGTTTTGCCTTCTGCTTATCTGAGAACCACTGACCACCAGGAGGGTGTGCGTATTTCTGAAAAATTCCAGGGGTAATTATGCCCCACTCCTTTGTACATTCCTCATTTCCCTAGGTGAAAGAGGGAGAATTCAAGAAAATTCAAATAATATCGAAGGGAAAGAAAACAATAGGTTCCTTTGAATACATTGTGAATATTCCTTTGCCAGTTAAAATGAGGTTCGAAAACTGATAGCATTAACCGATGTAACGATCACATAAAGCGATAATTTTAACATACAAATGAATAGAGAAAATCGGGACCAAGTGATTTCGATAACAATAAGTGATTGATAACAATAACCGCGATCACAATAAGCAGAGTTCACTATTATTCTTTCTTCATTCGAGTAGAATACACTGTTTTTTTTTACGAAAAATTTGGCCAAAAACTCAAGGTGTGGGTTATACAAGAAATATTGTTTTCTGCTCCCTGTAATCGCATGGTATACGTATGAATATAAACAGGTGTTTAAAGAAAAACTGAAAGGATAAATGCATTTCATAGACGTACTGCAAAATATATATATTTCCTTCATATTGCATGTCTTTTAAACAACAGTGGCAACACTAATTATTAACACTAATACACATTCATGTCTTTGCCAGATGACATCAGCTAGTATACAATAACCTGATACGATTAGCAGATATACATTAAGGAAGAAGAGTCAATCTCCTCATGAAATGATATCAGACAGTAATCGAAAACTATTATCTTATGCAGCAAAGTGCTTGGGATACTAATCTCACAAAACAAGAATTTTTGCTCATTCGTTATTTGACAAAGACACTTCTTGCTTAGGTTAATTCCGTAACGGTGGCTGAATGAGAAGAAAGTGGCTCTTCTATACCAGAGTCCTTGTGGTTCAAATCTCACTGCTGGCATAGATGCTCGTAGCAGTTCGAAATCACCTTTAAGCAGTAATTCCTAGACAACCTTCCAACTAACTTTGTTACGATAGTAAAGGATGTAATTTACTACGCCTTAAAATGCTTTGTAATAAAATGCGGTAAATGCCACAGGCATAATACCAATCAACATTAGGCTCAACATACCAATCAACAACATGAGCAAGGAAATACCCACGAAAGTTCTAAGGATAAACAGTATCGTTACCATAAACGACGTATACTACTATCAGAAGATTTTTATATTAAATGTAATTCATCACAGACTCATTTGGCAGTCATTGAAGCTCTATTATTACACCAAAAATGGAAGCCTCAGTTTACACTGATAGATCTAAAATGGGTCAAGGTGTAGGAACAAATCTTTTGCCTACTATAAAGGTAATAAAATGCACAGCTGCAAGAGAATAATGTCTAAAAAGCAGTGTACATCTGGCCGAATTTTAAGCCATAGAGGCTACTGTTAGCTGCGTATATCAGACATCATTGCAATCTAAAATCATCCAGTTTGACAGTCAGTCCAGCATCGCAGTGGTGCAAAAGTTAACTTTAACGGATTGGTTAGTAAGGGTCATTCAACAGAAAATACGTCGGCTTTAGCAGCAAAACCATATATTAAGATTACTTGAGTGAATACCCATTTAGGTATTGCTGGAAATGAAAGAGTATACTTTATAACGAAGGCAGTAATAACGGAAGCAGTACACAATTAATAGAATTAACTCAATACTTTCACAAAGCTGGACCAAATGCATAATATTTCACTCAGTCATGTAAAAACGGCAAAAAGAATGGGAGACCTCTTCAGAAAGTAGAAGAATGTACCAGTATTTACCAAATGTCAGAAGCCCACTCCAGAGATCCTGAGCATAGAGTGGTCTTTCTATCAGATCACAATCTATTTTTGGAATAAATACACCATTTCTATCTGTCAAATACGGATAACTTCGAATAGGGAGAAAGAGGGAATGCGATCCTTCACACCTTTCCTTAAACAGCAACTGAACACCTCAAACTGCCTTGTTATAGAAGTATGGTTATTATTGCTTAAAGAGGAAGGATTCTACATCTGTTAATCTGAAGGTATTTCCTCTGCCTTCAACCACCCGAAGAAGATTTGCCCCAATCCGCTGCTTGGAAACACGACCTCTAGCAGTTGCATTCATTCCCTGGGGAAGGCTTACATGTCCAGCAATTCTTGCTGTTCTACAAAGGTTGAGAAAGCTCCCATTTCAGAAAGAACTCTATTCCGAGATTACTGTGAACCTGGCAATGGCAGCACATATGACAACTAGAAGGTAAAGACACCAACTAGCCAACCAAACCAAGTAAAGATCTCTGTCTACGAAAACCAACAACAACATCAAAGCAAAGTTTGTATGAGTCGTTAAAGGTCAGCAATGTTCCTGCGAAAAAACTGTTTCCTCTCTACCAATTCCTTCGAGAAAATGGTAAAACTTTATATATCTAGTGTTGGTTTGAAGAGCTACGATCTACTGTTTTACAATACAAGGACTTATAAACCGTAATATGTTGCCTGTAGTTTCTAATCTTCTTTTGTAAATGCGATTACAATATAACCAATATAAATGCTTTCACAGTATAATTATATTTACAATCTACGGTTGTTACCATAATCAAGTCTAATGATGTCGAAAATGATGTCAGAAGTCACCAGAGACGAAAATTTGGTACTATAAATTTCCCTCTCTAACACATTACGACACAAAAGTCGCCTATGACATATTTCGACTGAAATAGAGTAAAACTCTCAATGTTTCAATATATAGAAATGGTAAGTGCTGAGTTTTAATTTATATTAAGTAATTTACAATGAATAATGTTAACAAACAGAAATAATAAGAGGAAAATCAGCAGTTAATATACTGAAGATTAAATAATTGAATTTAGGATGTTCATATAGTTTTTACTATTGTCTATCGTTGTGGAGTACAGCAAATTAGGCTCGTTTGTTTTTCTATTCATATATGTATTTATAAATGAGCATTTTATTTGAGTATTACAATTTGAGTCAAGTACTACACTAATGGACATTTGGGGTTATAGGGTCTTTCGAATTTAAATAAGTAAGATGTTAATAAGTAACTTTATCTGCACACAAGCATCTGCCCTACAATTTAATAGAGAATTCAACGAACTATTCTATTACAAAAGAAATATTTTTTGAAATTCTCCATATCTACCTGTACAAAAGGATCTATTGCTATTGTTAAGAATGCAGTAAACATGAAATTTGTATGGTATCTCGCCAAACTGGTGAGATGTTGGCTTCTTGGCGAAGTTCTGGGAGACGTATTTTTGGAGCCAATTTTGCGAAAGATCACCAAATTTGGTGACTTGATGAAATTTGTTGCCAAACCCCTGTTTCTGTGGATTTTACTGGAAGCTTGTGGAAATTTCCAGAAACCTGAAAGCTATATAAAGGGGCCGTGAGAGTAGGATCTGTGTTAATTCTTTCCGTATTTCTCTGAAAAAGTTCGCCAAAAGGCTGCCATCCTGGTCACGGCACCAAAAATGTAAAAATAATAATGTTACGTGGCCTAGTGTTTGAGAAAGAAATTAAAACTCATTAAGAAACACATGAACAAATATCTCTTGAATAAATGATTAATTAAATATAGATAAATGCCTAAGGAATACAAATAGTTGAATCAACTTATCATTTGTAGATCGAAGACTGCTCTCGAGTCGACGTCGAACTAAGAAAAAAAATGGCTAAAATTTTTTTGCCAAGGGTTTTTCCCACTAAAACGTGGATGCCAGCCGTTCACCTCCCATTCTTCTGCGTAATAACCTTGTCCGCTCCTCAAAAAAAAATTTTCCACTGTCCGCGGAGACAAGAAAAGAGTCCACTCCAAAACGGCGGGGGAGGGAGTCAAAATTCCCCAAACGAATTGACACCTCTATTGGCTGGAAGAAGTCCGAAGTCGCTCTGCATTCAAACCGGTCCACACGGGGTGACCGAATGTAACTTATTGTTACAGTTTTATCACCATCCGTTGTTATTGTGATGCATTTGGCGTGTTAATAAATTGTTATTGTTTTTGTCTTATCTAAAGTCTATTCAATCCAACGAACTTTACGCGAGAATTTCGCAACAGTATGAAAATTATCCCACATCTAGTTTATAATAAGTAATCAGTGTATCAAAAAATTAGGATATATATTCAATAATGTTTAAAAAAATTTACCTTGGTCAGCCTGAGTGTTGCACCTAAAATACAAATATTCATTTTGTTATATGAATCACCCATGGCATAATTCAATAATCAAGAAACTAACTGGCAAAAAGTAATATTAAAATGGCTCTAGTTGGATAAAAGTGAAACTAGAATAATTGTATCAAAACTTAAAAAACTTTTTTTACAAAAATCAAGAGCAATCTGTTCTCGACTTATTTCTTAACGCTGACTTTGACAGCATTCGTCGCAAATTTGTAATGCTCTAACTCACGCAGGGTATCTTATACACGGCTGTATTTCATTCTATTTGAAAGTCATGAGAACTCTTTGTATCTATATCTGTCTCAGCCTAATCTGCATTTATATCTATCTCTTTATCTCTCTATCTGTATATATATATATATATATATATATATATATATATATATATATATATATATATATATATATATATACTAGCATATAGCCCGTCATATCACGGGATCAGTAACATTGCATTGTAAAGTACCCTATGAAGCAGGTAATAAAATAGTTTGTGTTTTGGCCGAGAATTATCTAGTACACGCTCAATCATTTGTTTATCGTCATACTCCTCTAAAGTCTCCCTACATTGTGAATGCAGTTTACAATCTCTCTGAATTCATTTAGTCAAACCGTGCGGTTATGTATAAAAAACAAACACACAAACGAACAAAATTCTTAATTTTCAAATATATATAACTTAAACGCTAGATATGAGTCCGCGAAATAGACTCCTACCCTTTTATGAAAAGAATTTTTTGATAAAAGTTGATAAAAGGTGATAAAAGTTTCGTTGCAATAAAAAATATCTATGATTCACTTTCAAACTATCACTTATATACTTAATCTATTATATAAGACAAATATAAAAGAAAATTATTTGCTTAATATGTAAGTACAGCGATAAAACGTATGAAAATAAAGCACGCGATGTTTAAATAATTTAAAATAAGAAATGATTATATGAGATGGTTAAAGGAATGACGTCATAATGCTAGAAAAGATTGTATTTTACCTATTTATTATGTGGATAAATTGATAAATTCAATCGCCTGTCCTTAACCGGGAAATCCATTCCAGGTCCAACCGCTTCATAAATTTGCCGACAGACGGACAGATAACTTAGGCTATTATTATATAGGAAATGTGTGTGTGTAAGGAGAAGTTACCTAGATCGTAAAGCTAATATAGGTATTATTTATAAAACTCCAAAGACAGCCCGAGAATATTATTAGAGGTTTTCATATCTTAAGTTATTTGCACGTGACCTGAGGTAGTAAGCTTAATGGTAAGCGGGGGTACACCTTGATACTACAGTAAGGAGCAATACTCACAACATCCCAGATGTCTTCATTTCGGACCTTGGGCCTTTAGCAGCCTATTTCTACAGATTTAAACTAACTAGGCTACTTAGAAGGGATTACATTTTATGTAGGTATAGGCAATACTTCAAATATTGATTAACAAACTAGACGGTACTCCCAAAATAAGTCATATTTCACAGCTATAAACTCAGTT
>CM063500.1:64879793-64902293 GCA_032207245.1 Pardosa pseudoannulata | reverse complement strand
TGCTGCTAGTAACACTTCCTACATCATGTAATAATACTTCCTACATAGTAATGCTTCCTACATCAGAAAATAGGACAGCGTCATCTGGTGTACGTCAACGAAACTATTTTCGTGGCGTTGCCGCACAAAACCCGGCTTTTTTTCCGTTCGTTTGGTTCGAAGCGCATCTTTTTATCTTTATTCGTTTTCGAATTATTCTTTTTTAAATTTTGCTCTGACTTTTGGATCACCCAGTACATATACTAGTATATAGCCCGTTATATGAAGGGATCAGTAAAATTTTTAATTTTCCCGAATTTTGAAGTACCTGTGAGGGAGGTAAAAAAATGTTTGTTTTTGGCTGAGAATTATCTGGTACACGCTCAATAATTTGTTTATCTTCATACTCCTCTAATGTCTCCCGATACTGTGAATGCAGTTTAGAATCATGTTGAATTCATTTAGAAAGATAATTCAAATTTTCTTAGCTACGTCAAAATTATCGTTAAGTTCTTCCCTTTTTTTTGCCACAGTAATTAATGGAAGTAAAGGAACGAAATTATCATTTCCACTACATCCTGGAGATAGATAGAATTTGTTGTTAATACCGGTGATATAATTTTCATCGCAACAAAAAAATAATCTTTATTTAAATTTAAAATTATCCCATATGTACCTAATCTATTATTTAAGCCAAATATAAAAGAAAATTGTTTACGTAATATCTAAGTTCAGTGATTAAACATATGAAAATAATGCAGCCGATATTTAAATAATTGAAAATAATAAACAATTAAATAAAATGGTTAAAAGAATAATGTCATAACGCTAGAGAAAAAGTTATTTATACCTATTTATTGTGAAAACAAATTGATAAATTTCATCGAATGCTCTAAACCGGGGAATATAGAGCTTGAAATAATGGCAATAAAAGCTCCAAAAGACGGGAAGCGGTGGATTTCGAACGTTTCTAACCCTACCTCATCAAGAATCCAATATGGATGTTTCTATCCATTTCGAGTACAACCGCTTCGAGGACAGGCTGACAGATAACTTAGGCTATTATTATATAGGGGATATATGTATATTTATATTTATATATATTATATATTATATATATATGTAATATATCAAAATTATCGAGAGAAATAAGAATGGGGCAGTGGAGATTTTTTAAGAAATAGTTTAAGCATAATAATTTTGATATATTGCATATATGTGTGTGTGTGTGTAATATATCAAAATTACTTAACTTTAATATTTCCCTAAAAACTTCCTCTCTCCCATTCTAATTTATTAAAATCTTTTTCCCATCTTCTAAATGCCTTAATCAAAGGAGTGTCCTAGACTTAAAGTTCTTTCGAAACATATCCCAAAACTTTCTGCCATATAGATATAAATTCTCTGTCTATTCAACACGTTTCCAGCTGTCGCCGGCAAATGGCTTCGCATTTTTCCTCACTTTAACAGTTTAAATTCTCTGAGTACGTTTCTTGTCCCTTGGGAAATTTCTATCTTCGCTCTTGGGTGCACCTCTGTTCGAGCAGAGTGATTTTTGCGTCTTCCTTTTGTCTGTTGTTGAGTAGTAAAGATGTCCTTTTTGTAGCTAGCTCGAAAATAAAATTTTAATTAGACTTGTGCAGTTCTCTTCAATGTGGCCAGACTGCATCGTTCATTATTACTTATAACCGATTAAACTTTTTACTTTCCCAGTAGCCCGTGCAAATAAAAATAATAGGGGCTACATAATTATTGTGACTAGAGGAAATAATTTTTACACACACACACACATATATATACATATACATATATATACATATATATATATATATATCATATATATGTGTTCGTGTGTGTCAATCATATATTTAATCTAAACACATGTAAATTATCGTCTCTAATTTTGATTCTATATTTTTTGTAAAGAAAGGAACCTCAGTACTATGATGAGATGATTTAGATCAGTAATATAATTAAATTCATTCATACAAGAAGTAAAATGCTCGGGATCTAAATCTGACCTCGTCACATCTTTGTAACAAGACAGAGGACCATATAATTATATTCTACAGATATTGTTGTCTTGTACGGTGGTCTCGGACGGGGTTCTGATCCCAGTCTCAGATTAGAATCCCGTCTCCGTACTTGACATTAAATAAGAATGTACCTTTGTGGAGTTATTTATGAGTCCCTAAGGGACAGTGCCCAATTAGAAGGGATAAGGTTTTCCACGTTGGTGGTCTCAAGACGGGGTTTAAGCAGACCAATTAGATTCTTATAACTATCCCGATTGAATGATAAGAAGGAAGAGGGGACAAGGAGGAAATTAATAAAATAAGGAAGATCTAAAAACAGAAAGAGTGAAAGTTCGATAGTCGAGACGAGGAGAGAGTCCGACAGAAGGTGTTCGATAGTCCAGACGAGGAGAGAAGTTCGACGGAAAGTGTTCGAGAGTCCAGTCAAGTCGAACGTGAAGTGTTCATGTATCAAAATAGCACGGCCGCAACCCAAACACTCAGGAGGAAGCCCCTGACCTGACCGACGGAAGATCCATAGATACCCAATCCTGATCAGCCATAGATACCCAACAAGCAGCAGTGTTCCGGGCACACCATTATAATTCCCAAAGGTACCCCATTTTACATACATTTTGAAATTGAGATTAGGTCCTCACTCTTATATTTACATAATTATTTAAGTATTGAAAAATTATGATCAGAACTAATTTAGAATGTGTTGATAAAGCATATTTTATGAAAATTAGAATCAGTTTGTGAGTACGTAGATGTATATATATATAAATATATATATATATATATATTATAATAAAGTTACTTTTTTTATATTAAACTAATTTCGGATGCTGTTAATTTAGCTTTTAGTTTATTTTCATATCTTATGTCTGTAGTTTCTCAGAACCTGTGGTTAAATTCAGTACTAAAACACTTTTACACAACGAAATCAAAATAAATTCCCACTATACATTTGATCACAGATTAATACTTAAATAAAGACGAGGACTATACGACAAGTACAAGAGCCTCATTACTTCCGTTCTCCCTTCAATTCTTCATCTTAACTTGCATTTTTATTCGTTTGTCAATGGAAAATCTTAGGGGATACTTACTTACTCAATCAAACCCTGAGCTCTAATTTTGCAATTTTGGTAACCATATCTTGTGTTTGAGAAAATGTCATATTTCAGAGAAAGAAATCTCTCCTTTTGACTTCTGAGTTAAGTGTTAAGGACCTTTGAAATGGTAGCATTCGACTAAAAAATTGATACGATTTTTTTGTTCTGAAAATAATCAGGTATACGCTTAATTGTCAAAAAGCCTCGGAGGCAGAAGTGCAGTTTCTCTACCCTAAAAATGGACAAAAAGCCACTGGCCAGATGCATTGTCGAATGACGGCCCATTAAGATGGAAAACCACAGGAAACCAAGGAATAACTTTAGAGAGGGTAAGACGCTAAGAGACCTCTAAATAGCAAGAATGATTTTTTTATTTTGTTTTAATAATTGTTTTTCTTTTGGGTAGCACCAGAAACTTGTTGGGACACACGGTCCCATAAATGATTATTTATCTCAGATAGTTCTCTGAATGTTTCTTTTGGTTTGACTGCCGTGGTTTCACGAGGTTTGGCAGGAAGATTCTCTGTTTAGTTCATATTCTCCAAGATATTTAGTTTTTTAAAGTTTTATCAACAAAGCAAAGATTCTCTGTTGGTATCCCTCCGGTACATTCTTAAAATCGAAACCACTTTATTAAGTATTTGTAAAATGTTCTTAACGTTTATCTTGTCTATTGTAAAAAGTAAATTATTATTGCACGTATGGACAAGGTTTTGGACTAGAGCTAAATTACTTTGACCTTCAGGTTCTCTAGGATATTACACACTTTTCGAATAACAGTATTATTTTACAGCACTCAAACTGCTGTCATCAGTCCTTATTTTAAACTTTTAAAAATAATATTTTCCAATTTGACAATTTTTTCCGAATTTTTATCTTTTTCCTTATTTTAAATTTTCAAAATTAATATTTTCTAATTTGACAATTTTTTTTCAAATTTTTGTCATTCGTCCTTATTTTAAACTTATAAAATAATATTTTTCAACTTGACAATTTTTTTCAAAATTTTGTCATCCGTCCGTATTTTAAACTTTTAATAACAATATTTGTCAAACTGACATTTTTTTCCCAAATTTTTCTACCCGTCCTTATTTTAAAACTTTTAAAAATAGTATTTTCTAATTTGTCATTCTGACAAATTTTTTGTCGTTTGTCCTTTTGTTTCAAACTTTTAAAAATAACATTTTCCAGTTTGACATTTCCAATTTCACATTCTGACAAATTTTTGTCATCCATCCTTATTTTAAACTTTTAAAAATAATATTTTCCAATTTAACATTCTGACAAATCTTTGTCATCCATCCTTATTTTAAACTTTTAAAAATAATATTTTCCAATTTAACATTCTGACAAATCTTTGTCATCCATCCTTATTTTAAACTTTTAAAAATAACATTTTCCAGTTTGACATTTCCAATTTCCCATTCTGGCAAATTTTTGCCACCCTTCCTTATTTTAAACTTTTAAAAATAATATTTTCCAATTAATAACAATTTTTTACAATATTTTTATCACATTTTAAACTTTTCAAGCCAATATTTTATAGTTAATGATAATTTTTGTCAAATTTTTGCTATACGTACTTAATTAAATATAAAAATAATAAAAAAAAGTACTAATAATATTAAAAATAATATTTTCCATTTTGACATTCTGACAAATTTTGGTCATCGTACTTATTTTAGAACTTTTAACCCTTTCGCGACGAGTATTTTTTTTTTTTTTTTACAAAAGAACAATTTTGGTAGCATAAACAATGACCAGGGCACACTAGAAAGCGATAGTGCCATCTATGTTCTGTGGATAAAAATAAGTTTAAAAATATTCGCAGGACCGGTGGGAAAATCACCAATTAGACAGAGAAGAGTTTCTGTCCCAAAAGAGTTTTTTGAAATTTGCTTGGGACGTATGTGTCCCGTTAGGAGCGAAAGGGTTAAAAATAATATTGTGAACAAATGATAATTTTTGAGAAAATTTTGTCATATTTTAAAACTTTCAAATAGCAATTATTTTCCAATTAATGACAATTTTGACAAATTTTTGACATACGTTCTTATTTTAAACTTCTGAAAATAATACTTTCCAATTTGATGATTTTTGGATTTTAAAATGTTCTACTTACATTGCTTTTAATGTATTTTTATTCAAAATTTTGGAGGTAGTCTATTAATGTGTATGCCATAAAACTGTTTATGATCATTTAAATTCGCAAAGCGTTTTCTAGAGTTACAGAAGATTAGATTGCTTGAAACGGAGAAAACAGTTGCTAAAATATTGTAAAAATTTGTAATAATCATCTTATATATGTAGCATTTAAAGTAAGGAAAAGTAGATACTCAGTTTGTTTTCGATAAAATTTCTAAAGAAAAAATTTGAAACCAATTGGTAAGCATGCTATGCCCTAAGAACATTTTTATAAAATATTGTTAGATAAGTAGTTTTCCTACTTGAATCAAAAATTCCTTTCTAATACATTTTAGTGTCTTATAACAAGATTTCATGTAACAAGGTTTCAAATAACAAGATTATATATTCTCCTTATACGAATATTGTTAAAAATTGAAAAAATTATAAACTGAGATTACCTGGAAAATATAAAAATTTGAGATTCAACGTCTCTTATCTAGTAAACATAAAAATGTGAAATTCAACTTTCTTAAACTAGAAAATACAAAAGTCTGAGTAGCATTTCAATAACTTGGCCACCCACTGTATGGTTATAAGTTTACGTTTAAAATATATCGATATTATGTATTAAATTTTCATATTAAGCGGAAGAAAAATATTTTTGGTTACGCTATAAACCTAAAATTTTAAAATTATTTGAATTAAAAAAATAAAATTTTATAAAAATTTAAAAATTTAGAAATTTAAAAATAAGATGTATTATCAAAAACATACTGCTCTCATTAATTTAACTGATATTCAGAGAATCAAAAGATTATTAGCTTCAGTTTGATATAAAAATTCAATTTCTAATACATATACAATGAGGTTCAAAACTACAGAAATAAAAATTCTATGAGGGATAGGATACACCAAGACTCTTCAGAATTATACAGCAGTGCATGGTCGAAAATATAATTCTAACGAATTGGGAGTTGTTACAAACTGTGGTTTTGGTTTATGGCGTAGCTTTTAGCTCTTTTTTTGCGAATTCCCATGCAATGCCCAAGCTACCAAATTCGGAAAATTTTATTGCCAGCAAAGTTATCCTTTTTTAAGCTTTTAAGTTTTATCACGACAGCCCGTATAACAGTCCTCGAAGAACCTGGAATGTTCTGGAAAGTTCTTGAATAAGGATAGTATTACTTGGGAGAAATAATCTCTCACTGCAGATGCAAGGTTTTTTTTATTGTGTGTATGTGTTCCTTCGAAAGACTAGTTTAACAAAAAACGAAAGCCTAAAATGGTAGAACTCGAGAAGAATCCTTTACACGAGTCCAGCCTGAAAAAGCCGCATTTCTAAAAAAACAAAGTAGGGGCGAAAATGTACTAACATATGATTTTTTTGTAAAATGACAAGCAACAAATAAGTGCAAACAGTGTCACTAAACATATGGCCAAGGCATCAAATTTGGCTAATGTATTGTAAATTTACGTATAATTATGATGCTAAAAACTTTGCCAACACGATGTAAAACAATTCATAACAATCCCTCTATCTAGCTGGGATTGCATTGCTACCGGTTTCCAATACGTCTACGTGCACCCTATCACTCTTGGAAATTTGGACATTTAGTTTTAAAGAATTTTGTGCAGTAGAACCTCGATTATCCGACGTAATTGGGACCTAACCTACTTCGGATAACAGAGAATTCGTCAATAATCATCTAGTTTAATATGTAGTATCGCCATTGGTACAATAACATTTAACCCTCCGAGTAGAACACACCGAGGGAAAAAATGTCTAAAATACTCTAAAGTTTTATTGTGTCTGTGGCCAAAGCGTTCTTTGATTTTTTACTTCACCCTTTGTCGACTAAAATGGAATACGGAACACCCACCCTCGTTTTTGTCCCTTTACTTCCGGTTAAAAACAGACATATAAATAGATATTATAGATTGTTAATTTTTAATACACATAAAGCTCGTCAAGTCTCAAAGATCATCCCATAAGAAATAATGGATTCTAAAAGTACAAATAAAATATTCTTTAAGAGACATATTTATATTTCTTTACGAAAGTCATTTAAGATATTTAAGTGGTGCAATTAGAGATACATCTATTATCGCAAACGAAATGCTTCGAAAAGAGATTTACAAAGCCATGAAAAGCTAGCAGCGTTTTTGTGCTTCAGGGGTTAGGGGTGCATCCCTCAATAAACGTCAGTGAAAGAGGGGTGCAGTTCCTAAACAATAGACCTGACCGCCCTACCACAAAACTCCATGGGGGAAAGCACTGGCAGAAATGTACATTACACCCATTTTCAGAGGTCAAAAATTGCACTTGACAACACCTTTGAAGATTTCATCAGTTTGGAGGAATTATACGTGCGAACAGCTTAGAGGGTTATCTGTTCTGGGACTCGGTAGTATTACCTTCCAAATTTCGAAATGGGGTGTGTTTTTGTTTAGAACAGAGATCTTTGAAAGTGGGGAAGAGTACACTCATTCCGAGAATTGTGCTTGCGAGAAGGAATTCTAAAAAAAAGGGGATTCCAAAATTATTATCTGTACTCGTAGTTTGGAAAGGACGGCTTGCATACAAAAGGAATGTGGGGAAAAAGAAAACTTTAAAATGCATGTTTGTAAGGAGAAAATTTTGGATGATAGTGGAAAGTGAAAAAAAATGAAGAAGAAATCGACTTCGGTTAACGAAGAGTTTCGGTTAATTGAAGTTCGGATAATTGAAGTTCTACTGTATATTTCAAAAGTTATCTTGTGAATTTCATTTTTTATCTTTGGTGTACACATATATCTTTAATTTTTCGTTTCAGGTTGTGAGTAATGATGCAAATATTTGAAATAAATTGATAACCATGTGAAGAAAAAAATAAACTAATAATCTTTAATTGACAACGAAATAATTCCATACATGCTGCCATCAGAGTATAACTTTCAAAACACCAGATTTCACATAATGGAATGGAACAGATTAAAATAGAAAGATTCTTAGAAAACTGTCTTTAACATCGTCAAGCAAAGATGGTACAAACAATAATGGAGTAATCACTCGTGTACATCACTTCACGAAGTGTTCCGACTCTAAAATTTTAGAAAAATCGGGAAATTGCGTAACTGCACATCTAGTTCTGAAAAAGAAATTTCATAAAGTTAACTACATTGAAACACGTATCTTCTGCATAAAGAAGATAAGAAAAATGGGTTCACTAATATATTCAAACTATCAAATTTTGTATTAACTCAAAGTATTGTTCTATTCTCTCTAAACAAATATTCTATACATGTATTTTAAACTTCAAATTTGTATTTTTCATATTCCAAAACTTGGGTTCAGAACACCGAAATATAATCGTATTTAAACGATTGGCCAAATTAATAGCAGTAGTACATAACTTTAATTTCAACAGCAGTCAACTCTTTTTTTCAACTCCTCTTCTTAGCCCACTCTCCTGTTTCTAATCATGGATCTTGTTGGTGCTTCAACCACATTTGGCGAAATTGGCGTGCTTGCAGCTTGCGTGCGTGGCGTGCTTGCAGCGTGGCGTTTGAAATCTGGCGAGGGGATCGTAACTCAACAAATTGATTCTTAATCAAAAACAACATTTTGAGGAAAAATTTTTCAAAATTTGATTATTTTAAATACTTTTAATAATAAATTTTTAATAAATTAAATTAAATTAAATAAAATTAAATAATAAATTTTTAGATACTTGGTAAATTCTTTTTCCAATTTTAAAGTAAATCGGCCGATCTTTGCAGAACACGTTAGATACTTATTTTTTATTTCAATTTTTCAAGTAAATCGACCGATCTTTGCAGAACACGTATTTTGAGTGGAGGTTGAAGAGGAGTTGTAAAATTGAAAATTTTTTTTTCAAATCTCTTATTGTAGTTCTTTATAGCAGTAACGTCATTTTATTTACTGGATTCTTTGAGTTACTCCTCACTCTTGCTTCATTATTTTGAGAGAGTTCATTATTAGTATACCTCAATTCATTTTTTTGGGAGAAAAAAGGAAGAAAAAATACTGTACCAATAGATTTAAATTGTACTAAACTGTCGATGTTCAACTGCATAATGTTAAATGTTTCACATCTAGAATACTGAAATTCTTTGGGTACTAGCTATGCTCGGCCACTCGTTTCTGTAGCTCAGTGTAGTTAAACGGAAATGAAAGAAAAAGCGACTGCCTTTAATATGTTTAATTTAAAAACACTGCGTCTGTTGAGATTCGAACCACTGCTTCCATTCCACGATGCTAGGAACTGTACAATCAACCCAAACACACAGCAGTAAATCAAACTGCTAGGAGACACAGACAGATATTTTAAACTTTATATATAACCGGTATGAATGAAAACATACCCGAAATATAGTACAACGTTATGCCAAAATTTCAAGCCAATCGGTGCAATATTTTCAGAAATTCGGGGTTACGAACAAACATTTATATTTTTATTTATATAGATAACAGAAACAGCTCAATACATAGTTAGATTGCTTTTTAAATCCAAGTTTTACTGTACAACATTTTATCAAGATACACATTTGCAGCAACAAATCAGACCTAGTATTTGTAGTTTATATCATTCGTGCAAGAGTCAAAAGCGATGTTTTATACATAAATATCCTAATTCCGAAAAACTCTCGACTGAAATTTTAAACTTTATATATAAAGGGTGTAGATAAAAACATACCCAGACTCTACTGCAACGTTATGCCAAAGGTTCAAGCCAATCGGTGCAATATTTTCAGAAATTTTGGGTTACGAGCAAACATCTACATTTTTATTTATAAAGATTTATGGTACAAATGCATTATACACGCCGTGTTTTCTTCACCAAATTTGGCGATTTGTTTGGCGGTTTTATGGGGCAATGAGTGGGTTGGTGTGTTTTCCCTGTCTTTGTTGGTGGGGTATGGCAGCTCCAATGTGTTCTTGCATTCCATTGGTTTACGGGATTTCTGAAGTCAGTACCCGGCACTATTCGAGAAATCTGCATGTTAGCTGTTCTTTAGGCTTCCAGACGAGTGGTGTCACTTAGGTCAGGTTTTTTTTAATCATTTTCTGGGATTTAGTAATTTAGTTATGGCGGATGTAGTCATTCCGAATCCCATGTTTTTGTACTTAGCGATTTTTCAAAACACACGCTTTTCTGTTGATCGTTAAAAAAAAAAAAAAAAAAAAAAAAAAAAATATGCCGGGTGGGGCCGGCGTCTATAAATTATGAACTTAAGCTCACGAACACGTATTGATAGTGCCTATTTCTGGTTTATAGCAGTTACTGATATAACACATAGGTAGTGCTTTATTTCAAACATCAGCAACCTATTAACAACAGTTTGTCTGAATTTAGTGTCATTTTATTCCTGCTACACTGTTATCTGTATTTTCTCGCTCTTTTGAGACGATGGTAAATTCTGTAATTCAATATAAATTCTATAAACATCTTAATAAAAAATCTGCATTGAATTTTAGTTATTATTCATGGTAATAGTTCACAATACTTTTTTGTTAAATAAAGCTAATAAAACACAGTAAAATTCAAACTTCAATGTTCTTGGATTAGATTTTACTGTATCGGATATTATCGTCCACATATGGTCCCTATAACCAATAAGAACCTTTATTTGTGAATATTACTTTCAAAGTTCCCTTATGGATTTTATTTTTAAATACCTTAATGGATATTCAAAGACTGGCGCTTAAAAATCCACCCGAAAAAAAGGATTTAAAATGCATTTGAATTCACCGGTATGTAAATTGTTAATCCAAAATCAGCTCTTCTAGTAATGTTTACAATATTTTCTTCCGTTGACAGTTTCAGACCAAAATTTGACACAGATATAAATTTATGATGCACCAACTACACCTTTGATATCATTTATTTAACTTCCTACCAGTTCCCTTATCTTTATATACGTAAACAAAAATAAATATTGGTTATTGTTTTTTAATGCAGAATTATCTTGAAAATAGGAAGTTGTTCCTAAACCTACAGCTAACCTTAAGAGGAAGGTTGGGTCATTATTTGGCTCACTGATTTCACGCACTGTTATGACTGTCACACACGTGATAAAAAGTAAACAATGTATAAAAGAATTACACTAAATTTTCAGGATCATACTACGATTCGAGACGTAATTAGTCTTTTTTTCCTTTTCATCAAAAAAGAAAAGTTCTGTTTTTTAGACTTAATTTTTCAAAAGTTTTTCAATAACACTCTAGCATTTTACAAATTATTTAGTTTCATCAATTTAGGCAGTATATTTTCACATAAAATAGAAAATTTATTTCAAATAAGAAAATCTGAAATTACTTAGCCCGCAAAATAATTTTTGAAATCTATACATTAAAAACTAAGTGCAATATCGAATTGAAGATAAATATATTTTTCATTCTGTACACCCAAAATTTTAAAAGTATCTGACATGTTTAAATTTTTAAAAATTAAAACTGTAAGAAGCATTTATCCTACTCTATAATAAAATATATTGCTCGTTTGAATTTAATTGAGGCTCCCAAAATCTAAAATATAATTAACTTATATATATTGTAAAAAACTAGTTTCGTATTTACATATAAAAGTATCTGACATGTTTAAATTTTTAAAAATTAAAACTGTAAGAAGCATTTATCTTACTCTATAATAAAATATATTGCTCGTCTGAATTTAATTGAGGCTCCCAAAATCTAAAATATAATTAACTTATATATATTGTAAAAAACTAGTTTCGTATTTACATATAAAAGTATCTGACATGTTTAATTTTTTTAAAAATTAAAACTGTAAGAAGCATTTTTCCTACTCTATAATAAAATATATTGCTCGTCTGAATTTAATTGAGGCTCCCAAAATCTAAAATATAACTAACTTATATATATTGTAAAAAACTAGTTTCGTATTTACATATAAAAGTATCTGACATGTTTAAATTTTTAAAAATTAAAACTGTAAGAAGCATTTATCTTACTCTATAATAAAATATATTGCTCGTTTGAATTTAATTGAGGCTCCCAAAATCTAAAATATAATTAACTTATATATATTATAAAAATTAGTTTCTTATTTATATATTCTAAATATCATTTTGCAAGTAAGTGGATCTGTATTTTTTTTCATTTAATGTATATACTCTGTATTTTTTTTAAAAATGTGTTCTTTATTTAACAAAACTAAGTAATTTTTCTACCGTTAAACGCTTATTAATGATGTAGGAAAATATTATTTTCTGAACAGCTAATTTTTTATTTTAATCTGAATCAAAACTAGGTTATTATAAAGACTAGCATATAACCTGTCGTATGACGGAATCAGCAAAATTTTTAATTTTCCAGAATTGTAAAGTATCCTATGAGGCAGGTAAAAAAAAATGGTTTGCTTTTTGGCTGAGAATTATCTTGCTACAAAAAATAATCGATGATTAAATTTAAAATTATCACATATATACCTAATCTATTATTTAAGCCAAATATAAAAGAAAATCATTTACGTAATATCTAAGTTCAGTGATAAAACGTATGAAAATAAGGCATAATTAAAATAATTTAAAATAAGAAATGATTCAATGAGACGGTTAAAGGAATGACGTCATAATGCTAGAAAAATGTTATTTTTAGCTATTTATTATGGGATAAATTGATAAATTTAATCGCCTGCTCTTAACCGGGGAAAATAGGAGTTGAAATAATAGTCTTAAAAGCTCGAAAAGGGGGGAAGGGGTGGATTTCGAACGTTTTAAAGAAGGCAGTATTTTTCGCTGTGATATGAAGCATATTTATACCAATTTATTTTAGAATCGGATCTATAGTTTGGGAGAAGATAAACATTACTCTCTTTGAATTTTGCTAACTATGGATGCCTCTATCCATTCCAGGTCCAACCGTTTCATAAAATCGAGGACAGACGTACAGATAACTTAGGCTATTATTATATAGGGGATTTTTCAGAAAAATACTTTGTCCGTTCAAAATAAAATAACACTTAAACTCTTAAAAATGTATGTAACTGCTTTATATCTTAAGTGACATTCGACTATCAGAATTAATTAAATTTTTTTACCAATTTATTTGGAAATTCAATATGTTATTAGTAATATATTCATGGGAAAATGTCTACAATTTTAAGATAAAATATTAAAACTTTTAATAGCTATAAGTTATTGATGGTTTCTAAAGGAACATAATGTTCCATACACATATTTTAAGTGTAATAGAGTGATTTTTATTTATAGGATGCCTGGTAGGTTTTAGAATAAATCTTAGTAGTTATCGTTAGTTGCTAATAAACTTTTGTATCCCATTGAAGTTAAAACATCTGTTTTATTCACTAAACCTAAAACATCAAAGTTATCTTATATTTAAAACTTCCTAATGGACCAAAAACTTTTATTAGATTGAAAATTTGAAAAATGTTAGCCTTTACCATAATATAAAATAAAGTATATTGCCCGAATTTTACAGAATAAAACAAATAATTAATTTCAATCATCATAAAATTTTAAGTGTAATAGAGTGATTTTTATTTATAGGATGCCTGGTAGGTTTTAGAATAAATCTTAGTAGTTATCTTTATTTGCTAATAAATTTTTGTATTCCATTGAAGTTAATACATCTGTTTTATTCACTAAACCTAAAACATCAAAGTTATCTTATATTTAAAACTTCCTAATGGACCAAAAACTTTTATTAGATTGAAAATTTGAAAAATGTTAGCCTTTACCATAATATAAAATAAAGTATATTGCCCGAATTTTACAGAATAAAACAAATAATTAATTTCAATTGTCATAAAATTTTTTCAAATTTACAAATTTAAAAAGTTATTTTGAGGGCTAATGGACTGTCATTTTTACTTTTTATACATATTTTATGTTTTAAAAAATGTATTGCTTTATACAAAAACTAAATTATTTATGCACAGTTATAGAATTTTATATGACATACGAGAAATTTTATTCTGAACAGAAACAGAAATTTTATATCAAAAATAGGATATTATAATGAAAACTTTTCAGCTTAAAATCTCCTGAATATTAATAGCCTAAGTTATGTGTACGTCAATGGATAGAGGCATCAATATTGGTTTCTTGATGAGTTAGGTTTAGCAAAATTCAAAACGAATAAAGTTAATCTCCTCCTAAACTATCGATCCGATTCTAAATTAAATTGGCATAAATATGCTTCATATCACAGCAAAAATACTTCCGTCTTTAAAACGTTCGAAATCACCTCTTCTCCCCTTTCCGACCGTTTAATGCCGTTATTTCGAACGCTATTTTCCCCGATTAAGAGCAGGCGATTAAATTTATCTCATAATAAATATTTAAAAATAACATTTTTCTAGCACTATGACATCCTTCCTTTAACCATCTCATTTAATAATTTCTTATTTTAACTTATTTAAATATTGTCTGCATTATTTTCATACGTTTTATCACTGAACTTAGATATTACGTAAATAATTTTCTTTTATATTTGACTTAAATAATAGATTAGGTACATATGTGATAATTTTAAAGCTAATTATCGATTAGTTTTTGTTGCAAGATAATTCTCAGCCAAAAAAACAAACTATTTTATTACCTGCTTCATAGGATAATTTATAATTCAGGAAAATTCAAAATTTTACTGATCCCGTCATATGACGGGTTATGCTAGTATACTATATCATCTTAAAACAGAATGAATTTTATCATTTGCATGGATGGAATTTTATGAATAACAGCAGTAATTATCGGCATGTGACAGATATAAGAGATCGCAAGGTTATGAGTACATTTTTAATTTTAAAAAATCTAATTTTGTAGGGGGTTTTCGACAGTGAAAGATATGTGATGAGGCGATTTAGATCAGTAATATAATTGATTCATTCATAAAAGAAGTAAAATGCTCGGGATCTAAATCTGACCTCATCACATTTTTGTAAAAGACAGAGGACCATAAAATTATATTCTACGGTTATTGTTGTCTTGTACAGTGGTCTCGGGCGGTGTTCTGATCCCAGTCGCAGATTAGAATCTCGTCTCCGTACTTGACATTAAATAAGAATGTACCTTTGTGGAGTTATTTATGAGTCCCTAAGAGACAGTGCCCAATTAGAAGGGATAAGGTTTTCCACGTTGGCGGTCTCACGGCGGGGTTTAAGCAGACCAATTAGATTCTTACCGCTATCCCCACTGGAGGATAAGAAGGAAGAGGGGATAAGAATGAAATTAATTAAATAAGAAAGATCGAAAAAAGAAAAGGTGCTTGCAAGTCCCCCCCCCAAAAAAAAGAAGGTGTTCGATAGTCGAGACTAGAGGAGAGTCCGACAGAAGGTGAAGAGGTTCGGAAGTCCGAGAGAAGGTGTTCGATAGTCGGGATTAGAGGAGAGTCCGACAGAAGGTGAAGAGGTTC
Organism: Pardosa pseudoannulata; assembly: GCA_032207245.1. NCBI lineage: Eukaryota > Metazoa > Arthropoda > Arachnida > Araneae > Lycosidae > Pardosa > Pardosa pseudoannulata. Next base: position 64,886,655 of record CM063500.1, on the reverse strand, counting down.
GGTAGTCGAGACGAAGAGAGGAGTCCGACTGAAGAGGTTCGGAAGTCCGACAGAAGGTATTCGATAGTCTAGACTAGAGAGAGTCAGACAGAAGGTGTTCGATAGTCTAGACTAGAGAGAGTCCGACAGAAGGTGCTCGATATTCCAGACGAGGAGAGAAAAGTCCGACGGAACGAGTTCGAGAGTCCAGGCAAGTCCGACGGGAAGTGTTCTTACATCAAATAGTACAGACGCCCTCAAACACTCAGGAGGAAACCCTGGACCAGACGGACGAAATATCCATAGACACCCATCAACCATCAGTGTTCCGGCCTACCATCTTCATTCCACAAAGGTACCCCCTTTTACATACATTTTGAAATTGAGATTAGGTCCTCTCTCTATTTACAAAATTACTTAAGTATTAAAAAATTGTCAGAACTAATTTAGAAGATGTTGACAAAGCTTATTTTATGAAAATTAGCATCAGTTTTGTATGTACATAGATGTATATATATATATTATAATAAATTTAATATTTTATATTAAGCTAGTTTCGGATGCTGTTAATTTAGCTTTTAATTTATCTTCATATTTATGTCTGTAGTTTCTCAGAACCTGTGGTTAAATTTAGTACAAAAATACTTTTACACAACGCAATCAAAATAAAATCACCACTATACATTTGATCACAGGCTAATACTCAAATATAAACGAGGACTACACGACAAAGAGCTCTACTAGTAGTTTAACAGGTTATCAAATTTTCCTTACAGCACAAGGTACATCACATTGTGATATCACATTGATGACAGCCTCTCCTGAACTGTCACTAACACATCGGGAGACCTTCCTGCATAAATTGCTTTCTGCCGAGGACCATTCATCGCCAATCTGGAAAATGAATATTGTTAAATATTATAAGTGTTTCAAGTAAACGTTTAATATAAATGATGCATTGAAATAATGAGTTTTATGGAACTCTAAATGCCTAAAAAATTTGTTTTTGATAAGTAACATTTTTAATCCTTAACGATTCCAATAAAATTCAAAACAAAGTCGTTATTTTTGCGTTTGTGAAAAAAAATTTGGGTACAGATACATTATAGACGCCGTGTTGTTTCGCCAAATTTGGCATTTTTTGGCGGTTATTTCTGATTTCAGAACCTGACACTATTCGAGAAATTTCAGAATATTCTTGGTATCGCCTAGGTCAGGTTGTATTTTTTTTTAAATCATTTTCTGGGATTTAGAAATTTAGTTATGGCGGGTTTAGTTATTTTGGTTCTTACTTTTTTTTAAATTGTTAAATAGTATCAGGATATTCTTAGGTTTAGTGTGGGGAAAATATGAAAATTAAGCCAGGAAAGGTGTTAAGAGATGGGTTGTTTGGATTTCTCAGAAATTTGTGGCTGGTAAGGTTTCTGGCAGGTTTCGAATTGGTTCTTGGTTCAATAGACCTAAATTTTACAATGGAAGAAGTAATGCTTTTAACATATAATATTAAGAAGGGGGATTAGGGGGAAATTCCCCCCATCGCATGTTAGATTTTTTATAATATTAGTGCTTTTTTTTAAGTTTAGTTTAGTTAATTGTTGTGTTTGAAACATGCCATGTCACCGCCATGTTTTTTTTGTGATCTTTTCGAAAACGAGTACCGCCGCCATGTTTTTTTACTTGACGATTTTTCAAAACACGCGTTTTTCTGTTTAACGAAAAACATGGCGAACGGGACCGGTTTTTAAAATGCATCTTTTCCAAAATTTGAATATACTTTATTGTAAATGTTTTCTTGCAAAGTGCTCCTAAATGCTTGTAAAATTACATGTTTAGAAATATAAAAAATCAAAGAAATAGTAGTACCTTTGGTATATAATTTTCAAGCCACCTCTATATGTTCCACGTTTTTACCTGAATTTAAACCCAAAATATAAATTAATGTTTTGTAATCAATGTGTTTCAGTAGTCAATCTTATTTTATCCATCTGTTACTGACTGTTGGAACATTTCTTCCCTGGATTAAATCAGGTTTGTGAACTATGAATAAGGATTCACTTGCATCTGTACAGATGGTTATGATTTTAATGTTTTGTAATCAATGTGTTTCAGCACGCAATCTTATTTTTTTTCACCTGTTACTGACTGTTGGAACATTTCTTCCCTTGAATAAATCAGGTTTGTGAACTATGAATAAGGATTCACTTGCATCTGTACAGATGGTTATGATTTTAATGTTTTGTAATCAATGTGTTTCAGCACGCAATCTTATTTTTTTCCACCTGTTACTGACTGTTGGAACATTTCTTATCTGGATTAAGTCAGGTTTGTGAACTATTAATAAAGATTCAAATGCATCGCTACGGATGATTATGATTGACGTTCATGCAGAAAAACATCAGGGCTCTGTCATTGGTGTCGCCGAACGATGGCCCAATGATTCGGGAGCTAATCTTCGGTACCGGAGTTCGTGGTTTCGAATCCCACTGTAGCATGGATGTTCGTAGCCCTTAGGCTTTAAGCAGTAGGTCCCGGTCTCTCTTAGAGCTCTTGTTTCAAAAAAGTAGTCCGTAGCGTTCCAAACCAAACCGTCATTGGAGTAAAAGACTAATTGGAGCAAAACGCCAATTCAATCGATTACTGATAAACAAAACTGAACAGATATTGGAGTTTTTCATCCACAGAGATAATACTTGTATAATACACTCATGTCCATAAATTAAGGATAATGAAGTTCAGGCAATGAAAGAGACAAAAGCAAAACAAATTTGCTTATTTGTAAAGTCTATTTATTAAACAAACGGTAAAGAGCAAAAAAGATGCTATAAGTTTGACATAATTAATAAAAATTGCGATTTTTACTTCCTGGAACAAATTTAAAAAAATAACCTATTTACAGAAAACAGTATAACATGGTTAGTATGATGGTTAATACGAAGTATGTCTCCCGGACGATGCAATACAAGCGTTACAACGCCTACGCATGCTGAGTATCAGATTATCAATCTGATCTTGGGGAAAATTACACCACTCATCAAGCAATGCCCTCCGAAGTTCCGATAGACAGTTGGGAGGGGGTTGACGGGCTGCAATTCGTCGGCCAAGCATGTCCCACACATGCTCTATTGGATTCAAGTCCAGTGAGTATGCTGGCCAATCCATACGGGTGATATCCTCCGATTGAAGGCATTCGTCTACAATGTTTGCACGGTGAGGTCGGGCGTTGTCATCCATATACAAAAATTCAGGTTTCATAGCGCCCCGAAACAAACGTACATGTTGTTCCAGAATGACATCCCGATAGATGTGGCCTGTCATCGTTACACTCTGAACATGCAGGTCAGTTCTGGAACCAAGAATAATTCCTCCCCAAACGAGCCATCCTGCACCACCGTAACGGTGTCGTTCAATGGTGTTCTCTTGGTGGTAACGGGTACCTGGCGCTCTCCATATGAAAGTCCGGCGAGAATCAGAATGTAAACTGAACCTGGACTCGTCGGAAAACATCACACAAGACCACTGTTGCGGTATCCACAATGCATGCTCTCTAGCCCAGCATAATCGCAGGCGACAGTGAGTTGCGGTAAGGGGAACACATCTGACAGGCCTACGAGCATATAGACCAATGTTCCCTAAGCGTCTGTACACGGTCTGCCTTGAAACTGTCGTACCGGTAGCTGAAGAGAGCTGACGAGACAGGTCTGATGCTGTGCTCCGTCTGTTTCTTTTGGCAGTAACTGCCAAATACCGGTCATCATTCGGCGTAGTAACTCGGGAGCGACCTGTGCTGTAACATCTACTCACATTTACCATCATGTTTGAATCGTTTCCAAAGCCTGGAGATGACACTCTGGGCGATTCCAAGTTCCTCGGATACTTCCAGCTGGGTACGTCCACATTCCAGTCTTCCGATAATTCTACCACGTAAAAAATCATCCAAATGCTTCCTTTGTGCCATAACTATGCGGTTATTGCACTGAAAGGCTTTTAAAGCGCTTGTGAACAATTTTGCTCCTTTGCTACCATTCCTTATATACCCCTTTCATACACTCTCGTCATTGTGACGTACTAACAGCGCCATCTGGTGGTTTCCTGCAATTTGCATATTCTTTTTCAAGATGTGTGTGATAATTCTACAGGTGCAATTTTTATTTTAGAGCTCAATTTCTGTGTGATTCTGAATTAACCTTAATTTATGGACATGAGTGTATATTGTCTTCTTTTTGAGTCTTTACTCTAAATTTTGAGGAAATCTGTCTGTTAGACTACGACAGTTTAAATTATGTTTACGCTAATCCTAACAAGAAGTTCTAAAAAATGTTCTATTATTCGCCATGTAAGCGTTCCATTAATTCCTTCCATTCATATTTTTCGTGCTTATTACAATGCCCTTTTCAGTGTCAGAGGGATTTATCAATTGGGGTTACTGCAGTATTGCGTTATCGCCATTTCGCTTTATATGTCTTGCAACTAATTTGTCAGCGTGTTTGATGACGAACTTTTGCCCGGCTTTTCACTCAGTTAATGAAAATTGGCAAGAAAAGAAAAAAGAGGAGCAGTTGGATACTCCAAGGCGATTGAAGAAATGTAACGAGGCTTTTAGGGGGTTGCTGGAAGCAAGGATTTGGAATCCTGGATTATTTTTTAAGTTGTGAGATATAGAAGACTTATCTACTTTCATCCACAGATTAAAGAAGTTTACTGATTAGTGGGAAAGTGATTCTCAGAGATTAGACTATAAGTTTATGTTCCTTCCACGGAACAGATACGATATCTACGCTCTTTCGGCCATGATTTTTCTTTACCTTCATGGCAAGGAAAAAGACCCATTTTTGAAAGTCGCCAAACAAAAATGGAAGCAAAAAATGGCGTTTTCTGAAAGATCATTAAGAAAAAAACATGGACGACACCATATGGCTTTTAAGAAACCAAATATATTACAATAATTCTACAAAAATGGATAAATATTTAAACAAAAATGGCGACAGAAAATGGCGTTTTCTGAAAGATCACCAAGAAAAAAACATGGACGGCACCACATGGCTTTTAAGAAACCAAATATATTACAATAATTCTACAAAAATGGATAAATATTTAAACAAAAATGGCGACAGAAAATGGCGTTTTCTGAAAGATCACCAAGAAAAAAACATGGACGGCACCACATGGCTTTTAAGAAACCAAATATATTACAATAATTCTACAAAAATGGATAAATATTTAAACAAAAATGGCGACAGAAAATGGCGTTTTCTGAAAGATCACCAAGAAAAAAACATGGACGGCACCACATGGCTTTTAAAAAAACCAAAGATATTACAAAATTCTTTAAAACAAATTTGAAATTTTTGAGGGGGGGTTGTTTCCCCCCTTAACTCCCCATGTTGTTTCAACAACTTAATACAACAACTATAAATATGCTGCACACAACAAAGCCCTACAACACTCCAATGTCAGGGTAGTAAAAGCTAAACAGTCCTAGCCCGTCAAAACGCTCGAAAAAGCCGCCATATTTGGCGACAAAATCCGGAGCATAAATATAGCATCTGTACCCTTGCACTGTACAATCCCGTTACCACTGTATAATTCATGTTCCGATAGGTACTCTGACCAAAAGATTACGGTGTCGAAGAGCACGATATAGGGACACATTCACGCTAAACGAATAATATGTGAATCAGAATCAAGTTGAATCTGACTCCCAAAATTTTGGCCGTATGTTGCCCCACGCAAATACGACCAGACACACACTCGTTGAATAAACTTCAATCCTTCTTCATTTAAGTTTGTATATTGGTTAGTAAGGCCAAAATCATCTTACTTCAGTTAGTCATAATTCAGCAACCAGACACGATGTGTTTGAATTTAAAAAAAAAAACTTTAAAAGAGATTTAGAGAAGTTTGACTTCTATGGTGTAATCATCAAAAATCAAATTCACCTTGATTCTTAATGATTCAGATTAGTGTTTGGTTCATAATACTAGTATAACGCTGCTCTAGAATTATGTCTGACAGATATTTTGAAACGAGATAGAAAAAAACTTTAACTTATTTTTCTGAATCATAAATAATATTTTTAGAAGACAGAAAAAGTTGTTAAATGCTTATATTTATCTCAGAAAAGGAACTATAATCATTTAACAGGCGTAATTTTCAAGACAGAAATATTAACGTAGATAGTTTTCAGTTCTCTAATAGGTAATGTTTTAAATAAACATTTGATAAAAACTGCCACCAGTAAAAGTATACACTGAAGTGCCATTGAATCATTAATACCTACCTAGTAACAAGTTGGGCCTAAACTGGCCTTGATAACGGCTGCCACACGACGAGGCATAGCTTCAACAAGTTTCTGGAAACGTTCCACGGGAATGGCTTCCCAAATATTGGCTAAAGCTGTCCATAATTCAGTAAGGTTCGTTGGTGCTGTGTGAGGGTCATTCACTCCTTGTTCCAAAACATTTCAAAGATGCTCAATAGGATTTAGGTCTGGGATTCTAGATTGCCAATTTATGACAGAAATTGTCCAATAAATGCCAATTTATGACAGAAAAGTCAGAAGAATGCTCATCCAACTAGCCAGTAGATAACTGGGACCTGTGAGAGGCACAGTTGCCTTGCTGGAAAACTCCATTACCATGCGGATAACAGAGCAGTATAAACGGCTGGAGGTGATCACCCATCAACTCTACGTACCGAATTGCATTGAGGGATGTTGGTACACGCACCAAAGATCCCAAACAGTACCACAAAAACACATCTCAGACCATGACTAAGCCACCATGCCCTTGTACAGTTCTAACCTGCCATGCAGGATCCATGATTTCATTAGACTCACAGCATATTCTCAGCCTCCCGTCCGCGTTAATTAGTAGGAATTGAGACT
>CM063500.1:64859793-64872293 GCA_032207245.1 Pardosa pseudoannulata | reverse complement strand
GAGTGTATAAACAAACGGAGAGATATATCTATTTTTTAAATGTTATATCTAACCCATCCACCGGCTACCCTCCCCACCTTTTTCCTTTCAAAACAGTCACCCTTTTCGTAAATTCCAGACGGAACTTACCGTACCATACTAGAGTTGCCGGTTTAAAAGTTGTCAGGCTACTTTTAAATTATTTTCCCTGCAAGGTAAAGGAGTTCCATTACTCAAAATTAGTTTCTTTCATTTATTATCGCTTTGCAATATTTTTTTTCCTCAAAAGTGTGCGATACGAGTTATACGAGTGCGAACGAGAAGGGGTCGACAGGTCCGTTTTCGAACAGGAATTCGCTGTCGAACCCCCGTCGACGCGTCCGTTCAGTGGGTTAAAATTACAAATGGGAGGCTCGCGGCACTGAAGAACTGTACATTTTATGGTTAAATCTGCGAGGCATTCGCAAGTTTTGCAAGGATCGAGTTGCCAGACATCACCTACAGCGTGTCCCTGCTTGTCGCAAACCTCGCAGGCAGTACTATTGACACACTTGCCAAGTTTCAGAACTTCACCCTCAGGACAAACACAAGCGTTTTGGGGCAAAAAGGGACACTCATCTTCTCTATAGGTCTTATAATTTTCACAAGTCTTGGGGCAAGGTGAAGTACATTTGTACACCATTCCTGCCGAGCAAGAACCATCTGAAAAGGGAAGAAAGGAACTGTGAAATATTGAAAATAATCATGAATTCCTTTATTATAAGTCAGCCACGAAAAGAAGATAAATTATTTATAATATAGTAATTAATTTATATAAATAAGTAATTATTTATAAAACTGATAACACATTTTAATTTGTTATTCAATCAGGGTTTTACTTAGAGATTATTGTAACTAGTTATCATCAGAACTGAGGTGAATATCAATAACAAAAAAATTCTTAGAATATTGGATGGTTTTCGTTAGGTTCAGATAAAACCCCAAGTGAAAAAAAATATTTTGCTTCCGTGTGATAGATATTCTGTATGATAGATATTGCTGTCAGTTCAATAACAGCAAAAACAACTTCTTAGACTATTGGATGGTTTACCGTTAGGTTTTCTCGAATACTTCAGCATAAAATTGAAAAAAAATATATTTTGCTTCTGTGTGATAGATATGCTGTCAGTAAGCTGACAGCAATGAGAACTTCTTAGACTATTGGATGGTTTTCCGTTAGGTGTTCTCGAATACTTCATAAGATTGAAAAAAAAATATTTTGCTTCCGTGTGATAGATATTCTGTATGATAGATATTGCTGTCAGTTCAATAACAGCCAAAACAACTTCTTAGAATATTGGATGGTTTTCCGTTAGGTTTTCTCGACTACTTCAGCATAAGAATGAAAAAAAATATTTTGCTTCCGTGTGATAGATATTCTGTATGATAGATATTGCTGTCAGTTCAATAACAGCCAAAACAACTTCTTAGAATATTGGATGGTTTTCCGTTAGGTTTTCTCGACTACTTCAGCATAAGATTGAAAAAAAAATATTTTGCGTCCGTGTGATAGATATTCTGTATGATAGATATTGCTGTCAGTTTAATAACAGCAAAAACAACTTCTTAGAATATTGGATGGCTTTCTGTTAGGATTTCTCGAATATTTCAGCATAAGTTTGAAAAAAAAATGTTTTGCTCCTGTGTGATAGATATGCTGTCAGTTCACTGACAGCAATAAGAACTTCTTAGAATATTGGATGGTGTTCCGCTAGGTTTTCTCCAATACTTCAGCATAAGATTATCAGGTTGTGTTCTTTAAAATAAATAATTTTTCCTAAGTGGTATAAAACGAATTGTTAAAAAGCACTCTGTCAGTTATTGAACAAAATCAACAAATCCATAACCATCGCAGTAGAATTTTATAATTCTAAGTCTTTCCGCTTAAGTGTTATATAAAAACTTAGCAGTTTCTTCTATTTATTCCTTTATGAAAGCGAAATAACCAATTGCTAATTATACGCACAACATTGTTCTATACATTACATAAAATCTGTGCTAAACTTTGGCTTGGAGAAGATACTGTAGACGTTAAAAACTATTTTCAAATTATTAACTTTAAGTTAGGAAATTTCGTACACAGATAAACTGACGTATAACTAAACGAATCTCACTTATAAAGATATTTAAAAAACAGATAACATATTAACAAATTTCAATTTCTGAAATATATTAATTTTTTAAATGCTTCTTGTGAACAAATTTTTTCTTTCATTTGTGCCTTTGACTTAAAAATATTATTTGAATTTTTATTTAATTTTTTTATTTTATTGTCGATAATTTGAATCATTTTAATTTTTTATAAAAAATATATATGTTCGTAGGCAGAATTTTCATGGAAATTTTGGATTTTCTAAACCTCAATTGAGCTTCACTAATCTAAATTATGTATATTATAAATGGTTAGTAAATATAATGTAAGAAAAAATAAAATGTGTTTTTTTTAAAGAATATTTTGAGAAAAAGGAATCATTAAAAAATATTATTTAAAATTTTAAAAAATTATTAATGTGATGAATTTGCTTTGATTCAACTTATTTCTATACAAAATTTTATAATTTTAAAATTAATAATTTATAAAAACACATTGTAAGGTTCACATCACCTGATCTTAAATTAAAAAAAACTCATATTTAATAGATAGAGTTCAAGAAAAGTTAAATATGGAAAATTCACTTTTAACTGTTAATAAAACTGTTAAATTATGCATATAAATGACTATCAAAATACTAGAGATACGGATTTTAAATTTTGTATGCATGTAGTGAAAAGTTGGGACAAAAATTTAAGCCAATAAAAAATATTAACTTTTTAACCATAAATGGTGGTACGCGAAATATGGTAAAAAAAAAATTGATTTTTTACATGCAATTTAACCACTAAAATCTTAGGTCCGTTTATTCTGTATTTAAGGAGCAGAATAATTAAAATTTGTTTAAGAAACTCATAGCATATTTAACAGAAAGAATTCAAGGAAAATTAAATATGGAAAATTCACTTTTTTAGTTTTAAATAGAAGTGTTAAATAAAACTATGTACATAAATGACTATCAAAATACTAGAGATACGGATTTCAATTTTGTATGCATGTAGTGAAAAGTTAAGACAATAATTTAAGCCAGTAAAAAATATTAGCATTTTAACCATAGATGTGGTACGCGATATATGGTCAAAAAAATTGATTTTTTACGTGCAATTTAACCACTAAAGGAGCAAAATAATTAGAATTTGTTTTAGAAACTCATAGCATATTTAATAGAAAGAATTCAAGAACAGTTAAATAAGTCACTTTTTTCATTTTAAAATAGAATTGTTAAATAAAATTATGTATATAAATGACTATCAAAATAATAGATCTACGGACTTCAAATTTTGTATCTATGTAGTTAAAATTTGGGACAATAATTTAAGCTAATAAAAAAATATTAATTTTTTAACCATACATAGTAGTACGCGAGATATGGTAAAAAAATTGATTTTTTACTTGCAATTTAACCATTTAAATCTGTTCTGATCTTAAGGAGCAAAATAATTGAAATTTTTTTAATTACTTACCACAACCACTGATCTTTAACCATTCATCCATAGGCACACCTCTTTCGCAACACTGCTGAGCATATTGGAGTTTCGATCTGCACACGGACATTTCAGGTCTCTTGCTGTACCGAACATCATTCTGGCAAGATTTCAAGAATGGCGTAGGATCCAAAATGGCTTCACAGGGGTTGGCCGTAAAGTTACAGATGTCTGGTGGAGGTTCGGTTACATCTACTTTCCCAAGTGTGCAATATTTCCTTCGATTACCAACCAGCCAGCTGTAAGCGAAATCTTCCGTGTTATTCGTAACATACCCATCCCTGTGGTAAAGGTCATCTGACTTATTGAAATTGCATATGCCTGTGGGAAGAAGGTAAATTTGTTGTATTTATTAAATAACGTATTATTTTTTTATTAAACAGGTCTTTATAAGAAAAAAAAAGATTCATGTAGAGGACGTTTTCTATTTCCTTGTGTAATATGCTTCTTTAATGACAAACAGATATCCCCGTTGATCTAATAAATTTATCGATGATTTTGTAGCACAATATATTATTGACGACAATCTAATGAAGAGGTAGCTTCTATTGCAGAGGTTTTCAAATTTTTTCTCCATGACACTGTTGGCATACGCTTGTGGCCCTCTAGGTACCGTTGGAGGATCGTGGAGGTCAGCAATATTTTTGTTATAGTCTGTAAATTACAACAGGAATCAGGAAACAGTCCTCTACTCTCAGCCAACCAACGCAGTAAATTTGACTACAGAAAGCCACAAACGAGCAAGAAAACAGACTGCCTGATAAGCAAAACCTCAGCCTTGAGAACATGCCCGTTGTAAGGAACTACAACTTCCTCTAGACTAGAAAGGACTACTACTCTCGTAAAATGTGTTGTTTTGTGGTTTTTGGTTTTGTGTTCCAAGGTTTGTGTTCTTGAGGTTACTACTTGAGGTTACTTCTGAGGACTAATACTCTCGTAAAATGTTTTGTGGTTTTTGGTTTTGTGTTCCAAGGTTTGTGTTCTTGAGGTTACTACTTGAGGTTACTTCTGAGGACTAATACTCTCGTAAAATGTTTTGTGGTTTTTGGTTTTGTGTTCCAAGGTTTGTGTTCTTGAGGTTACTACTTGAGGTTACTTCTGAGGACTAATACTCTCGTAAAATGTTTTGTGGTTTTTGGTTTTGTGTTCCAAGGTTTGTGTTCTTGAGGTTACTACTTGAGGTTACTTCTGAGGACTAATACTCTCGTAAAATGTTTTGTGGTTTTTGGTTTTGTGTTCCAAGGTTTGTGTTCTTGAGTTGCAAGGAAGAACCGATCAAAGAAGGACTCAAGTCAAAGAAAGACCGGTGTGATTTTCTTAAGTTGTCCGTAAGTTGTTAAGTTGTATTAATGTGTTCTAAATTTCTATTTATGGAGTTACTTTATTCATGAATGTTATGCTGGCCAACTCATCTAATGTGAATATAAAGAACATATAATTCACGACAGACGTAGTACATTGGGGGAAGCGGTGGAATACGAGCCCACACTTCAAAAAGACAAATTATTCTCATATAAGGATTACAGATTAATCTCAAAATATTTTCTTTTAATACTTTGATATAAAATTATTATTTTAAACAATTCCAACATAACTAATAATTATTAATTTAACAGTGTGTTATTTTTTATCACAGCAGTCTTTACTATAAAACAGGAAATCTTAAATTATAAATTGCATAGAATTATAATTGGCTACAAACAGATTGAATATACTAACTATGGTGCTAAGACACAACACCTTTGGATTCCACGGAACTCAATTTGAGGACCACTCATTTAACAATAGAAATTTATATGCATATAATTCTCTGTATATATGTGTGTTTGTTCTCTACACGTTTCGAAATGGTAGGACCCATTTTGTTGGGATTTTACATGGTGATTCTGATAAACCCTGGGAAATTTCTAGACAGGAGAAACTGTTTGAAGGTGAAGAGCGTAAGGATATAAAACGCTTTTGTAATCCAAATTGCGTTTGGCGGCTTTATTTTGGAGCCATTTGTTGTATTTTTCTTTTAATTACGTGCTAAATTAATTAAAATCTTTTAAGTAACTTAATTCCTCTGATAGTTTTTAGATAATACAATTTTTTACCACACTTACTTGTCTTCTTTCAATTTATTAATTTTAATTTAGAATATATGTTTCATTTTCATTTTAGTTGAGCAATTATTTAACCCATCCACCGGCCACCCTCCCCACCTTTTTCCCTTTCAAAACAGTCACCCTTTTCGTAAATTCCAGACGGAACTTACCGTACCATACTAGAGTTGCCGGTTTAAAAGTTGTCAGGCTACTTTCAAATTATTTTCCCTGCAAGGTAAAGGAGTTCCGTTACTCAAAATTAGTTTCTTTCATTTATTATCGCTTTGCAATATTTTTTTTCCCCAAAAGTGTGCAATACGAGTTATACGAGTGCGAACGAGAAGGTGTCGACAGGTTCGTTTCCGAACAGAAATTCGCTGTCGAACCCCCGTCGACGCGTCCGTTCAGTGGGTTAATAAAAATTTTAACCTCCGATCTTATTCCATCATCAACAGCGTTATCATTTGAAAAAGTATTTAGCACTTATATCACATGGGTAATATTTTTATTTGTAGATAGAGCTGTTCTCTTTATGACTTGGTAAAAAAACTTTTTTGTTATTAAATTTGCAAATATAATTATTTCATTTCTTTGAATTATGTTCCATGATGAAAAGGAAATTTAGATACATGTGATATTCCTCATATGATAATAGGTTGTTTTTTAGATTACTTATATTATTAGTGTAAAATAATCTAAAATCTAATTTGAAATATAGTGGAACCCAATTAAGAAGTCCCCGGTTAAGAAGTTTTCCCGCTAAAGTCATCTATTTCTGTGGTCCCAATTTTTATCATTTATCGATAATTGTAAAATTTTCCATTTAGGAAGTTTTTGCTTTTAAACATTTTCCTGCTTAAGAAATTTGTCCTACGCCAAACAACAATTTGAACTTTATTGTGAATATTAATTTTTAATCCAACGGAAGCAAGATTCCCCGTTCACACGAAACGGAGATCGAAACACACCCTAATGGATACTGTCGATGAAAATGGGGAAAAAAATTCTCGGGGTAATTTCTTTCTTCAATAGTCATCGTTTACATTCCCAATAAGGTGAGTCCAAAGTCAATAATCTGAAACTCATCTCCAAGCCATAACTTTACATATTGGATGCGGGGCACGTACTAGTACGTTTTTGTACTAGTACGTTCTTTGAGCGCGGGTTACGTACTAATACTGGTTATTGTAACAACATGGTTTGTTTGTGGGTACAAAAATAACGGTATATACAGGAAAATGGAGCCGAATGTTATTGTCTAAGATATAGATTCTGGAACAATTCAAACAAATAAAAACTAGCTTTTACTTTATTAGTTTTATGATTGTTCTTTTCATTTTCTTATAATGTAAAAATGTTTATATATAACATAATTCGAAAAAATTAAATCTATATACTACTATTTCTATTTGGTTTTTCATATTTACTATACTGTTCTAAATTTATCCTCTAAAATATATATTTTTTGTATACAAAAATCTTATGGTTTTTATTTATATATTTCTATTTATATATTTGTTTATATATTTCAATATAAAATACGAAAAGTTGGTTAAAAAATGAAATAATTTTCGATCTATTGAGATTTAACTGAAATTTACTCCCAAAACGCTAGCTCCCGGCACAATTCCGCTGCGAAATGTAACAGCACATAATGTGTTAATGGGTAAAAAATGCCTTCCGAAATAAAACCAACTCTCCACCATACAACTTCTATAGTGGTAACCTAAACCTTCTCATTCCTGAATACAGATACAAAAGTGTACGTTCTTGCATTAAAAAAAATATTTTTGTTATGTTATACCCAATTACATTCATTTTAGTAGTCGGGGATTCAGCACTGCTTTTTCCGCCAAACTGATGATGACTTCAAAACGTACAATTTTCGACCTCCAAAAACGCTACAATAACACAATGTGTTAATGGGTAAAAAATGCCTTCCGAAATAAAACCAACTCTCCACCATACGCCTTCTGTCCTAGGTAACCTAAACCTTCTCATTCCTGAATACAGATACAAAAGTGTACATTCTTGCATTAAAAAAATATTTTTGTTGTGTTATACCCAATTACATTCATTTTAGTAGTCGGGGATTCAGCGCTGCTTTGCAGGCTAGAATTAGTTGAAAATCTAATATACATCAATTCTAACTGGTTCTGTACAGTCTAGATAGAGGCAGAAATTATTTAAATCCTTAATAAATTGTTAGGAAGTTCCTAAAGCGTATTTAAATTATTATTTTTTAGTTTTATTTTTTGTTTTTAATTTTATTTTTTATTCTTTATTCTTAATTTTTAGTTTTATCTTCTGTTTTGGGATTCCTAGACACAGTTTTAAATTAAACAATATTTTTAAACATGTCTATATGACTATTAACCCTCTAAGCGGTTCGTACGTACAATTCCGCCAAACTGATGATGACTTCTAAGCGTACAATTTTCGACCTCCAAAAACGCTCCTAAAATGGATGTAATGTACATTTTTGACAGTGCTTTACCCCATGGAGTTTTGAGGTAGGAGGATCAGGTCTATTGTTTAAGAACTGCACCCCTCTTTCACTGACGTTTCTTGAGGGATGCAACCCTAACCCCTGAGACACAAAGACGCTGTTAGTTTTTCATGACTTTGTAAATCTCTATTTCGAAGTATTTCATTTGCGTTAACAGATGTATCTCTAATTGCACCACTTAAATATCTTGGATGACTTTCGTAAAAAAATATAAATAAGTCTCTCGAAGGATATTTTTATTTGTACTTTTAGAATCCATTATTTCTTAAAGGATAATATTCGAGACTTGACAAGCTTTATGTGTATTAAAAATTAACAATCTATAATATATATTTATATATCAATATATAACCGGAAGTAAAGGTGCAATAACGAGGTTGGTTTTTTCATATTCCATTCTAGTCGACCAAGGGTGAAGGTAAAAATCATAGAACTCTTTGGCCACTGACATTAGCGTATTTTGGAGAAATTTTTCCTAGATGTGTTTCACTCGGAGGGTTAAAGCATAAGTCTTTACCGTATTGACTAGAAACTAAAAATTTTAATGGAAGCAGAAAGTAATTCCCACTTAAACCACATTCACACATCAAAAATGGTGGACTTGCCTGTGACTAAGGGCCTTATCATAGATAGAGGCGATCTAATCTTTAATTTTCCGCCGAAGAAGTTTTAATCTCTTTGTCTCATGGAAAAAATCTTTAGAAGATTCCACTGTTTATTCATCGTTTAATAACCTTAAACACCTGAACCAAAGGTAAGGCCCGAAGCGGCTTATAAATAAATAATAAAGGTCATAATGCTGCAAACCAAATCTTAATTTTCAAACGAGTGTAATGAGCGAGAACATTCAGTGAACCTTTGGCACCACTTATTTACGCTATATACAGTTTCCCTTGCTATAAATAATTTAGAGTTTGGGACCATCTAAGTGGAAGTGTTTGATATTCTTGCATTAGCTAAGAGAAAATCTAAATATCAAAATATTTCGCATAGAGAATCAAGTGCTGAACTTACCACATAGTCCTTCGGTTTGGTTGTAATAATAAAAAGAAGGAAGTTCAATGGTGAAACCATTTATTTGGTCAAAGAAACGTACAACCAAATTGATTTTCTTTATGTGTATCAAGGTATCTTTATTTGGTACGTAAGTAACACTAATTCCATCTTTTTCATATGGATATTCGTCAGCTGTTATAATCTTTCGATTCATATAAACCTGTAAAGAAAATTAACAGATTCTATAAAAATAAACTTATAAATAACAGTTTACAAAGTTATTAAACTATATATTATTATTATTAACTTTCTATATACGTATGTGATAGGATTCAAAAGTTCTCGGGCTGAGTCTATAACGTAAAAAATATTATGAATTAAATTGCAGTAACACATCCTCCTTCTAAATAATACCCTTGTCACGCACTTTGACATTTCCTGTAAAGTTCATCGAAGGCATGTCTGGAATCCATTTTTGGCCATACACTTTAATTCAGCCTGATGCACATTTAACTTCACCTGAAGCTTGAAATTGACGACCCTGCAAACGTCTTGCCAGTTTATGAAATAGGAAGTAAACGCAAGATACAAGATCAGGTGAGTAGGGAGGATGAGACAAAACAATTGTTTTTTTGTTTTGACAAGAAAGTCATTGACGAATAGGGATCGGTGAGCAGGAGCGTTGTCATTCAACAGCACCCATGACTACTCAGCCCACATTTTTGGTGTCTTCTTCCGGATTTACTCACGCAAACGACGCAGGATTTCGACGTAGAGTTCTTTGTTCACCGTGTGTCCTTCAGGGATAAATTCCAGTTGCACAATGTCCTGGATATCGAAGGATATCTCTAGCATGACCTTTCCTGTAGAGTGATCTTGGCGGAATTTCTACTTCAGCGGAGATTGTGGTGATTTCCACATTACCGAGGCTCTCTTGTGGGTGGTACAAAAACACCATTTCTCATCTCCAGTAACAATTCTGCCAAGTAGGGAAGGATCTTTATCAACAGCCGAGATTAAGTCTCCATTTCCATTAGAATTGCATTTTGGTCTTCGTAAAACATGCGAGGATCGATGTGTTGATATACCCTATGCATGTTAAGATCCTTAGTCAGTATCCGCTCACATGTGGCCTCTGATATCCCAACTGATTCTGCTATTTGACAAATTGCTTGCTGCCTGTTCGCGCGTACTGCCGCAGAAACCTTGTTGATGTTACATTGCTGCGAGAAGTCACGGGAAGTCACAGCGTTTGTTGTCTTCGGCACTTTCCCTGCCTTCTCTGAAAAGATGATGCCACTCAAAAGCTTGCGTTCTCGATAATTTTTCACTTCCGCACGTATGCTTCAACATTCCGAAAGTATCCGTAGCACTCTTTACCCAGCGAATACAAAATTTGAATACTTCTGAGTAATGGAGTACGTTATTAGATAGATGCAATCTACACAAGTATTTTGATACATTCTTGGAAAAACGCTTTAGATACTAATGCATTGATAGTCAAATATATAATAAGAATGAGTAAATGAAACAGTTTTGTATATATATGGATGTACTTGTTTAAAAATATTGGAAAAAATGAAATGTTACTGTAAATATTGTACAGTCATATTGAATTATTGTATATCTTAAAATATTAAAATGTGTGTACACAGAAGATGTATGTACAAAATTTACCTGTAGTGACCCAAAAGATGGTAAATAGTTTAAACAAATTTCAAAAATAGGAGGTCTGATCAGTTTTCTCTGCTTTATTCCCCGGGCTGGCTTATACTGGGTAGTGAAATAGGATTTTTCATCCGATTTTGGAATTTTCATTCATAAACCATTCTGTAGTAGCTGGATGTGGGATGGGAGTAAATAAGTTCTAATGCGTTGTGTTAAACCGTCAAGTTGAGTGGGAGACTTAATGATCTGATGTAAAGATGATTTAAAGTCTTTAAAATAGGATCTTTATTGAGTTTGGTTGCAAAAATAGATTTGGCATGTATCTTGACATTCTGGACAACGCAGAGCTACCACCTTCCTAATAAGAGTTTGAAGATGTGTCTCGATTCTTTTATGAAATTTGTCATTATTTCTTTATGCAGGTAATCAAAATAACCTTAGCAGAAGCCCTATAAAACATCTATGTGGCTCAAATTACCTACACAAAAAATCTCTTATTTTCCGTTACAGACCCTGGAAAGGAGGCGTTGAACAGAGTTTAATTCTTCACAGTGATAATTAACTATAGGACGTAAAAATCGTCATTGAAACTTGCGCCAAACATATGAACAGATGTCAAACATATGAACAGATCTTCGAATAGCAAAAGCTCTATAAAACATCTATGTGGCTCAAATTACCTACACAAAAAATCTCTTATTTTCCGTTACAGACCCTGGAAAGGAGGCGTTGAACAGAGTTTAATTCTTCACAGTGATAATTAACTATAGGACGTAAAAATCGTCATTGAAACTTGCGCCAAACATATGAACAGATGTCAAACATATGAACAGATCTTCGAATAGCAGAAGCTCTATAAAACATCTATGTGGCTCAAATTACCTACACAAAAAATCTCTTATTTTCCGTTACAGACCCTGGAAAGGAGGCGTTAAACAGAGCTTAATTCTTCACAGTGATAATTAACTATAGGACGTAAAATCGTCATTGAAACTTGCGCCAAACATATGAACAGATGTCAAACATATGAACAGATCTTCGAATAGCAGAAGCTCTATAAAACATCTATGTGGCTCAAATTACCTACACAAAATAATCTCTTATTTTCCGTTACAGACCCTGGAAAGGAGGCGTTAAACAGAGCTTAATTCTTCACAGTGATAATTAACTATAGGACGTAAAATCGTCATTGAAACTTGCGCCAAACATATGAACAGATGTCAAACATATGAACAGATCTTCGAATAGCAGAAGCTCTATAAAACATCTATGTGGCTCAAATTACCTACACAAAAAATCTCTTATTTTCCGTTACAGACCCTGGAAAGGAGGCGTTGAACAGAGCTTAATTCTTCACAGTGATAATTAACTATAGGACGTAAAAATCGTCATTGAAACTTGAGCCAAACATATGAACAGATGTCAAACATATGAACAGATCTTCGAATAGCAGAAGCTCTATAAAACATCTATGTGGCTCAAATTACCTACACAAAAAATCTCTTATTTTCCGTTACAGACCCTGGAAAGGAGGCGTTGAACAGAGCTTAATTCTTCACAGTGATAATTAACTATAGGACGTAAAAATCGTCATTGAAACTTGAGCCAAACATATGAACAGATGCCAAACATATGAACAGATCTTC
>CM063500.1:64824793-64854793 GCA_032207245.1 Pardosa pseudoannulata | reverse complement strand
TTGGCAATTAGAAAGTTTTGAAGCAAGAAAGTTGGGGAATTTTAAACATGTATTTTAATTTTTTATAGTTAAAGTTGCTTTTATAAACTTCAAATGCGTTTTTCTCAGAACGGTATTTTTAATAAAATGTTAAAACTTAAAATGTGATTTCTCAAAAAGTTCTTAAAATATTTTGTTGAAAATTATTATGAATGCTTTTGATAGTATTTACTAGTAAACGATCCAAAGCTTTAAATTTGGATAATTTTTAATGATGTCACACTCATAGTTAGGTATAAAGGTAATGAAAATTCATTAAAAATTCAATGTGTGTGATTTTGAAGGACCAACATTTTTTACCAAATGTAAATTAAGCAAAGATTTTAGGTGATTTACTAGTCCAGTGTATAAGAAATGTGTTGCATCAAAAAATATTGAAATAATTTAATTTATTAAAAAATTAGACCTTTAGAAAAAACCCGATTTTTTTTACTAAATTTTCTTCATTTATTAGAAATTTTATAAAAAGTTCTCTAAAATAAATATAAAAATGTAAAAACAGAACGTAAGTTCTCTGACGGATACCTTAAATATTCGTTATAGCAATCTTTTAACACTTTGTTTTAGGTTTATAATATTATATCTCAAGGAAAAAACAGTTCTATCAATCATAATGTAATAAACATTATTAGTTCTTTGTGAGGCTGCGGTAGCTTGGTTGGTAGAGCGTCAGTCTCGTAACCGAAAAGTGGCGAGTTCTGTCCTCGTCTCGGCCAAAGACCACCGTGTTGCTAATGGCAGTTGGGGCAAGTAAAATATGGCTGCATAGTCTCTCTTTCTATACAAATTATACCTCTGGGGGTTCTGAATCAAGGATGAATCGGTCTCTGGTTGATCTAAATTCTGACTTGCTTTGATGAATGATGTATGAATGAGTTCAAACGGCCCCTAAAAAGGTTGTGTCGTGTGTGTTCGAGGAAAGTCATACTTTCACCTTAACCCTTTGACAATTTCATTTTTTTCCAGAATTCGGTCAAAACAATGTCACATTTTTTTATTGCCTTTTTTTGTTCATTTTACAATTTTTAAGTAAAGATATACTATTAAAATTAACATTTTTAATATCTTTAAGCATTTATTACAACTTTTTTTCTTTCTATGAAAGCATCATAGAACTGAAGTTTACCTTAAGTCTAATCGATATCCAAGTTAATTTTTGGAATTTCAGTGAAAGTAAATCTAGGAGGCGGATCCGAAGGATTATCACAATTAATTTCATAAAATTGTCTTGCTTGACTGATTCCATCTGTACTACGATCAGATTCACCCTGATCATCTAGTAAACTTTCGCAACTATCATTTACAGGTAATTCAGTTTCTGATTCCGAGTCAGAGTTCGAATCCCAAGAAATTACCTCCATAGGCTCTGAATTATCCATTATTTTAAAGTAAAAATAAATTATTCAACTCTTGCATCAATAAAATTATCAGGCGATTAGTAAAATATAACCAGGAAGCTATACACTGAAAGATAACAATTCGTCTTCTGATACAAAACATGCGAAAAAACCAGCACTTTTGAACCAATCAGAGTAGAAAGTACCATCAACTGCAAACTATCATTTACTCGACATCTATACGAATTATTTGTTACTAAAATTGGAAAAAATACGACCGAAACAGTGCAAGCGAAATAGACATCAGATTGCCCGCACGCCGTACGGGCAAATCAGTAAAGGCCCGAAAGTTGTGCCCGTACGGCGTACGGACAAAATAGGGAATGGTTAACGGTGATTGTTAACAACGAAAGGTGCACACTTCTGCCTTAATTCGAAAAAGCAGTGCTCATTCGGGCTTGGTATGACCAAGTCATTAGATTCACAATATGTTCTTTGTAATTTTATCTTCAATTATACACAATACACCAAAATTTTCAACTAAATAGTATAGTTCTTATGTGTGAATGGAATATAAACTTAGTTAATTTAGTTTTAACTTTCTTTATAACTTACAATCTTGACACATCTTTGGCTTGACACACTGGTTTTGATGACGGACGAGACCGGCAGGACAGTAGCAACCAGGAACACAGGTCGATGTGCATAGTTTCGAACGCTGACGGTAGTTGTCACAGGTCAACTGACATCCAGATCCGCAATCATGCCATTCCATGCCAAGCGGACAAGTGGGAACTGGGAAATCGTTCAAGAATTATCGAATGATAATTATAATAGTTTAAAAAAATTATATATATATTGATGCTTATAGTAAGCGTCTTCAACGTTTTTGTGGCCAGGTGGTCATGACATTAGACTGCGATTCGGGAGAATCTCGGATCAAAACCCGGCAGGGACGCTAAAGCTCTTTTAATTTAATCTATTTTCCGTTATGTCTAGAAAGGACTAGAATAATCTTCAATTACTGGAATGGTTTTCCAGAATATTCTATGTTGGTGTAAAAGAACGAGTAGCTCAGTTTGAATTAATTTTCAGTTTGTTATCCTTCTGTGGTGTGCTAAATAAATAGCTTTGCGTTCCAGCTATTTGTGTGCCTCGTCCTTTTCCTTGACATCAACGTGACTATATATATATATATATATATATATATATATATATATATATATATATATATATATATATATATATATATATATATATATATATATATATATACATATTCATGTAATCAGAATTAATAAAATGACAACATTTACATCTGATTTTATGTTGCATATATAATTCAAAAGGGATTTACTGCAGTTTAGGATGTGGTGATCACGCAGTTTTCTGAAGATTGACGTCATACGCATCATTTCTGATTAAGGACGTTAAGGAAGTAATGTTCAGTCTTCATAAATAGTGTCGTGTATATAATTTAAATATTACAATGTATTTTCACATATTGTAACATGAATTCATTCACCTGTATTGATATTTGTAAAGTTTTATAATTATCGTAGTTTTATCTGTGGCAACACATCATCTTTATAAATATGCAAATATCTGTATATGTTGTATGCCTGTATAAGAGTCAGTGTGCCAGTAACAACAAGTTTGGTTGCATCGAGGGTGCTGATATTTGTTTATGATGATGATGATGATTTGTAGCTTTCATTATACTATCTTAAATAAATGCCTGTGTCTAGATCTAGTTGTTTTCTTTTAACTGCACCGTGGGAATCCCTTCTGAGCATGGTTTTATATATGATCCCTGTGTATACTTCTTTAAGAATCGTCGAGCCATTGCAGGGGTCCCCAAATAATTGGTGACTCGTAATTCTTCACCCTTTTTTTCCAATTGCTACATAACCGAAGTTTCGGCGTTTAAAACGGTGTTGCTTTTCTGAATTTCACTTTGAGTGAATTGATTCCTTTTGAAGCAACTATCGTTCGATGATGGAGTATACGGCTCGTCTGCTAGATGTACTTCAAAGTATGCAGAATATTTTAAATTATATACAAGACACTATTTACAAAGACTGCAGATTGACGTCAAGGGTAACCGTTGAATTCGGTTCTGTATCTATATTTATTATCGCCAAAGATGTGCATTTTGTCACATATGTCAAATTTAAGGCTATTCCCAATGCAATTGTGTGAAAAATATGACTTTACTATTTAAACAATTTAATACTCATAGTTTATGCCTTTCATTGCATTTTTACTGCTTTTATAAACTAAGTAACGATTTTTTCTGTTAAGTTCCATTTTGATTTATAAACGTTAAAAAAAGTTCTCTATAGATTTACAAATTTAAGCATTTGGTACAATCTGTGTATACGAGGGTTACTCTGAAATTTGAGATACTACATTTTTACATTTATAATTACAAAATTTTAGGTGTGTTCAAAATAGTCTCCTTCAGCATCAATGCACTTTTGTAGACGAATTTTCCACAGATTAAATGCCCAAGCCATTCATTTCTTGGAATAGATGAAAAAATACATACACAGCCACATCAATCTCTTCTTCTGAATAAAAACGACGTCCAAGTAAGTTCTTTTTTAGATTAAAGAATAACCAAAAGTCATACATAGCTAGATTAAGTGAATACGGCGGATGTTCTATCACTTTAATTTGTTTTTGTTTAAGAAACTTCGACTGTTAATCCGACTGTATGTGAAGATGCATTTTCATGGTGAAGCATTAGTCTCCTAACATTCACTGCTTGTAGATTTTGGGGAAGACATATAGTGGTATACTAGTTTGCTGTTACTGTCTTCTGTCCTTCCAATTTGATGGCTTTGATCAATTTTGTACCTCTGAAGAAAACGACATACATCAACCGCACACAATAAGACGATTTCACGCAGTAGGGCAAATTCTCAAATTATGACAGTTCTGCCTTTAGTTTCAAACGGAAGGGCAGTTTATTGTTTGTCTATTGGCTGTTGTGAACATAAAAATGAATGGGAAGGGCATTACAGTAGTTCGTGAAGTTGCGACAAATTGTCTTATGTGTTAATAAACAATTGTTTTACATTTTAAACTCAGTTACAAGCTTTTCTCAGTAGATCGATGTATATCGTTATATCGATGTATATCGATGGCTTATCGTTTATTGAATTTATAGTTGGCGATAAGAAGTTATCTAAAATAAAAAACTCACCACAGTCGTGTAAAATTCTCCATTCTCCTGCACGCCGGTTCTTGAAAATCTCACAGTCTTCTGCAAAGCTTTCAAATGCAAGGCATTTGCATTTCTCATACTCGCTTTCGTCTAAAGACTCTGATTCGGCTTTAATTGACCGTTGCATACATTCGCGCATGAACGAAAAACATGCTTCCATTTTCCTGTTCAAATCGTTCCATTCGTAGCAAGATTTGAATGGTTTCATTCTAAAAATATGTAATAGTTTTAATGAGGATTTTTCCATTTATATAAAACCCTATCAACTAAGCAGTATTTCAGATTTTACACGATATTATCTAAACCATCTTTTTCTCTTTTAAAGCAGTTTTTGGAGCAAAAGATTCTTTACTATTTTAAAATTTATTAACTTTCGAGCATAGTTTATGTATTCCAATAAGGTTATTGACTATATTAGTTTTAAAGATAGAATTATTATAGCAGAAACTGAAGTCTTGAAATTTAATAAATTAAAAACTGTAATAATACCTTTTATCAAACAAATCAAAATTAAATTTCTGCAGACTATTTATTTTGATATTTAAGTCTGAGAAGTTTGCACTTAAAGAATGAGTGCTGAAGTTTTAGAATAGAAATTGAATTGAATCTCTGCTGTTATTCGCAATACCTTAACTTAGATTGAACTACCGTATATTTCCGTGTATAAGCCGAAAATATTTCGCGATTCTTATAAGCCAAAGTGAAGGATCGATTTATATACGTATCCATGGATGTAGTATATGTGTTTCTTGGTGACTCTTTTATATCTGGAGAATAAAAGTCGCCATATCGGCAAAGATTAATGAAACTATCTTTTTAATTTAAATTGAAAATAACACAAATATATATATATAATAGCGAAACATAAATAAAATTTATAAAATTTTTGGAATGAGAAAAAAATTGAAAATACAAAAGCTGAAAAATAAATTTACAATAGAATTTACTTTTGTTATAATTGCGCAAAAATAGTAGTATCTACTACACTCAAGAACCAAAACATTATGACCACTGCTACATTTTGCAATGAACTCGTCTGGATGATTTATGCTTTGGAGGACGTTCTCTTTGGCGTCTCTGGTACCCGTGTTTGTGGTAGAGCAGACCATGAATGCTACAGCGTATCTGACCATAATTAGGGACCAGTTGCACCCTTACATGACCTCTGTTTTTCCAGCTGGAAATGGAATTTTCTAACTTGCTACAGAAGTGCTGCAATGCTTGGATCCCTTTTGTGTTAGAACTTTCGACTAAGACTTCAAAGATGGACTTCGTCTCTAAGAGAAGTTCAGTATCAGATGAGAATTTCCTTTCAGCCAGAATTTGTTTCAGGTTGGGAAAGAGGCTGTAGTCCTAGGGAGCCATATCAGGAGAATAGGGTGCATGAGGAAGAATTCTGAATTTCAGTTGATGGTGTTTTGCCATTACAATGACAACCATGCTGATGGTAGCATTGTCCTGGTGAAACAGAACTTCCTTCTTCGCCAGACCTGGTCTTTTTTTCTTTAATTTTAGAATGCAACTTACCTGAAAGATTTGCATAACTTTCAGAATTAATTGTATTGCTTTTTTTCTTCTTCTTCAGTGGTATGACAGCCCAGGATGAGCCCTGGACTTCTCAATAAGCTTTTCCAAGACATCTTTCTGGAGGCCAAATTCTTCCAGTTTTTTAACTTTAAGTACCTGAAGGTCTCTTTCCAGATAGTCTGTCCATCTCAGGTTGGGTTTTCCTCGTCTTCACTTTCCTGTAGGTTTTGCATCGAAGACCCTTTTTGTTGTTCGGTCATTGTCCATTCTGATTAGATGTCCTGCCCACTTTATTCTTTGCAATTTGAAGAAATTTATTATGTCAGGTTCATTATATAAATTATATAGTTCTAAACTTGATCTCTTGAGCCATATATTATTTTTTGTATTCCTCCAAATATACTTCTAAGGATTTTTCTTTCAAATGTCGCCAGTATCTTTTCTTCTGACGAAGTTATTGCACATGCAGGTACCACATGCATAAGTTAAAACCGATCTTTTTAGACATTTGTAAAGTAAAATTTTTGTTTTCCTTTTTATTAATTTTGATTTTATATATTTTCGTAGGCCATAAAAACATTTATTTATCATTATAACTCTCTTGTGGATTTCTGTCGTAATATCAGTTTTGTTGTTTGCCTCAGATCCTAAATAGGTGAAGCATTGAACCACCTCAAATTTATATCATTCTATTTCTAGATATTCAGTTACATACCCAGTTTTTGTGCATGACATATATTTTGACTTATTTTCATTTACTCTACGGGCCCATCTTAAGAGATAGAAAGAACTGCCCTAAAGCTGCGGGTGTCTGTAGATAATATCTATGTTATCTGCAAATGCCAACAGTTGAGTTGATTTGCTGAAGAAATTTCCTCTGGTGTTGACGTTTGCGTCTCTTACTACTTTTTCAAGTGCCAAATTAAAGAGAAGGCATGCTAAGGCATCCCCTTGTCTCACACCATTTTTAATTTCAATTGGTTGTGATACGCCATTCTGTATTTTAACCATAATTTTGGTTTCGTTTAAAGTAAGGCAAATCAGTTTCATATAATTTCTTTAGCACCCCAAAAAACTGTTGCCGTAAGATTTTCAGCAAGTACAACGCTTTTTTTGGGGGGAGGGGGGTTATTCTAGTTTGTTCTTCGCTGTCCATTGTTTTGATTGGTGCTTGGTCTTTTGAGTATAGGGATGAATCTATGTCTCATTCTCAGTTACAAAACATCTCAAAAACCAGTTGGGTTTCAGTTGTTCAGGTCCAAACATGGATTCAATATCACCAAGCGTTGAAGTTTTTCATCTAAAATCAGCAAACGTGGTATTCATCTTGCTGACAACTTTCTAATACCCAAAATATAAGTTAAAATATGATGCATTTTAATTTACAAATGAATTGGATGAAAAATATTTCCCTCATTCTACTTGCTTGGCAACGTTTTCGGATTTTTGGCGACATATTTGAACGTTACAAATATTGTTTCTTTGCAAATCAATTTCTATACAACTTTTAAATTTTAAGTAAATATTTGAAGAAAGTCGCACTCACGGCTTATGCACAGTATATTGGGAAATCTATGTTAAATAAAAACTTAGAAATTACAATGGAATGAAAATATTATATAAAGAGTAATAATACTAGGAACCTCAGTTTCATACACGTTACATTCGCTTTGTTAGATATTTCAGTGGTATAGTTGGACTGAAAGCATGTTTCTAGTGGTCCAATAGCCCAACTTCTGCCAAACTCTTGATCCCTATGTGTCACGATACCATTCGGCATTTTCATGTCGTCATTTAATTGTCTGTTGTAAAAGCCACACAAGCCCGCAATTCTGTTAATTAAGCACTTGGATACCTGTGGAAAAAAATTCGTTTCATAAAAATACATTTTACAGCAGTTATTACATGTATACACACAGACACACACACAAACACACACACACACACACACATATATATATATATATAAATATATATATATATATATATATATATATATTATATATATATATATATATATATATGTATATATATATATATATATATGTATATATTATATATATATATATATATATATATATGTATATATATATATATGTATATATATATATATGTATGTATATATATATATGTATGTATATATATATATATATATATATATATATATATGTATGTATATATATATGTATATATATATATATATGTATATATATATATATATATATATATATATATATATATATATATATATATATATATATATATATATATATGTATATATATGTATATATATGTATATATATATATATATATATATATATATATATATATGTATATATGTAATATATATATATAAACATATATATATATGTATATATGTATATATATATATATATATATAAACATATATATATATATATGTATATAATATATATATATATATATATATATATATATATATATATATATATATACACTCATGTCCATAAATTAAGGATAATGAAGTTCAGTCAAGGAAAGAGACAAAAGCAAAAAAATTTGACTTATTTGTAAAGTCTATTTATTAAACAAAAGGTAAAGAGCAAAAAAGATGCTATATGTTTGACATAATTAATAAAAATTGCGATTTTTACTCCCTGGAGCAAATTTCAAAAAAGAACCTATTTACAGAAAACAGTATAACATGGTTAGTATGATGGTTAATAAGGAGTATGTCTCCCGGACGATGCAATACAAGCGTTACAACGCCTACGCATGCTGAGTATCAGATTATCAATCTGATCTTGGGGAAAATTACACCACTCATCAAGCAATGCCCTCCGAAGTTCCGATAGACAGTTGGGAGGGGGTTGACGGGCTGCAATTCGTCGGCCAAGCATGTCCCACACATGCTCTATTGGATTCAAGTCCGATGAGTATGCTGGCCAATCCATACGGGTGATATCCTCCGATTGAAGGTATTCGTCTACAATGTTTGCACGGTGAGGTCGGGCGTTGTCATGCATATACAGAAATTCAGGACCCATGGCGCCCCGAAACAAACGTACATGTTGTTCCAGAATGACATCCCGATAGATGTGGCCTGTCATCGTTACACTCTGAACATGCAGGTCAGTTCTGGAACCAAGAATAATTCCTCCCCAAACGAGCCATCCTGCACCACCGTAACGGTGTCGTTCAATGGTGTTCTCTTGGTGGTAACGGGTACCTGGCGCTCTCCATATGAAAGTCCAGCGAGAATCAGAATGTAAACTGAACCTGGACTCGTCGGAAAACATCACACAAGACCACTGTTGCGGTGTCCACAATGCATGCTCTCTAGCCCAGCATAATCGCAGGCGACAGTGAGTTGCGGTAAGGGGAGCACATCTGACCAGGCCTACGAGCATATAGACCAATGTTCTCTAAGCGTCTGTACACGGTCTGCCTTGAAACTATCGTACCGGTAGCTGAAGAGAGCTGACGAGACAGGTCTGATGCTGTGCTCCGTCGGTTTCTTTTGGCAGTATACCAAATACCGGTCATCATTCGGCGTAGTAACTCGGGGGCGACCTGTGCTGTAACATCTACTCACATTACCATCATGTTTGAATCGTTGCCAAAGCCTGGAGATGACACTCTGGGCGATTCCAAGTTCCTCGGATACTTCCAGCTGGGTACGTCCACATTCCAGTCGTCCGATAATTCTACCACGTAAAAAATCATCCAAATGCTTCCTTTGTGCCATAACTATGCGGTTATTGCACTGAAAGGCTTTTAAAGCGCTTGTGAACAATTTTACTTCTTTGCTACCATTCCTTATATACCCCTTTCATACACTCTCGTCATTGTGACGTACTATCCGCGCCATCTGGTGGTTTCCTGCAATTTGCATATTCTTCTTCAAGATGTGTGTGATAATTCTACAGGTGAAATTTTTATTTTAGAGCTCAATTTCTGTGTGATTCTGAATTATCCTTAATTTATGGACATGAGTGTATATACATATATATATATATATATATATATATATATATATATATAATATATATATATATATATATATATATATATATATATATATATATATATAAGACAAAGACGAGTGGTTAAGACATGGAAGAATACCGATGTAGTTTCCCACGATGGTCAGCACGTGCATACGCAGCTGTGGAATAAGTTTCCAAGAATAATTAAGAAGCAGCTGTTGACTTCGAGTTTTCGTGGGGACCCCAGCGGAGGAGTTATAGATCACGGCGAAAGCATAACGGTCAAACCCAGACAGAGATGTAGCAGTGAGTTATGGGAACAGGGGCTAAAAAAATGTCAGCTTTCACAAAAGGGGCTAGTTTAATGAGCCGACCTGCACGCCCGAAGTGGGAACGAAGACTGGTGTTAGTGTTGTAAGTACAATACAACAAAGACACATTTGATTTCATATATAAAAACTTCCCAATTGTAATCCTTCTGTCCATGGCTATGCCATTTAGATATTCTTTGTTCTCATTTTGTGATGACCAGCTTGAAAGATATTACCAACAAAATTTCCCACCGAGAAGTGTCTTTCTTGGCTTTGCTACCTAAGCAAATCTACTTGTCTACTTCTGCGTGAACTTTTTACTTTGTATAATTCCTATCGAAGGTGTGTCTTTCTGATATCTCTTTATCATTAATGAGTTCCAACTAATTTTAATTATAACTCGCTTAATTCTTAACCCCCATTACTAAACCTGACATAATAGTATATATATATATATATATATATATATATATATATATATATATATATATATGGGGGGGTAAAATTTATTTCCTCCTGTCATAATGATTATTTAGCCCCTGTTGTTTTTACTTGCCCGGGGTACTGGGCAAGAAGAAGTCTAATCAGCTAGCAGTAATAACGATGCAGTCGGCCCACATTGAAGATAAAGGCACAAGTTTAATTAAAACTTTATTTTAGAGCTACTGAAAAAGGACATCTTACTAGTCAACGACAGTCAAGAGAAAGACCACAAAAATCACTCTGCTCGAACAGAGGTGCACCCCACAGCGAAGACAGAAAGAATTTTCCCAAGGGACAAGAAACTTAGTCAGCAAATTAAACTGTTAAGATCAGGAAAATCGCATAGCCATTTGCCGGCGACCGCTGGAAAACGTGTTGAATAGACAGAAAATGTACATCTTTAGCACAGAAAGATTTGGGAAATGTATCGAAAGAATTTTAAGTCAAGGACACTCCTTTGATTAAGACATTTAGAGGCTGGGAAAAAGATTTTAAGGAATTAGAATGGGAGAGAGGAGGTTTTTAAGGAAATATTAAAGTTAAATAATTTTGATATATCACATGCATACATAAATATATGTTTGAGAATGTATATTTGTAAATAGAGAGAGACACAGAGAAAATGAGATAAATGTACCTTTATTTTTGAATTATCCAGTTTGTCCCACGTGACATCGAAGTTGTATTTCAAAGATCTGAAGAAGAGGGTGTTTCCGTATTCCTTTAGTTCTATGTGCGAAAATTTCTGCGAAACTAACCACAAGCTC
Organism: Pardosa pseudoannulata; assembly: GCA_032207245.1. Lineage (NCBI taxonomy): Eukaryota > Metazoa > Arthropoda > Arachnida > Araneae > Lycosidae > Pardosa > Pardosa pseudoannulata. Next base: position 64,843,129 of record CM063500.1, on the reverse strand, counting down.
CTTATAGGTACTTTGGTGTTTTTAACAGTCACAGTGTCGATACCCGGTCCGAAAGTAATGATTAGACCGTCTACGTTTATAATAAGGTGCCGGTAACAAATAACAGGGCTTTTAGAGGAGCATATCTTGTGCACTGAAATATAAAATCAAAGGTAATAAAGACTAAATGTTTCGCAAGCTGCAGATCTGACTTAAAGCGTAAAATAAAGCCTTACGGGATTTTTGAGTTGGTTTGCAAAGAAGAATATAATATAATTTTTTTAAATGACAAAAATTTTCAAAAAAGGAATTAAAAGGAAATTGTATTAAAAAAAATCTAATCTTATAAATGAACAAACTTATATAGCCCGTCATATGTCGGGATCAATAAAATTTTTAATTTTCTAGACTTGTAAAGTACCCTATGAGACAGATAAAAAAAATGGTTTCTTTTTTGGCTAAGATTTATCTTGCCAAAAAAGAAAATTATCCACTATATAATAAAAGCCTAAGTTATCTGTTCGTCTGCCCCGAATTTGTGAAGCGGTTGTACCTGGAATGAATAGAGGCATCTATATTGGATTCTCGATGAGTTAGGTTTAGCAACATTCGAAATCCACCCCTTCCCCCCTTTTTTATCATTTATTGCCATTATTTGAAGCCCTATTTTCCCCGTTTAAGAGGAGGCGATTAAACTTATCAATTTGTCTCATAATAAATAGGTAAAAATAACATTTTTTCCAGCATTATGACGCCCTTCCTTTAATCATCTCATTTAACAATTTCTTATTTTAAATTATTTAAATATCTTATTTTAAATTCTTATTTTAAATTATTTAAAACGTTCGAAATCCACCCATTCCCTTCTTTTCGAGTGCTTAATGCCATTATTTCAAGCCCTATTTTCTCCTGTTAAGAGCAAGCGATTAAATGTATCAATTTATCACATAATAAATAGGTAAAAATATCATTTTTTTCTAGCATTTTTATGACTTCATTCTTTTAACCATTTCATTTAATTATTTCTTATTTTAAATTATTTAAATATCGTCTGCATTATTTTCATACGTTTTATCACTGAACTTAGATATTACGTCAATAATTTTCTTTTGCATTTGGCTTTAATAATAGATTATGTATATATGTGAAAATTTAAAATTTAATCATCTATTAAATTTTAAATTTTCCGTAATATGATCCCGTCATATTACGGACTATATGCTAGTTTTTAATAATTATCTGCTTAACATTCAATAACTCTTTCTTAGTATTAACATAAAGTTCTATCTTACCAGTAACAGAAAAGGATTCGAGAGTTTGCTCTTTCACTAGCACATGACTGCATGTGTCGTATTTGTATGTATGTCCATCGAAAGTCTTCAACATATTTCCCAAAATTTCGCATGTATCTGTGTCTGAAAAATAAAAAAAATTTAACATTGAAACAAAATGTTTGTTGCAGCACAATACAACAAATGGTTTACTGCATATCAGGCATTAAATTTGTTAAATTAGTGTTTAAGGTTATTATCTAAACACCTAGTTGAAAGTTGAATACAATTCAATTATGGTGATTGGAACTTTAGGTCCAATAGAGAATCCAATAGGAACTTTAGGTCCAATAGAGAATCCAATAGGAACTTTAGGTCCAATAGAGAATCCAATAGGAACTTTAGGTCCAATAGAGAACCCAATAGGAACTTTAGGTCCAATAGAGAATCCAATAGGAACTTTAGGTCCAATAGAGGATCGAATAGGAACTTTAGGTCCATTAGACTTTAGGTCCAATTCCTGTCTCTCTCTTTCGGCCCTCATCGGTTTTCCGTCCTATTTGGTGCAACGAGCAAAATTCCTTCTCCTTTTTTCTTCCTTTCGGCTCGCGTGGTTCGCTCCAACCTTATTAATTATGGCGTCAGGAGGTCCGCTGTGCATCCAGTATTTTTCCAAATTCCCTCCTCTTAGCAGCGCCCGTCTTCTCCGTTCGCTCGTGGATCGCACCTGCGTCGCGACGAGCGCGGGCTGGGTACTTCGACGGGCCTAGTGCAAGGTGGGTAGCCCTATACTCGCTTTCTGCCCACCGCCGCCTGTATCAGCCTGGAGTGCTTCACGGCCATATGGGCTCGGATTGTCCAATAGAGCCGCTTGATTGTCCAATACAGAATGAAAGAGTTTCAAGAAAGGTGAAAATATTGGATTTTATTGTGTTCCTAATGATTCTACATTGAGTCCAATAGAGAACCCAATAGGAACTTTAGGTCCAATAGAGAATCCAATAGGAACTTTAGGTCCAATTCCTGTCTCTCTCTTTCAACCCCCATCGGTTTTCCGTCCTGTTTGTGTTGCAACGAGCAAAATTCCCTCTTTACTCTACTTAGAGCCGCTTACTATAGAGCCGCTTGATTGTCCAATACAGAATGTGCGCATGACATCAGGTGCAGCAAAAATTGCAGCTCAGCTTTCTCGTTGACAAAACAATTGAATTTCCTTCTGATTGTGCTTGTTATTGTGATTTTAATTTTGTCAATCATCTGAAAATGGTAACGAGCCGTTGTACATATGGTTGTACTAAGAGTTTCAAGAAAGGTAAAAATATTGGATTTTATTGCGTTCCTAATGATTCTACATTGAATCCAGTAGAGAACCCAATAGAAACTTCTGGTCCAATAGAGAATCCAATAGGAACTTTAGGTCCAATAGAGAATCCAATAGGAACTTTAGGTGCAATAGACTTTAGGTCCAATTCCTGTCTCTCTCTTTCGGCCCCCATCGGTTTTCCGTCTTGTTTGGTGCAACGAGCAAAATTCCCTCTCCTGTTTTCTTGCTTTCGGCTCGGGTGGCTCTCTCCACCCTCATTAATTCCGGCGTCAGGAGGTCCGTTAAGCATCCAGTAGTTTTCCAGATTCCCTCCTCTTGTCTTCTGCGTTCGCTTGTGGATCGCACCTTCGGCGCCACGAGCGCAGGCAGGGTACTTCGACGGGACTAGTGCAAAGTGGGTAACCCTATACTCCTGTTCTGCCCACCGCCGCCGGAATCAGCCTGGAGTGCCTCACGGCCATATGAGCCCGGATTGTCCAGTAGAGCCGCTTGATTTCCAATAGAGAATGTGCGCATGATGTCAGGTGCAGCAAAAATTGCAGCTCAACTTCCTCGTTGGCAAAACAATTGAATTTCCTTCTGATTGTGCTTGTTATTGGGGTTTTAATTTTGTCAGTTATCTGAAAATGGTGACAAGCTGTTGTACGTATAGCTGTACTAATCGTTTCAAGAAAGGTAAAAATATTGGATTTTATTGCTTTCCTACAGATCCTACATTGCGAATGCTTTGGATAAAAGCTTTGAAAAGGCAACACTGGACTCCGAGTTCTTCTTCGAGAATTTGAGGCAAACATTTTCAGAATGGTAATATAAAACGTTAGCCGTACTGTGATGTAATAGATTATATAAAGTTATTATTCTCTAAAGTTTTTTTATTATTATTACTAAGGTTTTTTTTATATTCCAAATGTATTTTCTATCCTTTTGTGAGAAGTACTGTACTATAAATGTAATTATGTTTTGTCCTTAAAATGATCAGGTTTTGCACATTTTTATTAGATTCTTATTTATGTAATAGTTTATTGTTCCTGTTAACATAATAAAAGTAGTTATGCATTGATTATGATACTTAATAGTACTGAGTAAAGAGTTTAATTTTTAAAAAATGTATACATAATTTTGTAAGTGCTAAAAAAATCTATTTTCATTTACTTGGCCAGTTTCTGATGTTTCCTTCCCCTTCCCTTAAATGAAATTTAGTTTTATTGTATACTTGATCCATATCGAAGCTCATGAGATACAATGAAAACAAGCAATGTTTTGCCAGCGAAAATTTGAGTTGTAGTCAGCACTCCTATTTGTTTACAAACATGCACTTTCTTTATAGAACATCGTCGCATACGTCATATAAAACACGAAATGCCAGTTGTGATGTTCACTCTGGTATTTTCTTTTGTGGTATTACTGTGATTTTGTGGTATTTTTGTGATATCACAAATTACAATTTACAAATTTGGCCAAATGGTAATAAAAAATAGAAACTTCCTACATAAAAAGCAATCTGATGTGGATACTCTATGACTTCATTGTAGGTTTATTATATCCCAAATCGTTTTCACTTCCTAGTCCAAAGTAAAGTAAATATTATGAATTTCAGGGATCAAATTTCAAAGAAAATGTTTATTATGACCAAAATTGACAAAATTTTGATCATATTAAGCGTTACATTTGTATGTCTGTACGTACAAGTAAACTTTATTTCTGAAACTTTAAATATTCTTTTTCATCATTATTGTACTAGTTGTGACTAGTTTACTCTTAAGACTCTATTCGTTACAGGGTTGCCAACCTCCAACCAATGGAATCAGGAATCAGCATTGATGAACCTACTCCCCCTTCTCCCCAGTACTTTTCACCATCTGATAAAAAAATATTAAAAAAAACACGAAAAATATAAATATTTTAAGCAATTTACAGTGCACCAGATTAAAAATATATAATTTTCAAAATTAAGAATTTAAAACTTAGCAAATGATTTTCATTTTTAACCTTAACGAAACTTAGTAATACATATACAGGGGTCTGTTCAAAGAAAAAACTGAGTCCACTTTTGGACTCTTCCGAAAAAAGCAATATGAAAAAAAATGGACCCTTAACAAAAATCTATGTTTAAAAGTGTTTTAGTAAACAAATTTTTACAAAAATATCAAAATTTGAAAGTATTTTCATAAAAATAGAAATTTAAAAAAAAAAACTGGACACACTTCCTGATACAAAAAAATGCAGACTTACCATAAAAATGCAAATTTGTAGACATAGTTCATATACACAAAATTACCGTACAACAGAAACTATTTAAAAGCAAAGTGAATTTTCCCAAAATAATTTTATTAAGAAATCTCAGTATTTTGGTTTAGGGCCAACATTGTACATTTTTTTTCCAGATGCTAACTGTTCCTTATTAAAATTCTTTTGATAACAAAATTTTCTATTTTTCCGTAATTTTTGCAGCAACGTCCGTAATTCCGTAATCATTAGCTAGAAAGCGGAATAATTCCGCAGAATCCGGAATCGTTGGTAACTCTGTCGTTACGTGCTAGTATTTATTTCTTTAGCTAGTATGTATAGTATGTAGCTAGTATGTATGTATTTCTTTTGGTTGAAATCTGCTTTCTAAATAACGAAAAATTTCAAGACCTTAAAAACAAATAGCCGTAAAATAATGAAATTTTGTATTTAGGACTGTTATAACGAAGAAACATCTTTCGTAGTTTCATCAGAGCCAGATACAGTGGATCCCCTCCCATGTAGATATAGAAGGGAACGAAATGGCATATATAGTGGCCAAAGTGGGAGCCAGTGCGGTATTAGTTCCACTTAAACCTCTTACCTATACAGAGATTTATTCACAAGCTAAGTTGAGTGGGCAGGCAATATGGTCTACTCCTCCAGAGCATCAATGGTATCGGAACTATTGACCTCGCGGTTCTTTGGCACTTAAATGCGACAGGCAAGGACAAACTGCAATCTCCCGTTTACTCAGAGGACACCTCAAAACAATGACCTTCTCAGATGGTTGAAAAGCTTTCGACACTTGTACCAAGTGCTCCTCTGAGCAGTCGTCACCATCTCACATTTTAGAGTGCTTGGGACTAAGATATCAGGATCTCCTTGGAGATCCGTTGATGGTATTGAATTTAGTCAGGGTTTTTGGAATCATGTACCTAGTCTAGCACTGCTGGACTCTAGGGCTAGGTGAAGAAGATAACGAAGAGCTATGCATGTATATATGTACTTTTATATCTGGAATAAGTTCTGGAATAAGTTATTTTCCTAACGTAGCTAGACTTACAAACACTATATGCCTTTATGCCAACCCAAGGCTACGAAGCTTTTACCGATTTAGAACCACCCATGTGTTAGAACCATCTTAAGCACATGTAGCTTAAGGTATGCTACGGAATCAAGTGACATTACCCCCTCTGGGTCCTCCTAATTTAGACTCAGGTACCAAGCAGAAGACCCCCCCCCAGGCTTGGACTAAAATCTTATATTTAGAACTATTGTGATATTTAGTTTTGCTCCTTATCTTTAGAGTGCCCTTTGCATTCTACACAACGAAAATTTTCTATATAACGTATGTAAGCGTTGTAGGGTGTAAATGAAAAAAGTTTAATCGTAAAATATTGAAATTTTATATTTTGAACTATAGTAACATTTAGCTGTGCACCTCCTCCTTTGATTGAAATTTGCTCTCTAAATAACGAAAAATTTCAAAATAACGTATATTAATGCTGTATGCATGACTCAAAAAAAGAATAGCTGTAAAATAATGGAATTTTGTATTTAGGATTGTTATAACGTATAGCTATGCATGTATGTTTGTAAGTTTATATCTCGAATAATTAATAAGAAAACTAATAACAAAATATATTTTAGGTTTTTGTTTTGTATTCAGAATTTTTATAACGTCTAGCTTTGTCGTAATCTTTTTTATTTCAATTTAAACTCTACATAACGAAAAATTTTAATATAAAGCTATTAACGCTGTGGACCATAACTCAAAAACAATATGCAGTAAAAAGTTAGAATCTCGTATTTTGGACTATTGTGATATTTAGTTTAGATTCTTCTCTCTTGACTGCCCTATGCATTCTATATAAAGCATGTAAACGTTGTAGGAGGCAAATGAAAAAAAATGTGTGACTAGAAACAGGATAAAGTCGATTGCTATATTTAAAAAGCTTTTATTTCTATATACAGCAAAAAAGCAATTGGAAATACTGGTGGAAAGATAACTATATGGTTATTCTTCGTATTTATTTCTCATAGCAGCATTCATTATTTGCCTTGACGCTACTTTTGATAAGAAATGAACAAATTACAATTGTTATTTACAACCATTTGGAGAAAATGGTAAGGCCATGGATGTAGAACTAATGTATTTAAAAATAATGTTTCTTTTTCTGGCAAAAATCATTGAAAGTAGAATAAAAATTTAGAGGGAACGTTGGCTCCTTCTTGACGATTTATTATGAAATAACCAAAGGAAAATCTTGCAAAAATAAATAGAATACCAATATTAAAAATCATAACATTCCGTCTTTACGTTTAGATACTCCCATTAAATAATATATTGTATAATTCATTTAAAAAAAAAATGAAGATAATACCTGACTGTTCGTCCGTTGAGCAGTTCACTGGATGTACTGGTGGTAGTAATTCAGGTAGTGTAGGTACTAGAGGCAAAGGAAGAAAAGAAAATGAACAGTTAGTAAAAATTAAATAGTTAACCATTGTCGTATATCCCTCTCCAAATTTAGGTATTTGCCTGATATCATATATAGTGGTAATTATTTGATTAGTACATGACTAATAATTATTTGGTTTGCTTAGAGTAAATTATTTAAGTTAAAATTTAACCACAGGTTCTTGAGAGGCTGTAGACTTTTTTCATGATATATGAACCAATGACCTAAAAAATAAATAAAAGGCTGATTCGATAATCAACCAATTAACAAAATTTATTTACACTTTAAATTCTACTGATCAATGAATGTTAGCAATTTCATTCTCAAAATTAATCACTTGTACACATAATCCTGAACTATAATTTGTTTATTCAAAATTTTATTTTTGAAGAGAGGACCCTGATAAATTATTTAAATTAAAATTTAACCGCAGGTTCTTGAGAGGCTATAGACTTTTTATGATACAAGAACCAATGACCTAAAAAATAAACAAAAGACTGATTCAATAATCAACCAATTAACAAAATTTATTTACACTTTAAATTCTACTGATCATTGAATGTTAGCAATTTCATTCTCAAAATTAATCACTTGTACACATAATCCTGAACTATAATTTGTTTATTCAAAATTTTATTTTTGAAGAGAGAACCATGATAAATTATTTAAGTTAAAATTTAACCACAGGTTCTTGAAAGGCTATAGACTTTTTTATGATACAAGAACCAATGACCTAAAAAATAAATAAAAGACTGATTCAATAATCAACCAATAAACAAAATTTATTTACACTTTAAATTCTACTGATCAATGAATGTTAGCAATTTCATTCTCAAAATTAATCACTTGTACACATAATCCTGAACTATAATTTGTTTATTCAAAATTTTATTTTTGAAGAGAGGACCCTGGTAAATTCATAAAAATTATAAAATCAAAAATAAAGGAAGTCTGATACATGCAAATGGAATGGGGACAACTCATGACTCATCATCAGGTAAGGCCTTGATATGTAGAGAGGATATACATGTGAGACGTTAAATCTTATGCTAGAGCTCAGGGGCACAGTGGCGTTGTCGTTGGGCAGCTGGGCTTGTGGGGGACACTTTCAGTCCTCCTCGATGACTTCCTTTTTCTGGCAAAGTAGATCTTGTTCCCTTGATGACTAATGTTTTGGTAAGATAATTAGCTTTCTCTCTACCTTCTGCTTTCTTCTAAACAGCTTTCTCTACTTGCCCTCTCTCTTTTTCTGCCCGATCTCTCTTTTTCTCTCTCCACCCTAGCTTTTAGCTGCATACATATTTTATTTCATTGATTACGGCCCTCCTTCCAAACGCAAAATTAAAATAGCCTTCATTCGTCTTACTTAATTTGCTGCCTCAGATATGCTCCATCCATGTTAAAAATATCACTAACTTTTATTACAGCCTCTCTTGCGAACCTTACTTTTGCGTCGCTTGTAAATCTTTCCTAAGCTTTACTCATCCCTGGAGTCATCGTTGCAGGCACCGTTCTTATCTCCGTCTAGCAATCATAGACCTCCATGAAGATTCATAAACCATCCCTTATCTTTTTTCAGACTCCTTTGATCGTCTCTTCTCAATTTCCGCCAACATGTATGAGGCTTGATTCAACATATATCAATTAATTAATCCATAAAACTTTGTTATACATTTTTAATATTGAACCTCCTTATTACAACCATATGGTCAATGAAAATAAACGGAAGAATAAAAAATTAAATAAAAAAAGAATAACACAACACATATGTAACCAGTAAAAGTTACTTTTAACTGATAACACGTGGAAGTATCCCATATTTTTCAGTTGCCAGGGCTTGTTTGGCAACTTAAATTTACTGCTTTCATGTCTTGGAAAGTAACTCACTAGAGCACTATAACCAGGCAAAATACGTAACGAAAATCCTTTATTTTCATCTAAAATGAAGAGAACCATCGGACATGTCTGCTATAGACAAGAGATCTGCTGATTTGTGAAATTACCGGATTGATTAGAGTGAGAATCAAATAGATATCTTTTCACGAGAAAGAAGTTTAAATGGTAGCTCTTCTGAGGTCTATAAAATAATTCGTGGTGGAATAATTGTAAACAATTGCATAAATATTGCAAGAGTATGTGGCTTCAAATTTTCAGAAATGATACCTGGTTCAAGAAAAAGAAAGAAAGAGTTACGTACAACAGTTATTAATTCAGACTTTAATTTTGAAAAGTGTGTAAGGAATTCAATCTTATACATAAACTTGGATGTTTTGATTTGGATGCCTGAGAAAGTTAAGGTGAAATATATAGAAGGTAAATTGGGAGACAGTTAAGAAACTTTTGCAGAAATTCATATTGACTTTCGCGATTGACTTTCATCTCAAAGTTTGGAGGTGTATCGCAATTCTCTTAGCAGCATGATTTTGCCCTATTCCAGGTCATAATTCGACGCTTACTCCTGTTACAAATTCTCGAATTTTCCAAATGTAGCTGAATAAGAAATACGACATATTCATTAATACACATCTCTCTTTGTTTGGATGTAATATGTTACTTTTTATGTTAAGTCAAACATTCATTACCAGTAGCACATGTTACTTGAATTCCTGGACAAATTACACTGCCATTGCACAAGAGCTCTCTTTCAAGACATTCTCCTTCATCTGGACAAAAAACAGCTGTCTCGGGGCACTTAACACAGTTACAATAGCATCTAGAATCCATCACTGCTATTTCATCCTAAAAGGCAATACGTATTAATATTTGTATTTTGAGGGGTAAAAGTAAATTTAACTTAAAGTGCTATAATACAAGTTCGGATGAATAGTAAAACAAATATCGATTAATTTTCTATATCAAATAAACATATTACCTATCAAGACTTAAATGCTTCATCATTTTAAGTTCCAGTACATCTTCATCACAGACATTTTATGATGCCTCACAAATCAAATAAATCAAAAATCAAAGCAAATATTGATTAATTTTCAATGTTAAGTAAACATAGTACCTATCGAGGCTTAAATGCAGAATTTCCATACAGGTCGAAAAATATTATTATTAAATAGTCACTTTACAATAATGAAAAATACGAGAAAACCAGAAAAGGAAAGGAGAAAATATCGAAAATATCGTACGCCGTTCGGGCAAACCAGTTGAGGTCAATTTTGAGTAGCACTTACAAGGGCAAACCGCTTAAGGGGATAAAAATAGCAATTTTGGTCTTAAGCATATTTAGCCTTAGAATGAGTAAAAAGATTAGCAATAAAAAATACAAACAAGAAAATGTTAAACTTATTTTCAAGATATAATACAGAATAATGTTTTTAATTATATTTTCAAATACTATAATCCAAAAAGAATCGACCGAATGAACTGACTGTAATGAACCGAATGACCGAACCGACTGCACCGAATGAATGAAAATGAATCAAATGAACGAAAGTTCATATACAGAAGAGACTGTTTACCAGATATTGTCTTCTTCCCTTTACTCAAAATTCACCTTTAAAACGTTTATCAATTTTTATATTGTTTCTAAAGTCCTTAATAAATAGCAAATTTAATGTGAGAAGATAAAATGGCTTACATTAGACATATAAATGCAAGGATTTTATTTCTAATATTTTAACCCTTTCTAAGGTTATAGTAACATATTTACAATAGTCTTAGAAGGGGTGAAATGATTACAATATTAGTGTGACATTTCTACACCCCCTTTGCTTCCCAAAGCGGTTTTGTTAAAGCCCAGGCCAAGGCGACTTTCTGTCTGGGTTTTTGACACTATACTACAAAAGGTTTTCGCTTGTACCGCGCCTTGAGATGTCCGAGGTGATTGGAAAGTCGGACGGGACATTGAAATGTCAGACTGTGAGGCGCCACCAAAGTAACCAATCAGAGGTTACCAGGACGGTATCGCCGGAAGGAAAAGCCAGTGGGAAGAGGGAAAGGTGACGTCAGGCGGCGCGAGTTTTTCGCCTGAGAGAGTCTCCAGAAGATAAGATATGGAGGTTCGACTTCTGGCGGTTGTTTTTTTTTCTTGCGAGCTTTTCTCCAGTTTTGTGTGAGACTCAAGGAGAACCAGTTATACCCCTCTACAACTGTATCTATCGGCACCTGTCCGCAAATTGTTTTTTTGGCTTCGCCTTGAACCAGGGACTTTTAGGTCCGCACCAGCTCACATGAGCCTTATGACTTCCATTCGGAAAATTTGTACGTAACTCCATTTTAATCAAGAATAAACGTTGTTATTGTTCTAAGCTGTACGTCGTGTCATAACTACTTCAACATCCACACGCTATCCGAGGATCTTGTGACGTCACATTAGCAACAATAGATACATAAAACAAACTAATAAAATAATTATCACCCTCAAAAAGTTGACTGAAAATTAAGATGATGCACTGTGAATAAACTCATTAATACTAACTCGTAAAGAGGTATCATAACTCTTAAAGGCAGAAAATTCTTGCTGAAAGTTTTCTTTTTTAACCTGTCGTAAGTTTATAAATACGATAAAAAATGTGATACTAAACTTTGTATGAAGACTTGTTTCCTGTGTTATAAAATCATAAAATTATTATTCTAAGTTGATTACAATAAAAAATATATAATAATTAATATAGGCAAAACTATGTAGTATCGCTGTCTGTAAAATTTTAAAAAATTCTACTCGATCGATATACACTCATGTCCATAAATTAAGGATAATGAAGTTCAGGCAAGGAAAGAGACAAAAGCAAAACAAATTTGACTTATTTGTAAAGTCTATTTATTAAACAAAAGTTAAAGAGCAAAAAAGATGCTATATGTTTGACATAATTAATAAAAATTGCGATTTTTACTCCCTGGAGCAAATTTAAAAAAAGAACCTATTTACAGAAAACAGTATAACATGGTTAGTATGATGGTTAATACGGAGTATGTCTCCCAGACGATGCAATACAAGCGTTACAACGCCTACGCATGCTGAGTATCAGATTATCAATCTGATCTTGGGGAAAATTTACGCCACTCATCAAGCAATGCCTTCCGAAGTTCCGATAGACAGATGGGAGGGGGTTGACGGGCTGCAATTCGTTGGCCAAGCATGCCCCATACATGCTCTATTGGATTCAAGTCCGGTGAGTATGCTGGCCAATCCATACGGGTGATATCCTCCGATTGAAGGCATTCGTCTACAATGTTTGCACGGTGAGTCGGGCGTTGTCATCCCTATACAGAAATTCAGGACCCATGGCGCCCCGAAACAAACGTACATGTTGTTCCAGAATGACATCCCGATAGATGTGGCCTGTCATCGTTACACTCTGAACATGCAGGTCAGTTCTGGAACCAAGAATAATTCCTCCCCAAACGAGCCATCCTGCACCACCGTAACGGTGTCGTTCAATGGTGTTCTCTTGATGGTAACGGGTACCTGGCGCTCTCCATATGAAAGTCCGATTAAAATCAGAATGTAAACTGAACCTGGACTCGTCGGAAAACATCACACAAGACCACTGTTGCGGTGTCCACAATGCATGCTCTCTAGCCCAGCATAATCGCAGGCGACAGTGAGTTGCGGTAAGGGGAACACATCTGACAGGCCTACGAGCATATAGACCAATGTTCCCTAAGCGTCTGTACACGGTCTGCCTTGAAACTGTCGTACCGGTAGCTGAAGAGAGCTGACGAGACAGGTCTGATGCTGTGATCCGTCTGTTTCTTTTGGCAGTAACTGCCAAATACCGGTCATCATTCGGCGTAGTAACTCGAGGGCGACCTATGCTGTAACATCTACTCACATTACCATCATGTTTGAATCGTTGTCAAAGCCTGGAGATGACTCTCTGGGCAATTCCAAGTTCCTCGGATACTTCCAGCTGGGTAGGTCCACATTCCAGTCGTCCGATAATTCTACCACGTAAAAAATCATCCAAATGCTTCCTTTGTGACATACCTATGCGGTTATTGCACTAAAAGGCTTTTAAAGCTCTTGTGAACAATTTTACTTCTTTGCTACCATTCCTTATATACCCCTTCATACACTCTCGTTATTGTGACGTACTATCCACGCCATCTGGTGGTTTCCTGCAATTTGCATATTCTTCTTCAAGATGTGTGTGATAATTCTACAGGTGAAATTTTTATTTTAGAGCTTAATTTCTGTGTGATTCTGAATTATCCTTAATTTATGGACATGAGTGTACTTAAATTTTCATCCGCACGTACATATTTGCATTATCTATAGAATGAAATAGGATCACTCGTGTAATAAAACAGACTGTTTTTAATGAATAATTAATAATAATTTCATTCTGGTACCAATTATTTTCTAACTTTTTATACCAAAAAATTTCTCTTATAAAAAGAATTCATTAGATTACTGTACATTAAGTAGTACAATATTGCTAATACTCTGGATTAAGTTATTTTCCAGGCTGTAATCTAAATTAATTAATATAAATTCTACTGTATAAATATACTGATTTACAAATCTTAAGAAACAGGTGGGTTTTTTGCCATAACTCTCCGAGAAATCATCTGAGAGACATGAAAGGAAGTCTGATACATGCAAATGGAATGGGCACAACTCATGACTCGTCATCAGGTGAGGCCTTGATATGTAGAGAGGATATAGATGAGAGACGTTAAATCTTATGCTAGAGCTCAGGGGCGCAGTGGCGTTGTCGCTGGGCAGCTGGGCTTGTGGGGGACACTTTCAGTCCTCCTCGATGACTTCCTTTTTCTGGCAAAGTAGATCTTGTTCCCTTGATGACTAATGTTTTGGTAAGAGAATTAGCTTTCTCTCTACCTTCTGCTTTCTTCTAAACAGCTTTCTCTACTTGCCCTCTCTCTTTTTCTGCCTGATCTCTCTTTTTCTCTCTCCACCCTAGCTTTTAGCTGCATACATATTTTTTTTTCATTGATTACGCCCCTTCTTCCAAACGCAAAATTAAAATAGCCTTCATTCGTCTACTTAATTTGCTGCCTCAGATATGCTCCATCCATGTTAAAAATATCACCAACTTTTATTACAGCCTTTCTTGCGATCCTTACTTTTGAGTCGCTTGTAAATCTTTCCTAAGCTTTATTCCCCCCTGGAGTCATCGTTGCAGGCACCGTTCTTATCTCCGTCTAGCAATCTTAGGCCTCCCTGAAGAGTCATAAACCATCCTTTAACTTTTGTCAGACTCCTTTGATCCTCTCCTCTCAATTTCTGCTAACATGTATAAGGCTTGATTCAACATATATCAATTAATTAATCCACAAAACTTTGTTATACATTTTTAATATTGAACCTCCTTATTACAACCATATGGTCAATGAAAATAAACGGAAGAATAAAAAATTAAATAAAAAAAGAATAACACAACACATATGTAACCAGTAAAAGTTACTTTTAACTGATAACACGTGGAAGTATCCCATATTTTTCAGTTGCCAGGGCTTGTTTGGCAACTTAAATTTACTGCTTTCATGTCTTGGAAAGTAACTCACTAAAGCACTATAACCAGGCAAAATACGTAACGAAAATCCTTTATTTTCATCTAAAATGAAGAGAACCATCGGACATGTCTGCTATAGACAAGAGATCTGCTGATTTGTGAAATTACCGGATTGATTAGAGTGAGAATCAAATAGATATCTTTTCACGAGAAAGAAGTTTAAATGGTAGCTCTTCTGAGGTCTATAAAATAATTCGTGGTGGAATAATTGTAAACAATTGCATAAATATTGCAAGAGTATGTGGCTTCAAATTTTCAGAAATGATACCTGGTTCAAGAAAAAGAAAGAAAGAGTTACGTACAACAGTTATTAATTCAGACTTTAATTTTGAAAAGTGTGTAAGGAATTCAATCTTATACATAAACTTGGATGTTTTGATTTGGATGCCTGAGAAAGTTAAGATGAAATCTATAGAAGGTAAATTGGGAGACAGTTAAGAAACTTTTGCAAAAATTCATATTGACTTTCGCGATTGACTTTCATCTCAAAGTTTGGCAATGTATCGCAATTCTCTTAGCAGCATGATTTTGCCCTATTCCAGGTCATAATTCGACACTTACTCCTGTTACAAATTCTCGAATTTTCCAAATGTAGCTGAATTAGAAATGGCATATTCATTAATACACATCTCTCTTTGTTTGGATGTAATATGTTATTTTTTATGTTAAGTCAAACATTCATTACCAGTAGCACATGTTACTTGAATTCCTGGACAAATTACACTGCCATTGCACAAGAGCTCTCTTTCAAGACATTCTCCTTCATCTGGACAAAAAACAGCTGTCTCGGGGCACTTAACACAGTTACAATAGCATCTAGAATCCATCACTGCTATTTCATCCTAAAAGGCAATACGTATTAATATTTGTATTTTGTGGGGTAAAAGTAAATTTAACTTAAAGTGCTATAATACAAGTTCAGATGAATAGTAAAACAAATATCGATTAATTTTCTATATCAAATAAACATATTACCTATCAAGACTTAAATGCTTCATCATTTTAAGTTTCAGTACATCGTCATCACAGACATTTTATGATGCCTCACAAATCAAATAAATCAAAAATCAAAGAAAATATTGATTAATTTTCAATGTTAAGTAAACATAGTACCTATCGAGGCTTAAATGCAGAATTTCCATACAGAAATGTCGAAAAATATTAATACTAAATAGTCTCTTTACAATAATGAAAAATACGAGAAAACCAGAAAAGGAAAGGAGAAAATATCGAAAATATCGTACGCCGTTCGGGCAAACCAGTTGAGGTCAATTTTGAGTAGCACTTACAAGGGCAAACCGCTTAAGGGGTTAAAAATAGCAATTTTGGTCTTAAGCATAATTAGCCTTAGAATGAGTAAAAAGATTAGCAATAAAAAATACAAACAAGAAAATGTTAAACTTATTTTCAAGATATAATACAGAATAATGTTTTTAATTATATTTTCAAATACTATAATCCAAAAAGAATCGACCGAATGAACCGACTGTAATGAACCGAATGATCGAACCGACTGTACCGAATAAATGAAAATGAATCAAATGAACGAAAGTTCATATACAGAAGAGACTGTTTACCAGATATTGTCTTCTTCCCTTTACTCAAAATTCCCCTTTAAAACGTTTATCAATTTTTATATTGTTTCTAAAGTCCTTAATAAATAGCAAATTTAATGTGAGAAGATAAAATGGCTTACATTAGACATATAAATGCAAGGATTTTATTTCTAATATTTTAACCCTTTCTAAGGTTATAGTAACATATTTACAATAGTCTTAGAAGGGGTGAAATGATTACAATATTAGTGTGACATTTCTACACCCCCTTTGCTTCCCAAAGAGGTTTTGTTAAAGCCCAGGCCAAGGCGACTTTCTGTCTGGGTTTTTGACACTATACTACAAAAGGTTTTCGCTTGTACCGCGCCTTGAGATGTCCGAGGTGATTGGAAGGTCGGACGGGACATTGAAATGTCAGACTGTGAGGCGCCACCAAAGTAACCAATCAGAGGTTACCAGGATGGTAGCGCCGGAAGGAAAAGCCAGTGGGAAGAGGGAAAGGTGACGTCAGGCGGCGCGAGTTTTTCGCCTGAGAGAATCTCCAGAATATAACAAATGGAGGTTCGACCTCTGGCGGTTTTTTTTTTTCTTGCGAGCTTTTCTCCAGTTTTGTGTGAGACTCAAGGAGAACTAGTTATATCCCTCTACAACTGTATCTATCGGCACCTGTCCGCAAATTGTTTTTTTGGCTTCGCCTTGAACCAGGGACTTTTAGGTCCGCACCAGCTCACATGAGCCTTGTGACTTCCATTCGGAAAATTTGTACGTAACTCCATTTTAATCAAGAATAAACGTTGTTATTGTTCTAAGCTGTACGTCGTGTCATAACTACTT
The DNA here is from genome assembly GCA_032207245.1 of Pardosa pseudoannulata. Taxonomy (NCBI): domain Eukaryota; kingdom Metazoa; phylum Arthropoda; class Arachnida; order Araneae; family Lycosidae; genus Pardosa; species Pardosa pseudoannulata. The sequence goes on along the minus strand of CM063500.1, from coordinate 64,825,984 downwards.
CGACACCCACACGCTACCAGAGGATCTCGTGACGTCACATTAGCAACAATAGATACATATAACAAACTATTAAAATAATTATCACCCTCAAAAAGTTGACTGAAAATTAAGATGATGCAATGGGAATAAACTCATTAATACTAACTCGTAAAGAGGTATCATAACTCTTAAAGGCAGAAAATTCTTGCTGAAAGTTTTCTTCTTTAACCTGTCGTAAGTTTATAAATACAATAAAAAATGTGATACTAAACTTTGTATGAAGACTTGTTTAATGTGTTATAAAATCATAAAATTATTATTCTAATTTGATTACAATAAAAAATATATAATAATTAATATAGACAAAACTATGTAGTATCGCTGGCTGTAAAATTTTAAAAAATTCTACTCGATCGATATACACTCATGTCCATAAATTAAGGATAATGAAGTTCAGGCAAGGGAAGAGACAAAAAAAAAACAAATTTGACTTATTTGTAAAATCTATTTATTAAACAAAAGGTAAAGAGCAAAAAAGATGCTATATGTTTGACATAATTAATAAAAATTGCGATTTTTACTCCCTGGAGCAAATTTCAAAAAAGAACCTATTTACAGAAAACAGTATAACATGGTTAGTATGATGGTTAATACAGAGTATGTCTCCCGGACGATGCAATACAAGCGTTACAACGCCTACGCATGCTGAGTATCAGATTATCAATCTGATCTTGGGGAAAATTACACCACTCATCAAGCAATGCCCTCCGAAGTTCCAAGCCTTCCAAGCATGTCCTACACATGCTCTATTGGATTCAAGTCCGGTGAGTATGCTGGCCAATCCATACGGGTGATATCCTCCGATTGAAGGCATTCGTCTACAATGTTTGCACGGTGAGTCGGGCGTTGTCATCCCTATACAGAAATTCAGGACCCATGGCGCCCCGAAACAAACGTACATGTTGTTCCAGAATGACATCCCGATAGATGTGGCCTGTCATCGTTACACTCTGAACATGCAGGTCAGTTATGGAACCAAGAATAATTCCTCCCCAAACGAGCCATCCTGCACCACCGTAACGGTGTAGTTCAATGGTGTTCTCTTGGTGGTAACGGGTACCTGGCGCTCTCCATATGAAAGTCCGGCGAGAATCAGAATGTAAACTGAACCTGGACTCGTCGAAAAAGATCACACAAGACCACTGTTGCGGT
>CM063500.1:64794793-64819793 GCA_032207245.1 Pardosa pseudoannulata | reverse complement strand
CTATGACGTATAAATCATATGCCAGCTGGACAGGTCCCAACTATTGCCAGTAGCGTGGTAGCAGTGATTCGAAACGGAAACTCTTAATTCCTTCTCCCGCCACCTGCAAGTTCGGTCGGTGATTTTGAATGCACAAAGCATTGCGCTAATTGTAATTCATCGCCAGCTCTGTCAGGTCTATGAGCCGAAACTGACACCCAACAATTCAACGTTAGAGGCAGGACTGCCATTTCTGATGCGGTATCAAGTGGACGGCGACGAGTTCCTCGACGGGATCGTCATGGACAATGAGACTTGGATTTCCCGCACTTTACCCCGGAAACCAAGCAGCAATCAATGCATTGGCGTCATAGTGTATCTTCGGTCAGGACCGAATTCAAACAGACGCTGTCGGTACGGAAAGATATGTGTACGGTGTTCTGGGACAGGAAGGCTGGTTCCATTCACAAGCGGCAGAGTTCTACGACGGAGATATACAAAAGTTGATCCCACAATACGACAAGTGTCTCAATTGTGGTCTTGGCTGTGTTGGAAAATAGCTGAAACATTGTTGTATTTGTTGCCAATAAATATGTCCCTGAAAGTATGAGGTGTTTTTTTTTTCTTTCAAATAGGGAAACTTACTTTCTGGATTGCCTCGTAGCATCTGATAGACATAAATTTAAAAAAAAAAAGGAAAAAATAGCTTCCCAGAGAATTTTCTGTTCTGTCAAGTGGATTTTTTTTAAGAATTCTTTAAATGCAAACCATCCAAAGGGAATTTTATTTTCCCCATCGATTAATATTGGGAGAGAGTAATTCAATATGGCAGGTATGAATACATCTTAACTCTTTGCATCTCAATATCCCTCGAGATTAAAAAATCGGTGATAGATTCACCTCGAATTTCTTAGATAGGCATAGAAAAAAATAGCTATTTTCCTTAGTCATGTTTTTATTCTTACCTTTACAAAATATATGAACTCTATCATATCCCCCCTATATAATAATAGCCTAAGTTATCTGTCCGTCTGTTCTCGAATTTATGAAGTGGTTGTACCTGGAATGGATAGGGGCATCCATATTAGATTCTTGGTGAGTTAGGCCTAACGATGGCCGATTGGTTAGAGTGCTGACCTTCGGTACTGGAGTTCGTGGGTTCAAATCCCCCAGTGGCATGGATGTCCATAGCCATTCGGAATCGGCTTTAAGCTGTAGGTCCCACTCTCACTAGCCCTCGTGTTGCAAAATAGTATACCGTAACACTCCAATCCAAACCAAACCTATCTTGATGAGTTAGGGTTAGCAAAATTAAAAGCAAGTCTTTAGAACATTCAAAATCCACCGTTCCCCAAATTTTCGAGCTTTTAATGCCATTATTTCAAGCTCTAATTTACCCTGTTAAGAGCAGGCGATTAAATTTATCAATCTACCACATAATAAATAGGTAAAAATAAAATTTTTTCTAGCAATGACTTCATTCCTTTAGCTATCTTATTTAAACATTTCTTATTTTAAATTATTTAAATATAGTCTGCATTATTTTCATACGTTTTATCACTTAATTTAGATATTATGTAAATAGTTTTCTTTTATATTTAGTTTAAATAGTAGATAAGGTTCATATGTGATAATTTTAAATTTAATCATCGATTATATTTTGTTGCAATGAAACTTTTATCACTGGTATTAACAACAAATTATCTTCATAAAAGTCTAGGAGTCTATTTCAAGGACTAATAAATATCTACCACTTAAGTTATACATCTTTTAAAGTCAAGAAGTTTGTTCTTTTTTGTGTTTGTTTTTATACATAACCACACGGTTTAACTAAATGAATTCAATGTGATTTTAAACTACATTCACAGTATTGGGAGCCTTTAGAGGAGTATGAAAATAAATTATTGAATGTGTACCAGATAATTCTCAGCCAAAAAACAAACCATTCTTTTGCCTTCCTCATGGTGTACTTTACAATGCTGGAAAATAAAAAAATTTACAGATCCCGTCATATGACGGTCTATATGCTAGTACGTAATACACTGCATTCCAATAAGTATTTGTACACCTGTGCAAATGACGACATTTGCTGTACGGAGGTACGTCACGGCCTCCACCGGTAGACATCTTTTAGAAAACAGCATAGGCATTAGTCGCATGCAAGATGCCACGCAGTTCGGAGTTCTCTGATTTCAAGAAAGGTATAGTTATCGGGTATCACATATGTGGCCGATCCTTAAGGGACATATCTAGCGATCTGAAGTACCCAAAATCGGCAGTGCCCTATATGATTAAGAAATGGAAGGTGAGCGGTAATTGTCGGAATGTTCCCCGAGTCGGCAGATCAACGAAACTGGGAGGTAGAGACCGACGAGTGCTGTCCACAGAAATTCGGAAGAACCGCACCCAACCGATAGCCCTCATCCGTGAGGAGTTTCAACAGGCATACGGAGCATTGGTTCAATGAATACCATCCGTAAGGAAGCACATCTGCTTGGTTTTCATGGTCGTGCTGCTGCCCATACGGTTTTGATTACAAAGTCCAACCGATTTGCTCGGTCGAATGTGGTGCAAAGTACATCGAAATTGAGCCGTAGATTAGTGGACAGGGGTTCTTTGGAGCAACGAATTAAGGTCCACCCTTTACCATTCGGATGGCAGGGACTGGGTCTGGCGTCAGCCTGGAGAACGTCTCCTGCCAGAATACATTGTGCCAACAGTCAAGTTCGGCGGGGGTGGAATTGTGGTCTGGGGGTGTTTCTCCTGATATAAACTGGGACCCTTGATTCCCATTCATGGTAAGCTCAACGCCGATGCCTACTGCACTATTCTGGATGACAATGTGCTTCCTACGTTGGGGCAATTTTACGGGTTGGATCCCTGTTACTTTCAGGATGACAACGCCACTTGTCATGTTTCGAGGTTAACTAAGGCGTGGTATGGTGCCAATATAGTTCACCGAAAGGACTGGCCTGACCAGAGCTCAGACCTGAACCCTATCGAGAACCTCTAGGACAAGTTGGATCGCCGTATTAAGGGATGCACTACTCGTCCAAAATCGTGAAGGAACTTGTATGTGTACTCCAAGCAAAGTGGAAGACAATACCACTATCTGTAATACAAAGACTTGGGGAAAGCATACTCCGGAGGGTTCAAGCTGTAATTACCTCTTGTGGGGGCTCTACCAACTGTTGATTTTGAATAAAGTTAGTTTTTTTTCTATCACAGATGTCCAAATACTTATTGTTAGACAGTGTATATACTGTAGCGTTTTACAAAATGGTTTCGGGGCTTAATACAGATCAAAAAGTATTCTATTGCCATCATAACCTTAATCTCAGAACAATTTGACCTACCTAAAGCCTTCCAGGGCTGTTTTTAATCACATGCAGCGCTTTTGAATCCCACTAAGGTCATGGAGGCTCATAGCCTTTCGGAATGGGATTTCAACAACAGGTCTTATTCTCATTAAACCTCGTAATAAAACAGTAAAAAGTAGCGTCCCTAACACACCAAGTAATCACTATACATAATTTCGTAAATATTGTATCAGCAATTCAGTATTGCCTAGAGAACAGATAGACATATTCACTCAGACGATTTAACACATACAGATAATCGATTTCCAGTTGCGTGTTCTGAAAGAAGGAAATTCGGTTTTTATGAGAATTAAGCCATTAAAATATAGCAGTGACTCCCAGTTGGTCCTTTGCAGATTAGTAGGTTTTCATAAAAAATCTCCGTATGAAATTCATAAATTGTGTAAGATGAAAATTTTCCTAAGCATAATTTAAAATTTGAATCAAAATGTAAAATTAACTGCTATCGTAGGGGAACTTAATTATTTTTCTGATTACAGTGTAGCTACGCTGCATTTGGTGCAGGGTGAAAGCCATTGTTGGGGTACTTCGTTGCGTTCATTGTGTTGTTCCCAAGTAGTTCTATACAGATTCATCGTGTTCCACCAAAATATCCCATATGAAAATCTAACAGTAACTCCCAGTTAGGACTTTGCAGATTCGTATGGTTTCATGAAAAAAAAAGTGTAAAATTCATAAATTGTGCAAAATGAAATTTTTTCTCTCATAATTTAAAGTTTGAATCTATATTTTAAATTAACTGCTATCGCAGGCGAACTTGATTATTTTTCTGGTTACAGTGTAACTACGCTGCATTTAGTGCAGGGTGAAAACTGGTCCACTGCTTTTATACTTCTTTGCATTCAATGTTGTTCCCAGTTAATACTTCGCAGATTCGTAGAGTTCCACAAAATATTCCATATGGAATTCATAAATTCAAAAACTTTTCCCACTCATTATTTGAAATCTGAATGTAAATTAAAAAATAATCCCTATCGTCGGCGAACTTTCTTTTGAACGTTTTCAAAGTTCGGTAATAAAGTAGAGTTTAGCAACTACAGGAGACTCCACTTAATGTGATCAGTATGGGACACCATGATTTTGATAACAATAACCGACTGATAACAATAAATAATATTCAAAATTAGATAAATTTACCCCCCCCCTTTAATTCACAGTAACTAAATTTCAAAATAAAATGAAAAATACTTCCCTTATATTTATGTATTGTATATTATCCTTTAAAACATAAGAATTGTATACATAATTTTAACCCTCCGAGTGGAACACACCGGGAAAAAAAGTCTCCAAAAAATACGCTAAAGCTTTATTGTGTCAGTGACCAAAGTGTTCTATTATTTTTTACTTCACCCTTTGCCCCACCCTCGTTATTGTCCCTTTACTTCCGGTTATAAATAGATATATAAATAGACATTATTGATTGTTAATTTTTAATACACATAAAGATTGTCAATTCTCGAAGATCATCCCATAAGAAATAATGTATTCTAAAAGTACGAATAAAAAGATTTTTTTTAGAATTATTTATACTTTTTTACTAAAGTCATCCAAGATATTTCAGTGGTGCAATTAGAGATATATATGTTACCGCAAACGAAATTCTTCAAAATAGAGATTGACAAAGCCATGAGAAGCTATCAGCGTCTTTGTTCCTCAGAGAGTAGGGATGCATCCCTCAATAAATATCAGTCAAAGAGGGGTGAAGTCCCTAAACAATCGACCTGACCCTCCTACCTCATGGGGGAAAACATTGTCAGAAATGTACAATACATCTATTTTTGGAACTTTTTTGGAGGTCAAAAATTGTCTGTGACAGCTGGCGGAATTGTACGTGTAAACCGCTTAGAGGGTTAAAAAATTGATCAATTATTGACTGTCTATAACTTTTTCTAAAGAGCTCATTGATAAATTGTTCGTAATCATAATGTTTTTAAAGTCATCGAAGCAGTGTTGTACTCCACGTTTGAACACTTTCAATGCAATTCTGAGGCTGAGAAATGTTTAATTTCGGTGACTCATTTTTGGTAACCAGTCATAACTATTTAAAATTACTTCGATTTTTGGCTTCCATATCTACAAGCTGCATGTAATCGAGCAAGGCATAAATTGTGAATACGCTCCTTCTCAATTCCTATCAGAATATGTTGCCTTCTGCTTATCTGGCCGAACGATGGCCGAATGGTTAGGGTGCTGGCCTTCGGAACCGGAGTTCGTGGGTTCGAATTCCACTATGGCATGGATGTTCGTAGCCGTTCGGAATCGGCTTTAAGCAGTAGGTCCCGGTCATATTAGCCCTCGTGTTGCAAAAAAAAGGAGACCGTAGCGCTCCAAAACCAAAACCAAACCAAACCAAATCTGCTTATCTGACAACCACTGGCCACTAGCAGGGTGTGCATATTTCTGAAAAATTCCAGGAACATGTAATTTCCTACTCATTGATCATTCCCGATTTCCCCAGGTGGAAGAGGGAGAAATTTCGGAAATTAAATCAGGAGCGAAGGAAAAGAAAAGCCTGGGTTCCTTCTGAATACAATGTGAATATTTCTTTGCCAGTTAAAATGAGGTTCAAAAATTGATAACATTAACCTATGTAGCGATCACATAAAGCGATAGTTTTTACATACAAATGAATAGAGAAAATTGGGACCAAGTGATTTCGATAACAATAAGCGATTGATAACAATAACAGCGATCACATTAATTTGAATCCACTGTAGTAACATACAACTTAACTCTCCTACATCTTGAAATATTTATTTCACAAAATATAAATTCTTACTATGAAATTTGTGTTATTCCTGTAGCATGGACAATTTTCTCTTGGGACGCAAGCAAATTCAAAACAAGAAAAGTCTGGTGGACAAGAGGATGGACACTGATTTAAAATATAGGGTGGTACTTCTGGACACATCTGCAGTGTAGGAGAGAAGGATTTTTCAGTTGTGGTAACATCTGCAAAGATAGAAGGCGAAAATTGTACGTTTTGAAGTCATCATCGGTTTGGCGGAATTGTACGTGCGAACCGTTTAGAGGGTTAAACGTAGAAACTAATTCATGTTTTTATATTTTTATATTTATTTTTTATATTATCATAGAGAATTGCCCTTAAAAAATTTATTCCTGGAGAGGGTTTTATAAAATTTCTAATAAATGAAGAAAATTTAGTAAAAATAAATAAGGTTTTTCAAAAGGTCTAATTTTTTAATAAATTAAATTATTTCAATATTTTTTGATGCAACAGATTTTTTATACACTGCTTTAGTGAATCACCTAAAATCTTTGCTTTATTTACACTTGATAAAAAATTTTGGTCCTTCAAAATCATACACATTGAATTTTTAACGAATTTTCATTACCTTTATATCTAACTATGAGTGTAACATCATTAAAAATTATTCAAATTTAAAGTTTTTCAATCATTTACTAGTAAATACTGCGGAAGTTGGGTGTACGATGAATACGGTAATATTATACACCATCTCCGACAGACACACGTGGTCATTAGTTAAAAAGGTCGACACTATAAATTATAACTTAACAAACATTTAATAAGAAATAAAGATAAGCGTGCACGAAGGGTCGTGCTACAGATAGAACGGCATACGGTACACTAGATCACTGTAACAAAGCGGGGTGATTCTTTTACAAGTGAAAGTCAGTTACGGTTGCCGCGCCGAGATTCCAGTCAAGCTGCAACCGTGTATTATAATTCTGTCAGGTCAGGAGTTGCGATATGCGGTGATGTAATTCTTCATAGACACCGCAATACTATCAAAAGCATTCATAATAATTTTCAACAAAATATTTTAAAAACTTTTTGAGAAATCACATTTCAACATTTTATTAAAAATACCGTCCTGAGAAAAACGCATTTGAAATATATGAAAGCAACTTTAACTATTAAAAAATTAAAATACATGTTTAAAATTCCCCACACTTTCTTGCTTCAAAACTTTCTAATTTCCAAGTTGCTAATTATTAAAAATACTAGAAAAATGTTTACAATAATCTTCATAATAATTTAAAAAGTTTTCTCCAAAAAATGATCTTTTAAAGGCTTTAAATTCACAACTTCCCGTTCCAAAATCGCTACTTCCGTTTTGTTTTGTCAGCTGTCATTGGTGTTTAAACAGCTGTAACTTTTCTTCAAAATTCCGTAGAGACAAAACGAAAACAGATTTAGAAGCCGAAAAGTTGAAATTTTACAATATAGTAATTAAAAAAAAAGTTATGATTTTTGGCAAAAAATGACGTTTTCAACGTAGACGGATATTTTAACACGAGTAAAGAGTGGCTCAATAGTGTTTGGTTTAACCAAGTGGCATCAGAAACAACAAAAACATTTTTGGTCAGCTGTAAGCAAGCTTTAATTTTCTCAAGATGTAATGTTTTTGTCTGAAATTATGGCTTCCCCCTTCCCTGAATTGTTTTCTGGCTACTGCAAGGAAGTAAAAAAACAATCAGAAATATTTTGCTGTTATACATGTATTTACTTACCACATTCACAAAGAAACCTGACAGTGAAATCTTCGCATGTACCTCTTACCTCCACGTCGCACGTAAACCCGGTGTCCTTTGAGCACGTCAATCCAAACGTACCTCTTTTCTTATAATCCACCAACGTTCCATCTACAATGGCTTTGCACTCTATATCTTTGATGATACCCCCACTGCAGACTGGTTGAATTTCTCTTATTCTGTCTAAGCTCTCGTCATCTCCGATAATGCTGAATTCTGGAAAATCTGTGTTTATATAATCCGTCCAACCGTCTAAGCAAACTTCGGGAAGTTTTTCTAGAAAAAGCAAATGAATATCTATCATATATTAAATTGACAGTTTTTAGAGATAAATCCTCTTTATAAAAGCCTTATTTAGATTCATTGAAGATAAAGATATTCTACTCTTTTTTAGAACAATGTCTTAAATGTCATTTATTAACAGTATTCAACGTATTAAGCCAGGTTTAAGCATTACCTGTATATTAAATATTGGGTATTCGACATACTATAGTTCAAGAATTACTTCATATTCTAATCTTCTGAATTTCATCCACCGAATCGGCAAATTAAACTTTGATTTTTCTTTGAATTGGCAAATTATTTTTCAGGTATGCGTAGATTATCTCACCATACAGCTAGAGTTGTAAGCAGTGGAAAAAACCTGGTTTAAACCCGGGAAAAAAACCGGGTTTTGGGGGAAAGAATTTTGAAAATTTCCAAAACATGGTAATTTTGTAGTATTTTGAAGTCGCCAATTCCTATGACACAATGAAAACCACCATTTTTTTCTGTCTTTGTGGTAGACCTCAAAAGTTGATATTTTCACAAAATTTAACTATTATATGCAATGAAAGAAATTGAATAATTGGGATTAACTAACTATATTTGGCAAGGTATCCTGTTTAGCATGAAAGTATGAGTATATTTTTCCTTTGAGAAATATCCAATATTTTTATTATTACATAAATATTAGGCAATAATTTGTAGTGTCACAAAACCCATAAATCATTGTTTTTCTTGGATAACATCTCTCTCTACATTTGTATATATATATATATATATATATATATATATATATATATATATATATATATATATATATATATATATATATATATATATATATAATGTGTGTGTGTGTGTGTGTGTGTGTGTGTGTAGGAATTGGACACAAAATGCAACAGTGTCATTTGATTACACCTTTAAATAATATATGCATTACAAAAAAATAATAAACAGTTATTTTAAATTTAAAGATATTTATTTTTATAATATAAAAGAAGGGGGGGAAATTTAGCATAAAATAATATATAATGATAAAAAGTAATGTAGATAATTATTATATTAGCAATTAAAATGGAAGCAGCCAGTTATGTGTTTGATAAGACTAACAGGGTTAATTAATTACATAAGTACAACTATAAAATCATTTAAATGCTCATTGCTATTATTTCTTGAATATATATATATATATATATATATATATATATATATATATATATATAATATATATATATATATATATATATATATATATATATATATATATATATATATATATATATATATATATAATGTGTGTGTGTGTGTGTGTGTGTAGGAATTGGACACAAAATGCAACAGTGTCATTTGATTACACCTTTAAATGATATATGCATTACAAAAAATATAATAATTAGTTATTTTAAATTTAAAGATTTTATTTTTTTATAATATAAAAGAAGGGGGGGAAATTTAGCATAAAATAATATATAATGATAAAAAGTAATGTAGATAATTATTATATTAGCAATTAAAATGGAAGCAGCCAGTTATGTGTTTGATAAGACTAACAGGGTTAATTAATTACATAAGTACAACTATAAAATCATTTAAATGCTCATTGCTATTATTTCTTGAATATATATATATATATAAACTCTTAGAAATAATATGCGAGTTCTTAAATAGCCGCTGTAGAAAAAAATAAATGTAAACATTGTTAAAATGATTTCTTCCCAAAGTTCCCAAAATTCCGGGTTTATTCCCGAAAATTCCCGTGTCTCCCACCTCTTCAAAATTCCGGATTTTTTACATCTCTACATACAGCAAAATACTTAACTGGACTGTTTAAAACAGTTAAAATATATTGTGTAACTCTTAAATAACGCTTACAGTCCTTTTTTAGCATAAAATTAAGAAGAGGGTCTTAAATTTAAACTATGTCCATTTTCAAACTTCGAGGAGTTCATATTTTGAGTTTGATGTAAAAACGGTGTTTTAGAGACAGCTAATGAAACTTGATTTTTAACTTTATGAAAGGCAAAGCGGAAGAAATCGATCGACATCAGTAAGTGCGTTGTTTCGGTGAGTGCGATATCTCAACAAAATCATTTAACAAATTCAGAAGCTGTGATATTTGTTGGTCTGTTAGAGGAGAGAAAACAGACACAGGCTGAAGTGGCAGAAGCCGTTGGAGTTTCACAAAGTGGTATTTCCAGTATTTGGAAATGATTTTACAAGACTGTAAATACAGACTGGAGACCACGTTTATTGTAGAATAAGGAAATCCTTCCTTGGATAGTACCACTTATAGAAGGATAATGGGTTAACTCTCGACTGTAGGTAATCCTTGGATTCCGCGATTCTCAGGTTCCCCCTGTTTGGTGAATAACGGCGTTAGACTTCCCTGCACAGCCAAATATATGGATTTCATGTAACACCATAATAAGCCATCATCGCCCGACAAATCAATAGAAAAACAATTTATGAAACATTCATAAAATCTATTGTATACTTTTAACGTAGTGGGATTTCCAGTATTTGAAAATGCTTTTACAAGACTGTAAATACAGGCTGGAGACCACGTTTATTTAGAATAAGGAAATCCTTCCTTGGATAGTACCACTTATAGAAGGATAATGGGTTAACTCTCGATTGTAAGTAATCCTTCGATTCCGTGATTCTCAGGTTCCCCCTGTTTGGTGAATAACGGCGTTAGGCTTCTCTGCACAGCCAACCATATGGATTTCATGTAATACCATAATAAGCTATCATCGCCAGACAAATCAATAGAAAAACAATTTATGAAACATTCATAAAATCTATTGTATACTTTTAACGTAGTGGGATTTCCAGTATTTGAAAATGCTTTTACAAGACTGTAAATACAGGCTGGAGACCACGTTTATTTAGAATAAGGAAATCCTTCCTTGGATAGTACCACTTATAGAAGGATAATGGGTTAACTCTCGATTGTAAGTAATCCTTCGATTCCGTGATTCTCAGGTTCCCCCTGTTTGGTGAATAACGGCGTTAGGCTTCTCTGCACAGCCAAATATATGGATTTCATGTAACACCATAATAAGCCATCATCGCCCGACAAATCAATAGAAAAACAATTTATGAAACATTTATAAATTTATTGTATACTTTTAACGTAGTGGGATTTCCAGTATTTGAAAATGCTTTTACAAGACTGTAAATACAGGCTGGAGACCACGTTTATTTAGAATAAGGAAATCCTTCCTTGGATAGTACCACTTATAGAAGGATAATGGGTTAACTCTCGATTGTAAGTAATCCTTCGATTCCGTGATTCTCAGGTTCCCCCTGTTTGGTGAATAACGGCGTTAGGCTTCTCTGCACAGCCAACCATATGGATTTCATGTAATACCATAATAAGCTATCATCGCCAGATAAATAAATACAAAAACAATTTATGAAACATTTATAAAAGCTATTGTATACTTTTAACGTGTTTTGTGGGATCAAAGGACGGATGTGTTTAAAATTTTGTAATCATTTTCATACATCATCTATATTTGTACGTGTAATACTTTTGAATATATACCGCTTTGAAAGTGAAGGGATCTCTTACAGTGGCATTACGTATTCATTGTACATTAAGTTCTCAAACAATACTTCCTCTGGGGGTGGCACACCACCAAGTCAATGGGTCTCTGCTTGGTCCCTCTTTCAAAATTACGAAGACCCACTTGAGCATAAGTCGTACTTTCACCCCTTGTGGTGCTCGTTATAAACGAAAAGCGCATTTGCCTTATTACGAAGTAGCTTCCGGCTCAATCGTGCTTGGTTTTACCAAGTGGTATAAGTCAAAAACAACAACATACTCTCTACATAAGTTCTAAATACTGTTTATAATTATCACAATCTGGACAGATTTGTTAAACGTGAAATTCCTTACATTGGCTAAATGGTATTTAAATGTAAATCATTGAACAATAGGAAAAATTAAATTTACTACCAATTTCGCATCTGTTTCCTTCTAAATTCTCTGCACAAATGCATTTATTTCCCTTCGAACACGTTCCTCCATTTTGACACGGTGGTTCGCATACAGCTGAAAAAATATCTCATTTTTTAATCAATGTTGCTAGTATGAAACTTACAAAGAGTGTTAGAAACACCTGCTAATTCGTTAAATGACAATAAAAACTAAACTAGCTGAAATTTAAAATTTTAATTTTTACATACAAAGTGTGGTGACAATATAATATTTTTAAATAGGTAACCTTGAGATATTTTTATTAACTGTGTTTTAAACTATCACTAGCTATATATAAATCATTCAATAATCCAAGCCATTTGAATAATGTGAGAAATTAAATTTATTACCAATTTCGCATCTGTTTCCTTCTGAATTCTCTGCACAAATGCATTTATTTCCCTTCGAACACGTTCCTCCATTTTGACAGGGTGGTTCGCATACAGCTGAAAAAATATCTCATTTTTTAATCAATGTTGCTAGTATGAAACTTACAAAGAGTGTTAGAAACACCCGCTAATTCGTTAGATCTCAAAAAAAATTAAACTAGTAGAAATTTCAAATTTTAATTTTTACATACAAAGCGTAGTAGCAATATAATTTTTAAATAGATAACCTTGCGATATTTTTTATTAACTGTGTTTTAAACTATCACTAGCTACAATAATAGTCCGAAAATAATTTAAGCAGATGATAGCTAAAGTGGACACAAAACAAGATAGATGTAGTCTAGAACCTTATAAAACCATGGATTTGTATAAACTTTTCTATCAAATTCTACATCAGAGGTGCCAACCCAAACAGGTTAGTGGGACAAAAAACAATTTACTGAACTGATGTGGGCCGCAAAAATAAAACAACAAATTATTCAAAATATTTTATTATCGTGCAATATTCAAAATATTCATTTTTAAAGTGCCAGCTGCAACTGTAAATAAAAGTTGTGTTATACATATATTATAACTACAACGACAATAAACATTAACTATACTGTATTTATAATCACCCCCAACAGTTTTCCTTTCTCCCTAATCATGAGAGTTAAAATATTATTATTATATTTATACTATAAATATATATTGTAGTTTATTCACAAGCACTACCACATGTATTATTTTAAAATTAATGTGAGATTTGTTTTTGTATTTTACTAGAAGTTTTGTTAATATCAACGAATAATGTAGTCGACGCGCATCGTAGCTGATTAGTCATGTTTTTATCAAGCAACCTGCTGCGACACTTTGTTTTTACCAGGTTTAATTAGGAAAAAAATCATTCACAGCGATAAATTGTTCCAAATTCTGATATAATGCACATTGCCAATCGTCTTAAATTAGGAAATATATCTTGGGCGATATATTTTTGATAATACTCAATCTTATTCCCTTCGTAAAGGCACTTCAGCTCAATGTTTGATTGCAATTCTATTAGCTCCATTTGTAAATTTGGAGGTGCTGATTCAATCTCTACACTAAATATTTAATATTTTCAAGATTTCCTCAAACTTTTGCATGCTTGAGAATCTAGTATTGAATTATTTAAGTAATTTTGTGCTTTCAGTAGAATATTTGAAGAAGTTTTTATGGTCACTTTTATAGTCATTTAATAATGGGAAATGAATCAAAAGATTTGACTGTTATTGATTTTCATAAAGCTGAAGCTTTGTTACAAACAACAAAAATTCTATGTTTCAAATATATATATATATAGTTGAAATGGCTAAAACTATATAGACAGTTGAAAACTTCAATTGGGCCGCAAAAATTTTTTAAATGGGCTGCCGGTTGGGCATACCTGTTCTAGATCTAGACTTGTGATCTAGATTTTAATATATCGTAACTGGGATGGATAATTTAAAAGGCTTTAAGAAACATTCATATATGCCAACCAGGAACATTTGATTGCTTATTTGATTTGAAGATTTGATGTTAAGTTCTCGGGAGGAACAATCTTTGTTGACTATATTGTAACACATATATTTATCTGCGATCGCATGATAAAGTCTAAAAGTTATCACACTTATTGATTGCTAAAACGTTAAAGCATATTTATTCAAAATACTGGCCAGTGGAAGATTAAATACCTTTTAAAAGGGTAAGATATTTCTTCAAACATTATACACTGTCTACCAATAAGTATTTGAACACCTGTGATAAAAAAGAAAAATTAACTTTATTCAAAATCAATAGTTGGTAGAGCCTATATGAGAGGCAATTACAGCGTGAACCCGGGACATACTTTCCACAAGTCTTTGTATTACATCTAGTGGTATTGTCTTCTACTCGGCTTGGAGTAGACATACAAGTTCCTTCACCGATTTTGGACTGGTGGTGCACCCCTTAATTCGGTGATCCAACTCATCCCAGAGGTTCTCGATAGGGTTCAGGTCTGGGCTCTGAGCAGGCCAGTCCATTCGATGAACTCCATTGGTACTTCCACCTCCGCCGAACTTGACTGTTGGCAAAATGTATTCTGGCTGGAGACGTTCTCCAGGCAGAAGCCAGGCCCTGACCCTGCCATCCGAATAGTAAAGGGTGAACCTTGATTCGTCGCTCCAAAGAACCCGTTTCCACGGATCTACGGTCCAATTTCGATGTGCTTTGCACCACATTAACCGAGCATCAAGGTTGGACTTAGTGATCAAAGGCTTATAGCAGCACGACCATAAAAACTAAGCAGATGTGCTTCCTTACGAATGGTATTCATTGAAGCAATTGTTGAAACACCTCGAGGAAGAGGGCCATCGGTTGGGTGCGGTTCTTCCGAATTTCTTTCCGAATTTTCCGAATTTATTACACGATGTATACCAACGGAGGCCTTGACGTACCTCAGGACCGCAGATATTGTCATTTGCATAGGTGTCCAAATCCTTATTGGTAGACAGTGTATACCATTTGTATGATTGGATTCCTAGGTAAATCTGAGCTGTATAACATGCCAAAGGTGGTTATATGTTAAATTTGTAAATATTACTATAAATTTAGTATGTTTCAAACCTTTAATAAGACAATACCAAGTAAAATACTAAACTAAAATATCATGCTAAGTTATCTAAAACTGAGAAAACTTCCGAGTATTTAACAGAACACGTCATACGAACTGTTCGAATGAGGAATAATTCACTAAATATCTCAAAACTTAGTAATCAAAGAAGAGCATACTATTCTATCTACAGATAAAACTATAGAACTCATCATCTATAACTCTAGCAAGTCTAATTTGTATGAAACATATGTACACCGAAAATAAAAGGCACTATGTCACAAATGTCAAATTTTACAGGAGAGCCTAATTAAAAAAATGTTAGAGACTTTTCTGGCTTGGTCCGATTTTAATGAAAAGCTTTTTAAACTACTTTGAAGTAATACGTATTATGCCATGTTGTTTGAGAGGTTAAAAAAGAATAAAAACGCAGTCCACAACACAGCACACCTAAATCTATGAACCAGGTCTGTTGAGAAAATCAAATAAAATAGACACAGCATTAAATGAGAGAAGATTTAAAGTTGATAACAATACATTTTCAAATTTAACTTAAACATTACAAATTTGTTTTATTATATTGAGAATCTGGCCAATACATGTAATGTTAGTTCTTTAATACATGCCGAAATCTTAATATCTTAGGCATCGAGGAGAAAGTAGCCTGGAACCGTTAGAGAAAATGTACAAGTAGCCTCCAATGACGCTGATTCCTTTTTTCTTTCCTTTGCCATGATGTCCTGCTAATTGCTAAAGGGACAAGTATGCCAGCGATATTCACTTCCTTCATAGGGTGTAGAAAACCCGACATCCATCCAGAGAAGGAGCAAAAGGTTGCTGAAATCACATCCAGTCTTCTCTCGGTCAGTCCGTAGGTAAGTGTAATAGCAGAGTGGACGTTTATTAACCCAACAATTTGTTACAATACGGAAAACATATTGCTTATAAACATAAGAAAATAGTAGAAATAAAAAGCTTTATGTCCAAATAAGTGTCTTTACCTGGAAACCATGTTGGTTCAGAGTAAATTTTCCAATTTGCTAAATCTCTTCATTTTAGGAAATGAATGTTATATTTTTATAACATAAAAGAGTATAAACGATCAAACATGTAATGCAAAATAAAATCATTTAATTAAATATATATATATATATATATATATATATATATATATATATATATATATTATATATATTTATATATATAAATACATACATACATAGTGTTCTTCACTTCCGATGTACAAGTATTCTATGGAAAACCTTGCTATCCGTTACACAATAGCAAATCAGTATCATAAAAGAAATATGTAAAACGTACCTTGACAGTCAAATTCAGATTCTGAGGTCCATTTTTAGTTCTTAAGTCACATGTTTTAATTGTATCTCGCCGTTAAAAATTGTATCCGTCATCACATTCTGCTGTACATATACCTGATGACAAGAGTATATATTAAGGTCTTTCGGAATATATATTTTAACACTTTATATAGCTAGATGCATTGTTTTTTGGGGGGTATGTATTTATTCATTGATTATTTTTCATTAAGGTCATGTATCATTTTCAAACCTCCAAAAATTCAATTTTTTTAAAATTTTTAAAATTTCTCTGAAATTTTTAAATCGTTTAAAAGGGACCCCTTTGAAACATTCAAATTAAAACTTGTAAAACTATATAATTTGCATATGTCATACTTTAAAAATGGAGTTATCTTAACTAAATAAAAACTGTTAAACTTATTAATTTCAAATTTCCACGTAATGTATATATCATGAATATACATTGAAACTTTACCTACTTTTTTCGTTGTCGAAACTTTATATTTATAGTTTTTCAAACAGAATTTTTAAACATTAGCAGTTTTAAAATTCAATAGTGTAATATTCTAATTTTTTTTAATATAAATAGATAAGTTATACGCAATAATTATTGTTTACAAAAAACAAAATATTAGTGAAATACTATGTGTTGTAAATCTGCACACATTGTATCAGAAAAAATTTTAAATTTAAAACAATTCTCACTATTACTTTTATATAAAATTCTTAAATTTTTAGAATAAAGAAATCTCAGAAAAAAAATAATTAACTAAATATAGAGAACAAATCAATTTATTTTTACGACAATAATTAAAACTATTATCGTAATACCGTTTATATGAATATATAATAATTATTGTTTACAAAAAATACAAAACTTATTAATGATCATTTGTGTTGTAAATCTGCTCGTATTGTGTCTAAATTTAATAAATTTTAAAAATTTACTATTAATTTTATATGAAATTTTTAAATTTTTAGAAACAAAGAAATCTTAGAAAAACCAATTAAATAAAAGTAGAGACAAATATAAATCTCCCCTATTTACGACAATAATTAAAAAAAAAATATTTTTCTAAGGTGATCTTAATATTTTTTATGTAGAGAAATAGATCTAAAAATTATTGTTTACAAATAGGCAAAAACTATTAATGAAATTCACTATGTGTTGTAAATCTGCTAGTATTGTATGAGAAAAAAATTTAAAATTTTAAAACAAGCTCTCACTATTCCTTTTATATAAAAAGTTCTTAAATTTTTAGAAACAAAGAAATCTTAGAAAAACTAATTAAATAAAAAGAAGAAATGCGGAAATTTCCACCTTTTTACGACATAATTAAAAACTATTATCGTAAGGTACCGTTAAGTGGAGAATTATATCTAATAATTATTGTTTACAAAAAAGCAAAACTTATTAATGAAACTCACTATGTGTTATAAATCTGCTCCTATTGTATAAGAAAAAATTTGGAAATTTTAAAACAAGCTCTCACTATTCCATTTATATAAAAGTTCTTAAATTTTTAGAAACAAAAAAATCTTAGAAAAACTAATTAAATAAAAATAGAGGACAAATAAGGGAAATCCCACCTATTTAAGACAAATAAAAATATTGTCGTACGGTGGTCGTAAGTTATCGTTAGGATACAATTATACTTAATAGTTATTGTTTAAAAAGAAAATTATTAATGACACTTACATTGTTGCAAATCTGTGCGTATTGTATCAAAAAAATATTTTAATTTTAAAACAAGCTCTCACTATTCCTTTTATATAAAAAGTTCTTAAATTTTTAGAAACAAAGAAATCTTAGAAAAACTAATTAAATAAAAATAGAGAACAAATGCGGAAAATCCCACCTATTTACAACAATAATTAAAAAATAATGTCGTAAAAGGGTAATAAGGTATCGTTAGGTGGAGAATTATACCTCGTAATTACTGTTTACAAAAAAGCAATGAAAATCCATTTATATTGCACATCTGTGCATATTGTGTCAGAAAAACTTTTAAAAAATTTAAAACACGCTCTCACTATTCCTTTTACATAAAAAGTTCTTAAGTTTTTAGAAACAAAGAAATCGTAGAAAATTAATTAAATAAAAAGAGAGCAAATGCTGAAAATCCCACCTATTTACGATAAAAACTGAAAAATATTGTTGTAAAGGTGGACGTAAGGTACCATAATGTGGAGAATTATACTTAATGATTATTGTTCACAAAAAAGCAAAAATTATTAATGGAATTCACTATGTGTGGTAAATCTGTTCGTACTGTATGAGAAAAAATTTTAAAATTTTAAAACAAGCTCTCACTATTCCTTTATATAAAAAATTCTTAAATTTTTAGAAACAAAGAAATCTTAGAAAAACTAATTAAATAAAAAAGAGAACAAATTCATAAAATCTAACCTATTTAAGACAATAATTAAAAAATATTGTCGTGAGTTGGTCGGAAAGTATCGTTAAATGGAGAATTATACCTAATAATTATTGTTTACAAAAAAGAAAAAAATATTAATGAAATTCCCTTTGTGTTGTAAATCTATGGTTGTTTTATCAGAAAAAATTTTAAATTTTAAAACATGATCTCACTATTCCTTTATATAAAAAATTCTTAAATTTTTAGAAACAAAGAAATCTTAGAAAAACTAATTAAATAAAAATAGAGAACAAATTCGGAAAATTCCACTTCTTTAAGACAATAGTTAAAATATAATTAAAAAATATTGTCGTAAAGTAGTAATAAGGTACAGTTTGGTGGAGAATTATACCTAATAATTATTCTTTACAAAAAACCAAAAATTATTAATGAAAATCACTGTATGTTGTAAATCTACTCCTATTCTATCAGAAAAAATTTAAAAACTTTTATACAAGATCTCACTCTTCCTTCTATATAAAAAAATTCTTAAATTTTTAGACACAAAGAAATCTTAGAAAAACTAATTAAATAAAAGTAGAGAACATATACAGAAATTCCTCTATTTACGAAAATCATTAAAATATAATTAAAAAATATTGTCTTAAAGTGGTAATAAAGTATAGTTTAAAATTATATTAAAGTATTCTTTACAAAAAAGAAAAATTGTTAATGAAAATCCCTATGTGTTGTAAATCTACTCCTATTCTATCAGAAAAAATTTAAAAAATTTATACAAGCTATCACTCTTCATTCTATATAAAAAAATTCTTAAATTTTTAGAAACAAAGAAATCTTAGAAAAACTAATTAAATAAAAGTAGAGGACAAATGCTGAAAATACCACTTATTTAAGACAATAATTGAAATATAATTAAAAAATATTGCTTAAAGTGATAATAAAGTATAGTTTGTTGGAGAATTATACCTAATAATTATTGTTTACAAAAAAGAAAAAAATATTAATGAAATTCCCTTTGTGTTGTAAATCTATGGTTGTTTTATCAGAAAAAATTTTAAATTTTAAAACATGATCTCACTATTCTTTTCATATAAAAACTTCTTAAATTTTTATAAACAAAGAAATCTTTAAAAAGTTAATGAAATAAAAATAGTGAACAAATGCGAAATATCCCACTTATTTAAGACAATAGCTAAAAAATATTGTCGTAAGGTATCGTTAAGAGGAAAATTATACCTAATAATTGCTTTCGAAAAAGCAAAAATTATTAACGAAACTCACTTTATGTTGTAAATCTGCGTTTATTGTGTCAGAAAATTTTAAAAAGAAACTTTCGCTATACCTTTTATTTAAAACGTTCTTAAATTTTTAAAAACAAAGAAATCTTATAAAAACTGATTAATTAAAAATAGACAAAAGATGCTGAAAATCCCACTTATTTACGACAATAATTAAAAAGATATGATAAGTCAAAAGATAAGAAAAAATTAAACATCTTTAAAACAAGCTCTCACTATTCCTTTTATATAAAAATTTCTTAAATTTTTAGAAACTAAGAAACCTTTAAAAAACTAATCAAACTGGAGAACAAAAATTTAAAATCTCACCTATTTATGACACTAATTAAAAAATATGATAAGTCAAAAGATAAGAAAAATATTAATTAGTTTAAAGTTGCTTGTGATTGTCCTTAAGCTCAGTATAAATGTACAAGATAAGACCCCTTGTATCGTTTCTTGTAAATAAAATGGAACCATCATACACAAAACTTTTCTATAAACTTAAAAAGTTGTAATTTTTGTCATATTTTTAACCAAAGTTAAAATGATAGAGGAACATGAAAAATACCTGCTTTAAACCTTCCTTTAATATTAATAGCCGAACCTTATAATATTCTGACCCTAATTTACTTTCTTCCTATCACATACTGCTTCGATACAATATTGGAAAAACAATAATATGCTAATATAAATATTAATTATGAAATATAGCTTCTAATGTTTAAAATATAATATGCTAATTTTTCAACTATATTTTTTGATATCATATTTTGTATTTTCATGTTCATTTCCTTTCGATTGATGGCCGAATGGTTCAGGCGCTTGTGGTTAAGGCTTAAGGAAGTTCGTGGGTTCGAACACCACTGTGGCATGGATGTTCTTAGCCGTTCGATATCGAGATTAAGCAGTAGGTCCCGGTCTCAGTAGCCCTCTGGTTAAACAAAAGACAAGAACATAGCGGTCCAAACCAAACCAAAAACCATGTTCATTAATTGACAAAAAATTTTAAAATCCCCTATATAATAATAGCCTAAGTTATCTGTCCGTCCGTCCTCAAATTTATGAAAAGGTTGGTCCTGGAATGGATACAGGCATATTGGATTCTTATTGAGTTAGAGTTAGCAAAATTCAAAGTTTATCTTCTCCTAAACTGTCGATCCGATTCTAAAAAAAAATTGTTTAATATGCTTCACATCACAGCGAAAAATACTGTAGTCTTTAAAACGTTCGAAATCCACCCTTCCCCCCTTTTCGAGCTTTTAATGCCATTATTTCGAGCCCTATTTTCCCCGGTTAAGAGCAGGGAATTAAATTAATCAATTTATCGCATAATAAATAGGTAAAAATAACATTTTTTTCCAGCATTATGACGTAATTCCTTTAACCATCTCATTTAATCATTTCTTATTTTAAATTATTTAAATATAGTCAGCAGTATTTTCATATTTCAATCACTGAATTTAGATATCACGTCAATAATTTTCCTTTATATTTGTATTAAATAATATATTAAGTACATATGTGTTAATTTTAAATTTAAACATCGATTATTTTTGCTGCAATGAAAACTTTATCACCGGTATTAACAACAAATACGTTTAATAAAAGTATAGGATTATTTGACTGACTAATAAATATCTAACGTTTAGGCTAAAATTAAGAAATTAAGAAATTTGTCCGTTTGTGTATTTATTTTTCATGCAAATCCACAAGGTTTGACTAAAGGGATTCAACGTGATTCTAAACTACATTCATAGTATCAGGAGACTTTAGAGGAATATGAAGGTAAACAAATTATTGAGTCTGTACCAGATAATGCTCAGCCAAAAATCAAATCATTTTTTTATGTGCCTCATAGAATATTTTACAATTCTGGAAAATTAAAAATTTTACTGATCCCGTGATATGACGGGCTATATGCTAGTTAATTTATATTAATTTAACCTTTTGCACTCTGTTATCGCAATATTTGCGACATCGAAGCTAGAGAGCGAAATTAGCTGGAGTGTAAAGGGTTAATACTTAAGGATTAGATTTAAGTAAATGGTTCGTAAATTTTAAATTTTTAAATTCAATTTTGAGCGCAAAATTTATAGATGCATTGGGTATTTGGGTGACTGTGTAAAAGAGTAGTAAATTAACAATACTTGCCTATTTGGATCAGTGATAGACTTCGAACACCACATTTTCACATTATCAGGTTTTGGAGGTGCTATACATATATCTTTAGGAAGAATAAATATGTGAGTATCATACTGCAATATTCAGCATTAACACATTACAAGTATTAGAATTTTCATTTAGACTGTTTGTGGAAAAGAATCTTCATTTTTAAAGGCTCAATTCATCAGTAACCCGTGTTTCCGTTATAAGATTCATTCTAAGTTAGAAGTGTTTCAGCTCTTCTTCTGGTATCTGACATATATTTCAGTGACTAATATATATTTTGAAGATAAAGATAAAGATATTTTTGGGGGGTTTAGTAGGATATCTTACACTATATCGAAAAATAGTAACAATTATACACAACTGCAACAGAAATTAAAAATATTATAATGCTTTCGACATTCTGTTGTTAGAACATAGCAAAGCAAGCCAATATTGAGAGAATAGCTTAGAGATTTCTGCATTCTGAAACATGATAAGGCTACTGTAGTCTTGTAAATTGATTCCTTGTGATGGAAGTAGGTTGCAAAGTCTTGTGGCGTTACTCCTCGATGTTAAACACTTTCACCATGGCTGCACCTGTGATCAAATGTATAGTGGTATTTATTTTGTTTAGTCACAAAGACTAAGTATTATTTTGGTTGGGTTGCGTAAAATATTTAAGTACTAAATTCAACCACAGGTTCTGAGAGACTACAGACTTAAAATAAAAAAATAAACTAAAGAAAAACTAAATTAAAAGTAACTGAAATCAGCTTTAAATAAAAAAAGCAAATTTATTATAATGATATATATACATCTATACCCAAACAATCTGATTTAATCTTCATAAAATTTACTTTATCAACACATTCAATTTAGGCGCCACACTAATTTAAGTCTGACAATAATTTTCCATCAATTAGGTAAATATATATCTCAGAGAGAGGACCTAATCTCACTTTCAAATATGTAAAATGAGTATCTTTGTGAGTAAGTATGGTGTGCCAGGAACACTGCTTGTTGAGAGCTAATCAGGACTGGGTATATGTGGTAGGAAATTTCAATCTTCCGTCGGTCAGGTCAGGGGTTTCCGTCTGAGTATTTGAGGTGCGGCCGTAATATTTGACACAGGAACACTGCTGGTTCCTGTGTCAAATGTCTGGAACATCTCGCGGCGAGATGTTCCAGACATTTCCGGAGTCTCTGTCGAACTCAAGGCTATTCTCCTTGGACTCCCGAAGTCTCACTGTCACAATCGTCTCCTCCGACTTCTGATTTCTCTGCTCTTCTCGATTCGACTCCACTCTCGAACACCCCCTTTCTTTCTAGACTTTTCTTATTTTTATATTAATTTCTTCTTTGTCCCCTCCTACTTCTTTTCGTCCAATCGGGAGAGTTGTAAAAATCTAATTGGTCTCCTTAACGCCAACGTGAAAAAACCTTATCCCTTCAAATTGGGCATTGTCCCTTAGGGACTCATAAATAACTCCACAAAGGTATATTCTTATTTAGTGTCATGTACGGAGACGCGATTCTAATCTGGGACTGGGATCAGAATCCCGCACAAGACGAAAACCTTTGAAATAATTGTCCTCTCCCCTTTACAAAAGATGTGATGAGTTCAGATTTATATCCCAAGTATTTTACTTCTAGTATTAATTAATCCATTATATTACTGATCTAAATCACCTCATCACAAACAGTATCTCGTGAGATCGTTTTAATGATTACAACTAAAAAGGGCAAATCAGTGATGTCGTTATTGGAAAAATTATGTTGATGAAACTTGTAAACCGAAGCTCTATTTTCTGTACGAATCGAAAATTTAATATAGCCACAATTTAGATAATTGCATGTATATGTTCTTATGTAAATCTTCACTTACCACAGTCACAAAAGAATCTTACTGCGAAATCCTCACACTCTCCTCTTACTCCGCTGTCACACGTAAACCCGATGTCTTTTGAGCACTTCAGGCCTACAATATTCCTCTCCTCATAATCAACTAACTTCCCACCTATGATGGCTTTGCATTCTATATCCACAATTACACCTCCAGGACAGACTGGTTGAAATTCCCTTATTCTCTTCAAGCTCTCGTTGTCTCCGGATTCACTAAATGCGTTGTCAGTGTTGAAATATTCTGTATCCGTTAACACAAATGGAGGGGATTTTTCTGAAAAGAAATATTACCTAAGTTGATCAGTTGGAAATCCTAGATAAGTCATCCAATAACCCAAAATACTTAAGGGCAGAGGTTCTCAAACTTTTTGTCCCAGGGAAACCCTTTTTTTAGAACATACATAAAAACAAACGCTTGAGAAAATATTACTTAATACTAAACTAGGTAATTATTTTTAGGGATTATCTATAAACATTAAAATGAAACAATATAGAGCAGTATAAAAATGAAGATAAGATAATACTTACAAAAGGTGACATGGAAGCAAAAGGTTTTGTACGAATGGTACAAGTAAATATTATAATGAATTTTTAATGCATAAACATTAAAATGAAACAATATAGAGCAGCATAAAAATGAAGATGAAGATAAAACTTACAAAAGGTGACGTGGAAGTAAAATTTTTGTATAAAATGGTACAAGTAATCATTATAATGAATTTTTAATGTATAAACATTAAAATGAAATAGAGTAGTATAAAAATGAAGATTACGATAATACTTACAAAAGGTCACGTGTAAGTAAAAAGTTCAGTATAAAATGATACAAGTAAATATTATAATGAATTTTTAATGTATAAAC
>CM063500.1:64769793-64782293 GCA_032207245.1 Pardosa pseudoannulata | reverse complement strand
ATATTAGAAATAAAAATGAGTTAAAAATCACGAAATTTACTTTAGAGTTTTAATAAGATCAATTTTCGGAATATTATAAAATTCTAAACTTATTTAAGTATAATATTTTAATGTAATGAAATATTTCAAATAAATTTATGCTTACCTTCTGTCCCATCAACTTTGTAAAAATAAACTGCAAGAAAAAAAAAATGTGTTAAGATATCAGTAATGGTACTTTTACTTCTATTCAAGTTTGTTAAACTTATGTTTCAGTAAACAGGGTGCTTATTAAAAGTCGTTAAACAGCTTTTTTCTCCGCAATCGTTGATCATGTGCTTCCAGTTATAAAAATTTTTTACACAAAATAACCATTTCTTGCATGGTATTTTTAAATTTGAAAATTAAGTTTTGCAAAAATTACAAAGTCTGGGTTCTTATGAGTTTTCCCGTTATTTATAATTATTTTTTTAAATAAAAACTGAAACTCGCCCAAAAAACCATAACACAAGAAGTTTCACTTCTCTAGAATTAAATTGGGCCTAGATATTTAAATTCAAATTTTACGAAATTTTGAAGATTTTTTTTCTCCTTGTTTGGGGTGGCCGGTTAAAAGATTGATAACAATAATAAGATGTTAAAATCAGGTTATAATACCCCTAATGTCAGTATCACAATTGTCCAAGGGTGCAGCATTTTGGAGCTGCGCAGTTTGTGCATTGTCCGGTTCAGTGGCGTGCGGTAAGTGTTCATGCAGGGTGTGCAGAGAGCAACAACAACAATAATAATAAAAAAATAAAAGTGTACATTAAACACTTCTTTAGCGGTTATTAATCATTTGTACACAAAATCCGTACGTCTATCCGTATTACTAGTAAAATATCAAAAAGCTTATATTTCTACGAAAAACTTATATTTTCAGCAAACGAAGCACCACACGGCGCCCGCCGCTGTGGTGCCTCATCAGGATGCTCATTGGTGCCGAGAAACCGAAAGTCTAGTCCATGTGCAGAGGATTTCACTGCACGCTGGCTCAATAGAACGAACTGTTTCTCGTTCGATTAGTGGATTAAATTATATTTATTTATTGTTTTTAACATTTGAATATCATATATTCTGCTAAAAACATCTTCACAATTTTTAAAAACAAAACCAAGGATATGGTGTTACAGATATAACTTATATACTGTCTGTAAAACACAATGAATGGTAAAATTTGGACTGTTCTGTTAGAATTCGTTTCTTTTTTGTCTAACAAAACAAAATTGTTTTTCAGCGAATTATTTCTATAAATATAATACATCACCGAAATTATTTTACCACACTAAAACATTTCCCTTTATATTGATGAAATACTTCTTTTATATTTCCATGAAAACAAAATCTTACAATATATAAATTTAAACATTAACTGTCTGCAAAATCGGTTAATGTTCAGTTAATCAGTTAAAAAACCAAAATCGCTTCAGCACGTAAGTCCCCGCTCTAATACAACGCTTAATAAACCGTACCTTTGGATGATTCTGAATGCCAAGTGCAGGAAAAATAGCTGCACTTGCCTCAGTGCTATAGTATGCTGTGCTTCTCCAGTAGCCCATACATATAAAGCGTGATTTTCTATTAGTGCGCAGTGCGTACACATAAAAATTTCTTATGTTTGTTTGCTTTTTGAACGCGCTACGTGGTGCAGCACCTAGTACCGCACGCACTGCGAGAATACAAACAAGCAAATCAACATAATATTTGAATATATTATAAATAATATTTATTATATACCATATAAAGATAGGTAGACATAGGTGCAGAAAATTATTGTCTCTCATAATTTTGCTAGGGTGTGCAGTGCACACCCTGCACATATGGACCGCACGCCACTGGTCCGGTTGGACATTGTGGGCTTCAGTGTTGCGAACTCGAAATTGATTCGGTTGTTTTTAGTTTTTCGTGATTGGCAACGTAAAAGAAATGGAGTTGAAAACAAAATGGAGCGGAGGTTATCGCTCTCCCAAGGACTATTACATTTAGAGAATAGATCAGTCAGCATATAGTGTAGCCTATGTGCTGTTAGAAAATACGTTATCTTGAAAATTAGCCTTTCTTTACGGTAGTGCTGCCCAACTGGAAGCCTGTGGGCCACATGCTTCCAAACCAAAAACTTTTACGGTCCGCCAAGAAAATCGAAGTTATTAGAAACAATTAAACAACACTATCTATCAAAGTCACAAAATTTTTGCTCATTCAAGGTACTTATTCTTAACTCGAGAATGTGGTATTGAAACTATGTTGGGAAAGATGGTTTAGGTTTTACGGTTTTTTATCCTATTTCGCAAAGAAAACATTATCATTGTTTTGGAGCTATGAGCTAGGACTCATAAATTTCAGGACTTTTTCATTTATCGGTAATTTGGTAAGTAAAATTCTGAAAAACGGCTTATGGAAATTTACCAGTAATTTCTTTTGAAGGGGGAAGCCAAAAAAAAGATGAAAAATAGTTAACAGGTATTATCTATTAATCACTTTTCACTTTACCTCTTCACTATTTTAAATTGCTGTCTAGGGCCAAATTGTTATTCCTTTTTATGTAATTTTTATTTTAATTATTGTGTGTAACCCAAAATGAACTGGCAAATCCCGATACTCACCCTGATTGATCTAAATCACTCTCACGACGGGGGATACAACTTTGAGCTAAGGAGCCCCGAACAAATTACTACTCTGATTAACAGGTATTAAATACGTAAAATAATTTTTAATTTACGCTCTTTTATTTCATAAACAAAATATTGAATAGCAACTAAAGAAAAATATAACCATTTAAATTTCGGCAATATATTCAGTGGTAAAGTTAATTTATTTAGCAACAAATTTATTAAAATATTAATGATAGATTTACATATAACCCGTCATATGATGGGGTTAGGAAAAATTTTAACTATATAGAATTGTAAAGTACCCTATGAGGAAAGTATAAAAAATAGTTTGTTTTTTGGCTGATAATTACCTGGTACACGCTCAATAGTTTATCTTCCTACTTCTCTAAAGTCTCCCGATACTGGGAATCAGTTTAGAATCACTTTGAATTCATTTAGTTAAACCGTGTGGTTATGTATAAAAAACGAACAAACTTCTTAATTTTCAAAGATATATATAACTTAAACGCTAGATATTTACTAGTCCGTGAAATAGACTCCTAGATTTTTATGAAAAGAATTTGTTGTTAATACCGGTGATAAAATTTTCATTGAAACAAAACATAATCGATGATTAAATTTAAAATGACCACATATGTACCTAATCTATTATTTAAGCCAAATATAAAAGAAAATTATTAACGTAATACCTAAGTTCAGTCATAAAACGTATGAAAATAGAGCAGAAGACATTTAAATAGTTTAAAATAAGAAAGGATTCAATGAGATGGTTAAAGGAATGACGTCATAATGCTAGAAAAATGTTATTTTTACCTATTTATTATGTGATAAATTGATATATTTAATCCCCTGCTCTTAACCGGGGAAAATAAGTTTATAATAATGGCATGAAACTCTCAAAAAGGGGAAGAAGGAGTGAATTTTGAACATTTTAACGACTTGCTTGGAATTTTGCTAATCCTAACTGGTCAAGGATCCAATATGGATGACTTTATCCATTCCAGTTTCAACCGCTTCATAAATTCGAGGACAGACGGACAGATAACTTAAGCTACTATTATATTATTATACAAGGGATTAAAAGACGCTACAACTGAATCGCAAACAAAGAATAATACAGATTAATAGAGAATTTTGTAATTCAGTTTAACATATTTTTTTCAAAAGCGTTTTCGTAAATACATTAATTTGTTTAAATTTTTATCACTTAAAGAAGGCCTTATTTTGACTAAAAACGATCTAGTTCTTGAAAATACTCTTTCAAGTTCCACCCTAACCGCAATTAACCCATGGCACCAACCAATGATGGGACGCATTCTCCGTTTAAACAGAGATTAATTGCGGTTAACCATTAAAAAACTTTGATGAGACTGGCCCTGAAACAGTGGCTGCTACCATATTACAGTCGACATATGTCACTGCTGACTTCTGCGTCATTATGAAGTCAGAAATCGAGAAAGATAGGAATTTGGTATCAAAAATTTCCCTCTCTGACATCATTATGACGCAGAAATCACCAGTGGCATATGTCGATCGTAATATAGTAGCACCTAGTTACATAAAACCATCAAATTAAAAAAATAGTAGCTCATTTCTCTCAATTTTCTCTTGCATTTCCTTTAGTTGGAAGGTAGCTTATTTCTAGCCATAAGGTTGATGTAAATCATAGAGTTAAACAAAGTGATAGGGAGGGGGAAGATAATTTTAATATTGATAAAACTCTTTTGATGATATAAAAAAATGTCGATGCAAAATTCTGACTGCGACAAACTGTGTGGTTTTGTTTGAATCACAGAAGGACAATTTTCTTCATACAAGGTCTCAACTATTGTTATAACATCTCTATAAACCATCAAATTAAAAAAATAGTAGCTCATTTCTCTCAATTTTCTCTTGCATTTCCTTTAGTTCGAAGGTAGCTTATTTCTAGCCATAGGGTTGATGTAAATCATAGAGTTAAACAAAGTGATAGGGAGGGGAAGATAATTTTAATATTGATAAAACTCTTTTGATGATATAAAAAAATGTCGATGCAAAATTCTGACTGCGACAAACTGTGTGGTTTTGTTTGAATCACAGAAGGACAATTTTCTTCATACAAGGTCTCAACTATTGTTATAACATCTCTATTGCTAATTTTACAATATTGAAAGAGCCGCTTCCTTTAAAATAATCTTCTTTGCTGATGATTAGGCAACTTCCAAAGTTAATTCCAGTTTTGGAAAGACTCCTAGACCGCACTTTCTTAGAGGAAGTGCAGGTCTCTTGTCACATTCTCCTGAAAATTTCTCTGTGGCTTGCAAATGACGTACTTTAAGTTAATTTTGTTGTTGTTGCCAATGCCACCAAGATAAAGACTATACGTATTAAAGTGATAGGGTGCATCATTCGTTTGACGAGCACCGCCAGAATGAAATAACGTCTTAGCTCAAGTGGGTCCTTGTAATTTAAGGGTGCAAACAGAAGACCCCAGGTTTGACCTGCTCCCACCCTCTAAGAGAGTTTTCTTTTGAGAACTTGGGGAACATTGTGATTACGAACCTATTTTACGTGCCCCAGTCGCCATTAACAAACACAGATCTTACACCCCGAACCCGCAAACCTCCAGTTACAAGATCGTTGCTTTTGCCAACTAAACTATCATGACTCAAAGTTGGTTTTAAGTTTATGAAACAGGAAATGTCTGCAGGGACAAGTCCAGAGATTAGGGCTAATAAAATACAGTGTTAATCTAATGTTTTAACAGATAAAGTAATTGAGGAACGACGCTTAAGTAAGCGCATTTTTATGGTGTACCAGCCAAGTATTGTACCATGGTGTACGAACCAATTTAGGCCTTTTTTGGTAGAAAGCTAAGTTGAAAAGCGCTAAAATCTCCTGGTACAACTATTTGTCATCCATATGACCACCTGGTACAAACTAACTATGGGCAATGCCTTACCAATTAAAAAGAAACAACCAGCGAAGACTTTTGACCGAGATTCTCACCGACCGACATCTCGTCCTTTTCGATATGTGTAAATTAATCACAGTTCTGCCTTCAACACATACAGTCACTTCCCCCCTTCAGGTTGTATTCTTGGTTAAGTAAATTAAATGTCTCTGTAAAAATTTTGCAAAATTTCGCATCCACACACGTTGTTCCTCAAACTCAGTCCCTGGCGCAATATAATTTTATGACGGACAGTTTGTGAATGGACTCACTTTACGGATGAATCATTGAGAAATGGGGCTAAGTTTCAATTTCAATAAATATTTACGAGGATAAATAAAAAAAATATATAGCTTAGTGTTAGGTTTGCAAAGACTTTGAAAAACAATCTTTCTATTTTCTTGTACGAAAAGGAAGGAAAAAGACCCTTTCAGGAAGTAATAAACCTAAGCAATCTCTTTACTTCCTTGGTGAGCCGAACTATGGAGGAATTAGTAGGTTTTTGCTATTCGATATCGGAGTTCACAGAATCAAATTTTACTGTTAGCATTAGTTTTTTTTTTTAGCAATTTGGAATCGGGTTTAAGAATAGGTTGTGGTCTCATTAGCCCATGTAGTAGAACTTTAGACCCAACCAACCAATCTTGCACCCAGGATTTTATCTTGGGGGAGGCTCAACAAGCTAAAACTTAACCATTTCCTAAGGCTCAATACGGGATATTAAACTGTAAGACAGAGTTCCCCATCCTGTTCTGGCTTGCGTACCACTTGGTTGTATATCATATTAAACTGTACCCCACTTTAAAAATGTTAAGTGAAATCTGTCATTGCGAGTGTGTTAGGGTGACCAAGTATATCCATTACATATTGTGACAAATTACATCAAAACACGCTCACACGCCATCAAAACAGTGGTGACGAAATTTCAAGTTACTGATGGCTAATGTTTAAATTTAAGAGTGCATTCCCTCTCGCCCCCCCCCCCCAAGAAAGAGATATTGATTGCCGAATTTTCGATTACCGACTGCACATATTAATAACTTTACTGCATACTACTATTAATTAAAATAATTTTTATGGCTTACTAGATACATTACTCATGTTAGTCTATGGTTAATCACTTTATATCTCAATTTCCAAGTCAAATCGAATTGATACTACGCAGACGATGTTTAAATAATATAAAATAAGAAATGAATAAATGAGATATTTAAATGAATAACGTCATAATGATAAAAAAAAATATCGTTTTCACCTATTTATTATGCCATAAATTGAAAATTTTAATCTCCTTTTAACAGAGGAAACCTGAGCTTAAAACAATTACGTGGGATTAACGGAATGACGTCACATTTCTAGAAATATAAGGCAATTTGTCGCAACGTCACGAACTACTATAATGCCCTTCCCATTCATTTTCATGTTTACAACAGCTAATAGACAAACAATAAACTGCCCTTCCGTTTGAAACTAAAGCCAGAATTGTCATAATTTGAGAATTTGCCCTACTACGTGAAATCGCCTTATTGCTTCTTTCACTTAGATATGACGCGATAAATTCAAAAGTTAATCGTTTGCGTTTAACCGGGGAAAATAATGCTTGGAATAATGACAGGAAAAGCTCGAAAAGGGGGGAAGGAATGGATTTCGAACTTTAAAATTTTACAAAAACCTTCCTAGGGATATACCTAATAATTTCCCAAATTTTCACGGCGATTGGATGTATGGTTTTTGAGTCTATCGAGTACAGACAGACAGACACAAAATCATTTATATATATAGATAGGAAAAAAAATTTCTTTATTTTTTTATTTATTTTTTTATTTTATTAAGTCTGCCTTTATTGATTACTTTTTGCTTACCACAGATTGGGAATCGTTGCTGTAAGAGATAGATTTAAGAGCATACCTGAAATACAGTGCTAAGTCTTAGCGTATCTAAAAATGCAGGGGAGAAACTTATCCTAGAAATTGACACTCTGGAAGAGTTATATAACAGGGGTGGCCAACCTGCGGCTCGAGAACCACATGCGGCTGTTTGAAGGATTATTTGCGGCTCTCGATAAATGTACTCGAGTTCCCTTTTCATTTTTTTCAACTCCTCTTCTTAGCCCACTCTCCTGTTTCTAATCATGGATCTTGTTGGTGCTTCAACCACATTTGGCGAAATTGGCGTGCTTGCAGCTTGCGTGCTTGCAGCGTGGCGTTTGAAATCTGGCGAGGGGATCGTAACTCAACAAATTGATACATAAACAAAAACAACATTTTGAGGAAAAATTTTACAAAAATTGAATATTTAAAATCTAATTGAATTAACAAAGAAAACACTTTGTTAACTCTTTGACTTAAGTACACAAGTCAAAAGCCGCCTACAAGTTTGGTAGGCGGGATCTCATCCAGCAAAAAACTCTTTGACTTAAAAGAAACTGTATTTTGAGTGGAGGTTGAAGAGGAGTTGTAAAATTGAAATTTTTTTTTCAAATCTCTTATTGTGTTATTATATTTTAAAAAGTTATTACAACTGATGGAGCTCCGGCAATGATGAGTAAAAAATAAAAAATCGGCCTTATTGTGCTTTTAAGACATGATTCTCAAATTCCACAATTCATACCGATTCACTGCATAATTCACCGAGAACATCTCGTTACAAAATATTTAAAATATCCTAATGTTATGAAAACAGTGTAACACATTGTAAATTACATTCGCACCAATGCAAAAAATCATCGACAATTAAAAACATTTCTTGAAAAATTAAAGGAAGAAGAATTTCTAAATGGCATTCATTAAATATAATTTTTGTAAAAAAAATTTTTAATACTTTTTTTCCATACCTTTTAAATACGTATTTAACAGCGGCTCGATAAAAATTTCAACTTTTGAAAAATGGCTCGGACTATCAAGGAGCTTGGCAACTCCTGGTATACAACATTATATTTTATTTAATTTATAAAAACAGTAGAACCTCGGTATAATGATCCCCTGTGGGTCCAACATCATATGGTCGTTGTAACAAATTGAAAAAAATTGAGCACAGAAGTGATGCAACAGTACATACCTAGAGAACACTTCTATTTATTTGTATTTCCATAACTGAATTTTTGAAAAAAATTCTTTGATTGACTCCTGTTTCAAGTTCATTTGGGAATTTTTCATTATCACCGATTCCATATCCGTTAGATTTTGAAGGAAATCTTCAGAATTAAATTGTCCTTGAATTAAATATTGACGCAAGGCATTGATCGCATTGAAGGCTTCTTTTTCATTGACTTTTTCAAAAGCTTAGACGATTTCTTCTCCGTTGGAATCGAATTGAAGTTGCACCACAGTACAATAATTTTGAAATAGCCCACTTGCTTATGAATTCTGTGGACTAAAATTGGCTGTCGCTCTAACAAAAAATAATACGCTTGGGTTCGTTGTAATGATTCAAAATTAACATTATTCTTATTGTAAAATAATTGGGACTTTTTAAGATGTTCTAACGAAGGGGTATGTTGTAACGCGGCGTCGTTAAAAAGAGGTTCTACTGTATATTTATTTTTCAATTTTTCTTTCGGTTCACGTGTTGTTTATAGAGTATTATAGGTAGAGGAGCCTCCACTGCTCAAAAACTAAGCGTGAAGTGACTAATATATCCCCTATATAATAATAGCCTAAGTTATCTGTCCGTCTGTCCTCCAAATTATGAAGCGGTTGGAACTGGAATGGATAGAGGCATCCATTCAAACAGAATAAAGTTTATCTTCTCCTAAACTATCGATCCGATTCTAAAATAAATTTGTATAAATATGCTTCATATCACAGCAAAAAATACTGTCGTCTTTAAAACGTTCGAAATCCAACCCTTCCCCCTTTTTCGAGAGTTTAATGCCATCATTTCAAGCCCTATTTTCCCCGGTTAAGAGCAGGCGATTAAATTTATCCATTTATCACTTAATAAATAGGTAAAAATAACAATTTTTCTAGCATTGTGACGTCATTCCTTTAAACATCTCATTTAATCATTTCATATTTTAAACTATTTAAATATCGTCTACACTATTTTAGTATCTTTTATCACTGAACTTAGATATTACGTAAATGATTTTCTTTTATATTTGGCTTAAATAATAGATTAGGTACATGTGTGATAATTTTAAATTGAATCATCGATTATTTTTTGTTGCAATGAAAATTTTATTACCGGTATTAACAATAAATTCTTTTCATATAAGTCTAGGAGTCTATTTCACGGACTAATAAATATCTAACTTTTAATTTATATATTTGGAAATTAAGAAGTTTGTTCTTTTGTATGTTTGTTTATTATACATAACCACACGGTTTGACTAAATGAATTCAATTTGATTCTAAACTGCATTACAGGACGGGAGACTCTAGAGGAGTATGACGATAAATAAATTATTGAGAGTGAATCAGATAATTCTCAGTCAAAAAACAAACCATTTTTTACATGTCTCATTGGGTACTTAACAGTTCTGGAATATTAAAAATTTTACTAATCCCGTCATATGATGGGCTATATGCTAGTTTATTAATAAAACAGTTAAAAATCTACTTACTGGTAACATATACTTGTGATAACCGTCAGAACAAACAGGGAAAAACATCCTCTCAATTCCATCTCGACGTCAAATTACGAAGAATATTAGTTTCTAGACGATATTCCTCTGCAAAACAGTTTTTCCATCGTTTTCCTAACAGCGCTATTTGACTGAAACGCACTCTGTAAACGAAAAAGATCAACCTTTGCAAGTGCTGTAATGCGAATATCCTTCTTAAAATAATCGAATTTTTCAGCTGCTACACTTCAGCCCGCGAGTTTTTCAAAAGAGACTAGGGAAAAAGAAACTACAGAGACTCTTCCCATTCAAGATGAAATAAGTCATTTGTATAGCTGATAAGATTATAATCGGCTCTCTTTTTCTCTTGTTTTGAAACCCAAAAGGGAAATCCCAACTACTTAAAAAAAAAGTAAAAGTATAAATTTGACCAAAGATAAAACAATCAATCGCCAGTAGCCTAATCAGTAAAGTAACCAGTGCGAAAGAATCTTTCCGATAAGATAATCTTAAAGGGCAGCTTGCATTACAATGCGTATATGGAAACACAAATTTATAAAACTTTATATACATATATAATAAGTTTTAAAAAATTATATATAAAATTTTATAATTATAATAAATTGATTATAATTAAAAACGAATAAAATTCACATTTCAAAAATTTTAGATAACTTTTTCAAAAATTTCAATTTTTTTAAATATTTTATTGATTTTTAAAATGTTTCTTGTCAGCTAATTTTAAATTTTTTTCCCTTTATTTTTGTATTATCACTACTTTAAAGAATCTTTCGACCATATTTGGATATTATTTTGTATACGTAGATTAAATAGTTCATTTACAG
Source organism: Pardosa pseudoannulata (assembly GCA_032207245.1). Classification (NCBI taxonomy): domain Eukaryota; kingdom Metazoa; phylum Arthropoda; class Arachnida; order Araneae; family Lycosidae; genus Pardosa; species Pardosa pseudoannulata. The sequence continues at coordinate 64,771,322 of CM063500.1, read as the reverse complement.
TAAATATTTTTTATGTTTGTACGTAGAATTTTCGTTTAATTATAATTAAAAACAAATAAAATTCACATTTAAAAAATTTTAGATATCTTTTCAAAATAGTCAGATAACTTTTCAAAAATTTCAATTTTTTTTAATATTTCATTGATTTTTAAAATTTTTCTTGTCAGCTAATTTTAATTTTTTTTTTATTTTATCACTTCTTTAAAGTATGTTTCGACCATATTTGGGTATTATTTTGTATATAGATTAAATAGTTCATTTACAGTAAATATTTTTTATGTTTGTACACAGAATTTTCGTTTAATTATAATTAAAAACAAAAAAAATTCCCATTTAAAAAACTTTAAATATCAGATAACTTTTTCAAAATTTTTAATTTATTTTAAATATATTATTGATTTTTAAAATGTTTCTTGTCAGCTAATTTCAATTTTTTTTCTTTATTTTTGTATTATCACTACTTTAAAGTATCTTTCGACCATATTTGGGTATTATTTTGTATATAGATTAAATAGTTCATTTACAGTAAATATTTTTTATGTTTGTACGCAGAATTTTCGTTTAATTATAATTAAAAACAAATAAAATCCACATTTAAAATATTTTAGATATCAGATAACTTTTTCAAAAATTTCAATTTTTCTAAATATTTTATTGATATTTAAAATGTTTCTTGTCAGCTAATTTTAAATTTTTTTCCCTTTATTTTTGTATTATCACTTTTTTAAAGTATCTTTCGACCATATTTGGGTATTATTTTGCGTATAAATTAAATAGTTCATTCACAGTGAATATTTATTATGTTTGTACGTAGAATTTTCGGATAAAATTCTGGCTTTCGAAACTTAAATTGAGTTTAGGGCCCGATCAAAGCAGAGTAGGCCCCAGGGCCTGGTACTCTTTCGGGACCTCCCTCCTACCCTCCTGTCAAGGCAAAAAAAAAAAATTAGTTTATAACAGAGGATACAAACGAATACTTTTGGACGAAGGTTTATACTAAATTGTTTATCTCTGTTAATTTTATTATTTCTGTCACCAAAGTTGACCACAAAGAAGGATCCTCAGATATATATATATATATATATATATATATATATATATATATATATATATATATATATATATAAATATATATATATATATATATATATATATATATATATATATATAATATATATATATACATATATATAAATATATATACATATATATATATATATATATATATATATAATATATATATATATATATATATATATATATATATATATTATATATACATATATATATAAATATATATATACATATATATATATATAAATATATATATATACATATATATATATATATATATAATATATATATACATATATATACATATATATATAAAAATATATATAAATATATACGTATATATATACATACATATATATATATTTACATATATATATATGTGTGTGTGTGTGTGTGCGTGCGTGTGTGTATATATATATGTATATATATATATATATATATATATATATATATAT
>CM063500.1:64757214-64769693 GCA_032207245.1 Pardosa pseudoannulata | reverse complement strand
CTGAAGGTGTTATTGAAGAAGTTCCTGTTGAAGAATTTCATGATCCCTGTCACTACTTGCCCCACAGAGGTGTATATAAAGAAAATTCCACGACTAAATTAAGACCAGTTTTTGATGCTTCTTGTCGCGGTGTAGAGTCTCCATCCTTAAATGAATGTCTAGAAAAGGGGCCCAACCTCCTTGAGAAAATACCACCCATTTTACTTAGATTCCGCAAAGACCAGATAGGAGTAATATCCGACATTAGAAAGGCATTTTTACAAATTTCAGTTTCAAAAAAAGATAGAAACTTTTTGCGTTTTTTATGGTGGAAAGACTTTGATGAAAAAATATTCAAGATGTATAGACACAGACGAGTTGTATTTGGACTAAATTGTAGTCCGTTTTTGCTCGCAGCAGTTTTAAATCACCATATTAACATAAATTCAGAACAATTTCCAGAAACGTCAAATATTTTAAAAGACTCCTTTTATGTTGATAATTGTGTAACATCCGTGTCAGATGAATGTCAACTTCACCGCTTCATAAATGAATCAACATATATTTTGAAATTGGCATGTTTTGATTTAAGAGGGTGGGAGCATACAAACATTTTCTCAGAAGAGAAGTCTGAAGAATCAGTACAAGTGCTAGGTCTTTTATGGGACAAAAATAATGATCTTCTATTTTGTGATGTTAAAGACATTGATTCACAACCCCTTGAACTCACTCGTAGAAATCTGCTTTCGACTGTTCATAAAATTTTTGATATTTTAGGCATTTTATGTCCTACGACTTTAATACCCAAACTTATAGTGCAAAGAAGTTGGAATTTAAAGATAGGCTGGGACACACCCTTACCCGAAAGTGATCAATTGGAATTTAAATCATGGGTCGAATACGTGCATCTACTGTCAAATGTGAAAATACCAAGGTGTTTGAATATAGATGACTCAACAGAACTTAGTCTGCACACATTTTGTGATGGCAGTAAGCATGCTTATAGCGCAGTGGTGTTTCTTCGAACAGTGAAAAATAATGAAGTTGGGTTGCATTTTGTCCAAGCGAAAAACCGAGTTACACCTTTGCGTAAAACCACCATACCAAGGATTGAACTTTTAGCATGTTGCATCGGAGCTCGTCTGGCATCTTCTATTTTACAAGCTTTGAATATTAATAATATTTCTTGTTTCTATTGGTCTGATTCGACAACAGCACTCACGTGGATCAAAAAGGAAGAACCCTGGGGTGTTTTTGTTGAAAATAGAGTGAAAGAGATTAGAAAGCTCACCGAGAAAACTAACTGGAGACACATACCCAGCGGTCTTAATGCAGCAGATTTACCATCTCGAGGATGCTCAATTAAGACTCTAGTGAAGTCGAAGTGGTGGCTTGGTCCAGACTGGCTGAAAGAAGATGAGAGTTGTTGGCCAACCACAGAAATGGAAATAAACGAAGAAGAAATCATACGAGAAAAGAGAAAAGGCGTGGTTTTATCTTGCCTTATTTCAGACAACTGGTACTTGAAATATTTCTCAAGCTTCATCAAAATCGTGAGGATGATATCCTGGATACTCAGATTTGCAAAAAATTGTAGAACACGAGAAAGAAAACTGGACAAAACGTTAAGCGTTGATGAAATAGACACTGCAAAGAAGAAATTACTCAAGATAGTGCAACAGGAGTCATTTCCTTGTGAAGAGAGGCTGAAGGGTCATTTAACTTTTTTTGATGAAGAGGGAATTCTCCGTTTGAAAAAAAATTTTGAAAAGAGATGATGACGAAAATTTTCGTTGCCTAATTCTTCTTCCTTCCAAACACGAGCTTGTGGAAAGAATAATACATTATTACCATCTACAATTTCACCATGCCGGCACTCAAGTTGTTTTAACTAATTAACGTTACAAGTTTTGGATTATACGAGGTAGAAAAACAGTTCAACGAGTGATATCTAAATGTGTCCGGTGCAAGAGACATTCAGCAAAATCCATTGACACAGTGCCGTGTCCTCTCCCAGAAGATAGAGTGCGAGATGCATATGCTTTTGAAATTACTGGTGTAGACATCGCAGGACCTCTTTACTTAAAAGAAAATAGAAAGGCTTGGATTCTGTTATTTACCTGCGGAGTATATCGTGCAGTTCATTTAGAATTGATTGAAAGCTTGTCGACAAATACATTTTTTCTTGGATTTAGAAGATTCATCGCACGCAGAGGTCGTCCAAGAGTCGTTTACAGCGACAATGGCACCAATTTTGTTGGTGCAAGAAATTTGCTAAGATCTATTGACTGGAATCAAATTACTAACAGTTCTACAACTATGAAAATACAATGGAAGCTGAACCCACCGACCGCGGCTTGGTGGGGCGGTTGGTGGGAGCGAATGGTTCAAATGATCAAAAAGTTACTGAGAAGAGTCTTAGGAAAAGCTTTACTTTCGTACGAAGAGATGTCAACTATTATTTGCGATGCTGAGGCCACTATTAATTCTAGACCGCTTACTTACCTGTCAGAAGATTCCAGTGATTTAGCACCTCTTACACCATCGATGTTTATACAAGATGTCAGGACTGAAGGTGTCCCGGATTTAGATAATCTAGACAAAACCAATTTTTCGAAGAGGTGGAAATATCATCAAAGATTGCGTTTTGAGTTCCGAAAACGATTTAGAGATGAATACCTCGGTATGTTGGTACATCGTCCAAAGATTGTACCATCACAATCCCTCAAGGAAGGTGATATAGTACTCGTAGAAAATGATAGAAAGAAGAGAACTGACTGGCCCTTAGGTCGTATAATCGCAGTGTACCCTGGAAAGGACAACAACGTCAGAGTCGTGAGAATTAAGACTTCTAATGGTGAACTAGTTAGACCTATTCAACGAGTATTTCCTTTGGAAATAAATAATGAAAATTCTTTACATGAAAATCTTCAAAATAACAATCCGGTTCAACCTCTTAGAGTTCATGACGATGTTGATGAACAATTTAAGGACAGCATATCAGTAGACTCTGATAAGAACAGTCAAATAACTAGATATGGTAGAAAGATTGTAAAACCTAAAATTTTCAGTTAATATTTTTCTTGTGATGTGTTTATTGGCTATTTTTCCTTAAATTTTAATTTGTACTTTTTATATGTATATTTTTCATAATATTTATAATTTGAATATGTTAGAAATTTAATTCATTTTGAGTATTTTACAGAAGATTGAAAATTGTATTCAGTTTAATGTCTCTCCCTAGATGAAGTAATTCGCTGATTAGAAAAGTGCTAAGTATTGTTTAATATTATTATTGTATTTTAGTTATTCTTTATACATTATTGTTGTTTTGATTTTCTTATGTTAATCGAAAATCAAAAGGTGGGAGGAATGTCAAGACCGGGAAGTTTAGGTTTGCCGTTGAAAGAGTTTTTTGTTTGTTGATAGAATAAAACCTTTGATGTGTGTGGAAGGATACGAGAAATTAAAACGCATTGAAACATTTCACCTTTTGATTTCGATTTGATGAAAATAGATTTAGTTATTAATGTTTTGTATGGTGTTCGTGTTTGTTGAAATAACATGTGGTGTTACGAACTTTTGAAGTTATTTTGAAAACTTTCGACATAGAGAATAGAACATAATATATTTCATACTAATTAGAATATCAGAATGCGATTGACTGAAATGACTTCCGTAAGTAATTCTGCCAAGCGTAATTATGAATAGAGGTCTCAAAATTGGATAAATAAAAATGGTGCAATTGAATTGAAAATGAAAGAAAAATACCAAATATTGATAAAGTGAACTAAGCACATAAGGTAAAAAGCGGAGAACAATTATATTACTTAAAAGCATTATCATAAGAATGAAGTTACTTAAAGGATTTCAATTTTTATATCCCATAATTAAAAGAAATATATACCGAAAGTTGCCAAGCTTATTTAAGAATAGGTGAAATATAGAGTGACGTCTTGAAATTGGATAAATAAAAATGGTGCAATTGAATTTAAAATGAAAGAAATATACCAAATTAATATTGATAAAACGAAATAAGTATATAAGGCTAAAACACCGAGAACAATTATATTATTTGAAATCACATTTTAAACTTTAATCAAAAGTGGCTACAATATCTCAACATTTCATAGTTGCCATTTCTAAAATGAAAACTTATTTGTTCCCTGTATATCACTTGCCAATATTTTTCTCTGGTGCAGTTGAGTTTTAGATAACAAAACTTATAACCATATGTCAGTTTTTATTTAATAAATGGTAATAAAAATGATTGTGAAATAAAATCAAATTTGATAGAACATGGCAAGTTTTTAATTACTGAAAATAAAAATCTCGCCAAGAAAATAAAATAAAAAAAGTGATTTCCTAAACAAAAATGATCTTAGCGTTTAGCAGATAAGAAAATAGTCTTATATACATAAATGCTATCATATATTTATATACTTACACTTCAATTTAAATAGCGTAGATACGTTTTTGTGTTTCCCGAATACCAAATATCTGGCGACAATAATGCCAACTATGAATAACACCGCCATATTTAGAAGCCAACTCAACAATGGAAAGCTCGTCAGAAAATTAAACTGGCATTTTGTTCTGTTTTTCGTTAATATCTTTCGAACTAATTGGAATATCGGAACCGTGTATGTGCGAAATAACATGGCGTCTTTGGTACCTTCGGTGCCCGTCTGCGTCCAGCGGTTCGCGAAGGAGATAGACGCACATACAAACATACATACATAACTAGTCCCAGTCAGATTTTAATACCGGAATTCAAGATGTATTAATATGAAATATGTTCATTTGGTGGTATCAATGATTTCTGTCCAAAGTTAGTTACTCTATGGCATCGGATAGATTTTTATATAAAAAAATAAAAAAACATAAAAATGAAAACTGTTCTTGATATCAATAAATCAAAATAACAAAATATATGTTTACATTCTAACGACTAAATCTGCATCGAATTTGTGTCTTTTATTAAATTTGCTCAAATTTTTTTATGGTAAAATATAAGTTCAACCCTAAATTACATTACTGTGTTACTACTGTACGTTGATTAGCAGTGTTAATAGATCTTGCCATATTACGTGGTAGAATAGGAAGCAGAGGTTTTGACAGCAACAGTGCTAATTTTGTTGGTAGTAATAAATGTTTTCCAAAATTAAGGAAATTTATGACAAACCACATAGTTTTGTATGAAACAGAAACACACATTCATATCGACAACCATATGAATATGAAGATAACTATATAAAATGATAGGTTTTATTTGGCCATGAGAGTCACTGAAATTTGTACTTTTTGTTGTTAGAATATTATTGATAAACATTTCATTGTAACGTAAAAATTAACCAAGAATTAAATTTAAAATTAGTTCTCATATAAAAATGCTATAATTTGCGTCACATAGAAATGAAAGTGAATCACTTTATATCTCAATTTCCAGGTCAAATCGAATTGATACTACGCAGACGATGTTTAAATAATATAAAATAAGAAATGAATAAATGAAATATTTAAAGATAATGATAGAAAAATATCATTTTCACCTATTTATTATGTGATAAATTGAAATTTTAATCTCCTGCTTTTAACCGAGGAAAACTGCGTTTAAAACAATTACTTGGGATGACGTCACATTGCTAGAAATATTGCTTCTTTCACTTAGTTATGATGCGATAAATTAAAAAATTAATCGTTTGCGTTTAACCGGGGAAAATAATGCTTGGAATAATGACATGAAATGCTCGAAAAAGGGGGAAGGAATGGATTTCGAACGTTAAAAATTTACAAAAACCTTCCCAGGGATATACCTAAGAATTTCCCAAATTTTCACGGCGATTGGATGCATGGTTTTTGAGTCTATCAAGTACAGACAGATAGACAGACACAAATTCATTTTTATATATATATATATATATATATATATATATATATATATATATAATAATAATACTGTTTATTGTCTGTAATATTAATGTTTAATAAAAAAGTTTCGGAAATTAAATTTTTCATTTTTACAGTAATGTCTATATTAAGTATTTAAAAAAAATTAATATTATAATTTTTTGAAATAAACATCCAATTCAACAACAAAAAAATGTCACAGTGTGAACTGCTATACTTAAAGTAGGCATCGCTAGATTTAAATACCTTGAGAATGAATAAGTTTATTTTTTGCAATTTACTTATTTGATAGTTATTGCATTTTGTATGCTTTATCATAAACTCATTATAACTTACTTGAACTTTGTGAAAATACTTGAAAATAGAGTTTTTTTAAATTAAAGGGTACTGGTTAACAGCTCTGTTAGACATTCAGTTGACTTTTATTTATATTCGATGTTTAAATGAATTAAACCTTAATCGACGAAAAAAAATTTTCACAAACCCAAAGAGATGATTTACAGGAAATTTTCACATTTCTCATTTTTTATAGCAATAGTCTAAATTTGTGTATACTGCTGGGATACTTCGTAATGCTGAAAATTGTCTTTTCATTGCAAGTAGTTGTATTGAAACAGAATAGCACAACACAAAAATTATAATATGACTGCTTAATGTCAGACATATTGAAAAATATATAATGTAAATACAAATGTATGAACACGAACAAATTTAAGTCGCGATATTCAATGTACATCATAAAACGCTATGGTTGTTTTCATGAACTATGACGTCACATAACCGGTGTAGGAAAAGTGTCGTTTTCGAAAGACGGAAAAAAGATGAAAATCATTAAAAATCCATAATTAGGGCTTAAAATCAAATAACAAACGTACTGTCCTTTCTAATTTTTTTGTGTTCTATAGTTTAAAAGCAAAATTAGAAAACGTGAAAATTTTTCATTTTAAATGCAATATAGAGCGAAATTTAACACCATCAAACAAGGATTACAATATTAAAATCTGTTTATATTAAACTCATAAAACTATCTCTCAAAATCAACGAAAACAAACTATTGAACATTTCAACATTTGAATCACCGACACTCACCGATCGTGAATAAACTAATTCAGATATGAGGAAAATAACAACTAAACAGATACCGAATTCGAAATTCCAACTATTTGACCGCCATGTATTCAAATCAAAACCGAAACGAAAGTACTCGTACCCGTACCACCATTTCGCGAAAACAAAAATAAACGACGATCGAAAAAAGGATTAGTTCAGTGGTTCAAAAATAAACTCGATCTTTCCTACCGATACTCGAAAATATGGCGATTGAAACGACATTCGATGTTTAGTAATGTTTATTCATGATCGGACTGTAGGGCAAGGCCACTCCGCTGATCGACGAGCCGTAACAACAACCATTCTGGTAAACATGCTAACACGTTGCTATGGTCGTTTACATGTAAAAAAGCCTTATTTTAAGGTCGTTGCATTTTTTCAGTAATGAATTTTTAGAATTTTATTTTGTAATTATAATCATCAACTATTGAAAAGTGATTAAATAGGAGGAATTCATCGAAAGATTATTTATAACTGTAAAACCGAATGTTTTTTTCGACCAGAATGTTAACATATTTTTTTGCTTATTGAAATTAAGTAACATTGTTCTTTTTGTGGGTTTTTCTAGATACCGATGCCAGCTTGCTGTGCAGTTAAAATAGGTTAATAGGATTGGTACACGTAAAAAATCGTTTTTCAGATGTCTGATACGTCCCTCAAAGGAGCGAGAAAAACAGCAGTTGATAAAAAGAAAGATTAAAATGGTTGTGTACATTAAAACGGAAAATTGCTGTAGTTTATCACTATCCGTTTTCTAGTCTTTTATAAAATACGGGTCTATACTACTTATAATATATACTTTCTCAAAATACAGCTTCTTGACACAGTTAGTCGAAATTATTCACGTAATCAATCATTCTCACTTTGTAACAACACTAAACAACTCTTCACACAAATGAGCAACGTGCAAACTAAAGTTCAACAAGCTATGATGAACGTGTTTTTCAATCAGCCCAGTTAGCTTGACCACAAGCATTGTTGCTATGGTGGTTGCCAATTGACTTCATGTCCCCGTGACTTCAGAAACCCGTGTAAGTTGCCGCGAAACGGCTTATCTTCAATTCGATTTAAATAACAACTATTATTTTACACAACTATTACTCTGAGCTACTGCGATTTACCCCTGAAAGTATTTTGCTGCAAAATGTAAAGCTAGAAAACTTGACACTTTTTAAAAATTTCAACGTCAGGTTTTTAAACAACTTTCATATTTATTTTTCTCTTCAAACACAAGAATAAAAAGGAATGTAACAATATTGTTATTTTAGTAATTACTAGAAAGCATTTGGTAAATCATAAAAAACTGTTAAAACCTCGATAGTAAGCTTAGGACAATCATTACAAAACTTTTGCCACTCTTCTTTTCTGCTGGGTATCTTTTTTTCGATGATGTAAGATATTATTTGCTCTTTAAAATCACTATCACCCTGAGCATCGGCGACCACGAGAATTTCGAGAGCATGCTCTGGTAACAAGTGTTTCACCAGAAAACGGCTGCTTCGGATTTTTAGATCTTCCACTTGGTATTTATGAGCAGCCTCGTAAATTTGAATTGCATTGTCCATGGTAATTTCGGGCAAGATTCCAGAATAGAAGAATCTGATAAAAGTGTTTAAGATTTCTGGCTCCATATCACTAATTTCGACGATGGTATCTCGTCCTTCTGTCATAGCATTTTGCATCTTGGTACGGAACACTTCAGAACGTGCACCTAAAATCAGCTTGTGTACTCCTACGGAAATGTCTCCGCATTTCAATTGCACGTCGGTGTCAGTTCCGTTTTCTACCAATTTACTCAAGTCAAGCGAAAGATTCTTCAAACAAGGGTAATCCTCAGATGTCTCCCCAGATATATGTCCTAGATTAATAGATAAACAATACAAATAGAACAATTACGCTACACCATATATTAATAACAGATTACATGGGTCACCAAAGAGAATTTAGGTTACTAACAAATGTATATGAGTTATATATTTGAATAAGCATACATGATTTTTATTAAACCAGAATCTTTATTTAAATCAATTAACTAATCCGAAAGGTCTCTGTTTGACAAGTAGTTTGGGGACCAAATTATAAACTCAAACGCTGATCTATTTATCATGGATAGAATTTCGGTGTACCAACGACTACACTAAAAAGCATTGATTAGGCATTTGGTCATCTTCAGAATGTGGAATTATTTAAAACGATTAAAAATAATAACATTTTACAATATTTTATGCATTTTATGAAATATTACCTAATATTTGATGAAATGCATGCAGCATATTTCGTAAATAACCACGTCAAAGATGCTTATAACATTTTTTTTAAATACCATACAGGGATTTTTCCTCCAAATTAAGATTTCGTAATAAGTAGAACTAATTTGTCTGCTGGAAAAGATTTATTATTCTTTTTATAAATAAAATTATATATATATATATATATATATATATATATATATATATATATATATAAATAGGTTTAAAATCTTATAAATAAATAATTATATTTATCAAAATAATGATTTTAATGAGAGTTGATTGCACATGATATTATAGGATGTTTCTACAATCTTTTGCCTATTGACAACGTAAAAAGTCTCATCGTCAGGGTTAGGGGTGGATTAAAAATTAAGCATCCTTAGGGTATCATGGAAAAGAAACACGAAGGAAAATTTTATGATCGAAGTTATGGTCTATGATCTACTTGATGTAATACTATGAGTTTTATGGTGATATATTATAAACACCATATATCTTGGTTACATAGTATAATGTGTTCCCAGCAGCTGGCTGAAACAGAAACTGTTAAATATGCAAACTACAGTGTATCAGCACTTCGGAATGGTGTCAAGTATATTGAATGCGGGGCTTATCTGGCTGCCGAACTGATTGAAATGGTATAAAAACAGGCGATGGCTAAATCTTTGGCTTGGCTTTTTTGGTTCTTTTCGCTTCTCCCTTGCAGGAAGTTCCGATAAAATAATTAGCTTCAACTCGTTGCTCTTTAAAGAATATGAAGTCCTTGAGCTAATTATGGATATATCTAAGTTTGTTTCCGAATGAAGCTCAAGGATCTGATTGATATTTAATATGTTACCTATGTGCGTACGTAAGGTAGAGTGTACTATTATATTTTTTAGGAAGAGCCTTGTCGGTGAAAGTTTTCTTTATTTCTTTGTTATTTATGTTTATTATTTTACTTTTTCACCTACGTATTTATTTTTGTTAAATAAATATTTTTGCTTACTTTAAAACGCATGTATGATATTTCTGCCATACATGATGACCTACTGTTTTAAGTAATTAATGGACTTTTGACTTAAATCCTACTAATTTTTAGGGTTAATAAGTCAAATCCACTACACAACCCACTGATGGGCTTGTAGTAAAATATTATAGCCCAAAAGAAACTTCTAAGTGTTCAGTAAATAAAATAAAATATTTAGTAAACATACATACAAAATTTTCAAGATCACTCAGAGAGTGAAAACTTTCTCTAAGGCTAATGAAATCAAATGGGAAAAATACCCACCACCCACTATAGAAGATGGGGATGTAATAACGCATTTCAATTATGTAAAAAATATAAAACAATCTTGTGAGCAACAAGTTGATATACTGAATCGAGCCTCATACATCTTCAGGGGAGCTCAGAAAAGAGGATCAAAGAAGTCTGATAATAGATAAATGGTTAATGGATAATAGATAAATGGTTATTAAAGAATTAACTTTACCCAAATGTGTGACAGTGTAAAATTTTCTTAAATTCATGTTAAACAGAGATGAGTTCATTTTTTAAGTGCAACTAGTATTACTTATACCTTCCAAAAATATCTTGCAATGAAAGTATTTTCCATTTATAATTTAGTCATTTATACTTAATAACAATTAAAACATGTATTATACACAACATAGAATTAACTTCACCAAAATGTATGACAACATAAATTTTATTGAAGAAATGTGTTAACACAGTTGGATTCATTTTTAAGTGCAAACTTTTTTTTTCCTAGTTGATTTTTTAAAATATTTATCACTCATCACCGACATAGTATACCAAAACGTTTGAATTGTTCAATACATGTCAGAACTTCTGAAAAATCCTTAATTTTTTCACCGTTTTCTCCAACAGGAATTTCATAATCTTTAAAAACTTCATCATCAGAAAAAGTTGAATGGAAATTTTATAGAAAAACTTTATTATAGAAATTGAAATTTAAAAAGGTTAAATTAAAATTTGAAGTTTACAATCGCTTCAATAGGGAAAACTCTCCACTACTTATACCGCTGATTTCTAATGTCATGATTTCGTGCCGATGCCTTGTGTTCCATCACATGTTGGTATATCCTATTATTGAATCTCCACAAATTAAAAATCTCAATACTCAATAACATTTTTATTTAATTTTTGTTTAAAAAATAATTGTATGTTTTGATTTTTAAAAAAATGAAAATTATGAATAAGTTGTGTTTATTTTTTTATCAAACATAAAATCAACAAAGAAACAACAAACTAAATTAAATTTGATTTTGAAGTAAACACATAAAATTTGTAATGTTATTTTGAGTTTTCGGCATCGAGTATTTCCGCGCTTGCATGCTACACTCCTGTTTGGAATGACTCTGTTACCTACATACATAACTTTTTGCACATGAAATTCTTACCTTTATTAGGAGCTTCACTATCCGTGATTTTCGAATGGAACTTGAGCATGAATTGTAAACGGGTTCCAATGTCAGGATACTTTTGTCTCAAACAAGAATAATAATAATTCCAAATATAAGTAACTTTTTTTTCAATTCCAATAGTTTTCAAATAAAAATATCTCCCTTTGTATCGAATGTAAAATGTTAGGGCAGCATTTGGAGGTTCTTCATCATTAGATTTATGCAACGTCACTTCCAAATTCTCCTCCTTCCCACACCAACATACTTTTAATTTTAAATTCCAGTTGTACCCATACACTAGAAAAGGTTCAGATTCTTCTATGCCTAGTCGTGGTACGTCCACTGACCATATCACAAGAGTATTAGTTTCTTTATAATTCTTTATAATTAAATCCATGCCTTACGTCTAACAGTCACATCAATAAACTCCGATTAACATTGTTCGACTCCAGTGTAGCACTAAAACTATTGATCAAATGTCGACGTGACGAAATGCCATCTGTAGGCCAGAATCGAAAGTTAAAACTGATTTTTATATAACGTTAGATATTCTAAACTTGTGTGTGTCTGAGAATCAATTCAAGAAATTCTATATTTGTAAATTATATATCCCAATTTAACAATAAAATTTGAGAAAAATTAAAAATTATAAATATTTTTAAAATGTTTATATTGCATTATGTATATATGCGGTTGCTGATGATTTATTTAAAAGTAGGTTCATAAAACAAATTTCGAAAGTTAAACATGAAAATACGATGTAACTTAAAAATTAAGAGACAATTATAATTTCAGAATTAAAATTTTTTTTTTTTTTTT
>CM063500.1:64747214-64752214 GCA_032207245.1 Pardosa pseudoannulata | reverse complement strand
CTAATCTATGCCTAAGAAATTTTTTAACGTAAGTTTGGGCAAAGGAGATTAATTAAAGTTAAAATATAACTAGCCTAACTTATCTGACCTAACGGAAGTTTGGTAGTCTTGAAACCAACCATCCATGCTAGAGCAACTCAACTTATCTAATTTAACAGTTCTGGCAGCAGTATTGTACTCTATTCTTTTCAATTTTATGATATTCTGGCGTCATAATCGAACGACCATGTTCTCTATTATACGCTCATCGTTAAATATCTCTTTATATTGTGTTCGTGTAGTAATAAATTCTTTTGTGCCTACTTAAGAGAATGTTTTTCTTCATATTCCACACAATATTAAATACTCCAAAAACTAAATGTGGTGACCAAAGGATTAAGAATATTCATTCTGGAAATGATATTCCACTTTGTTGAAGCGTGGTGCCAATTGGCGTTTTGTAAATCTATTCAATATAAATAATAAATAGTCATCTCATTTTAAATAGCAGACGAAATAATTTTTCTTATTATCATATCAGTTTTTTAAAATATGTACAACTCTTTCCCTATTTTTTTTAAGTTTAACAATAAACAATTTATTTTTGATGTCATCTACATTGCTATTTTATTCTAAAATATATATAATAAATTTTTTTTAAAAAATACAATAATTAAGTGTCATCACACTTGTAATTTTAGCTTATATCTTAATAATCATATTTGCATTAAAAAATGTCTTAATTATCCACAGTTCGACATTTTGTTCTGATTTGTTCTTCCTTTCACGTATGCATTTTCCTTTTTTTGCTCTCTGACTTGCTGATAAAACAAAAATGACAGAAAAAACATCCGATTCTCATGGCGCTGCAGCTGTTGCGTGCGTCGCCTTTAAAGCCCCCCTCCTCCCCCATTCTGGCCCGCCAACCCACAAGTGTGGTTTATTCAACCGAAATCGGAATAAGCTGACGACACGAAATAACACTGTGTTGTGTGTGAGTTATGTAGCCTCCACATTATGGCCAGTTGTTCACCACTTCCTGATGGTGACCTCGAACGATGGTTCACGGGTCGCATCCACACGCTGGGCCACTAAATGAGCTGAGCGCATTGATTCGTCCATAGGGTCTACTGCGCACTTTAGTTGCGCATCTGGTTGCCTTTGATCTTTGGAGAAAAACCGCCTCCGAAGCCATCGTCCGCCAAGGCTATTTTATCGTCTGCCGCCATCGGCCACGATAAGCCAAAGCCCCTCCAGACGGTGGTGATGGCTTGCAGTGGACCATAGTGTGGAGGAGCCTTCAGACAGAGACATTCCATTCTAAGCTTAATTTCGAATATTATTCGGCAACCACCTGCTGCTAGTAAATATGATTAGGCGCCTCCACACTATGGTCCACCGCAAGCCATTACCATCGTCTGGAGGGAGTTTGGCTTATCGTGGCCGATGGCAGCAGACGATAAAATAGCCTTGGCGGACGATGGCTTCGGAGGCGGTTTTTCTCCAAAGATCAAAGGCAGCCAGATGCGCAACTAAAGTGCGCAGTAGACCCTATGGACGAATCAATGCGCTCAGCTCATTTAGTGGCCCAGCGTGTGGATGCGACCCGTGAACCATCGTTCGAGGTCACCATCAGGAAGTGGTGAACAACTGGCCATAGTGTGGAGGCTACATTAGACAGAGACAGTCCATTCTAAGCTTAATTTCGAATATTATTCGGCAACCACCTGCTGCTAGTAAATATGATAGAAATAAAAAAAAAAGAGAATAATCGCGAATTATGCTGATTCCGCGACTGCTCGTTTAAAAATGCTTCTTAAGAATTTAGAATTCGGAGATAAGCGACTTTCGCATTAATTATGTGCTATGCAGGATCACGCTGGTACTGGAAATTTTGCGCTCACAGTATCTTCAGCGTTTACCAGTGTCTGTACAACAATTTTATACTGTTTGCACTGAAAAAGATGAGTCAGATTTATCTATCCTGGCCGAAAAAGCTGATAAAATTTAGGGGGTGACTTAGAATTCTCCCACAATAAACACTTTACATGTAACAAATGACCAGTGGCGTGTTGAAAAATAAGAGAATGAAATAAGTAACTTTCTGAAGCCGTTCAACGTTTATCGAAACCGCGGTTCCGAAATAAAAGTATATTTAAACCACGTAAACGAGGTTCTCGTTCACCATCGAGACACCCACCTGCTGTGAATCTCAATGTTGGTATCATTATAAATTCGCCGCTAATTCTAAAAAATGCCTCCCTACTTGTAATTATGTTCAAAATTCGGAAAACTAATCGGAAGCGTCGTTCAAGCGACGATAGCTACAGGTCCTAGCCAAAGTCGCTTATTTGTATACGACAGGCTCACCATTCGTCGATACCTTGTTGATACTTCTCTGCTATTTCAGTTCTTCCAAAATCACATTCTGGTGGATACGAAAGGTACTGCACTGCTTACTTTTTTGTATTCTATTGTTTAAAATTAAAATTAGAAAACGTGAAAATTCCTCATTATAGTGTCATTCGAAAGAGAATCGTTAGATGAGCTTTGATCGACCATTTTTAACGTTTGATCAACAACGGCAGTGTTCTAAGGGTGCCCCAAAAGCATAAGATTACCCCCACTTTACATATCCAAATAGGAATAACAGAAAATGTTTGGAATATTTAAAATTAGTAAATTTATAACGTGTAAAAACTTCTTCGTGAGTGCAGGTTCCACCTTTTGGAGTGCAGGTGGGCTCAGTAAAATAGCCCATTTTGTTAAAGCTGACATTATTTTTAGCCTCTGCCCTCATAACTCAAGGCTACATCTCTGCATGGGCTTGACCGTTACTCTTGCGCCATTCCGTGATCTATACCTCCTCCGCAGGGGTCCCTAAACTCGACGTGAACAATCGAAGTCCTAAATTCCTCTTGGAAATTTATCCCACAGCTGTGCATGCACATTCAGATCATCGTGGGAAAGTACCTCGGTACAGTTATATTCCCAAAATTTGGAATAAATGAAAAAGTACATGTCAAGCATCCCTCATAAATGTAGTTTTAAAATATTTTTACTTAATTCAGAATTCATTTAGCTGAATTCCTCTGATCTTGTGGAGAAGTTTGTTGGATACTACTAAAAGATATTTTAATTGTCTTTATTCCATCGACAGTGGCGGTATAAGGCTAAAGCGGGCCCTAAGCAACCTGGTAATTCCGGCCTATTTTTCAGTAATGACTTTGCGTTTGGTAGTTTGGTACAGGGCCTTAGCCAGAAATTATTTTCGGAGGGGGACATTGTTTTTTTGTGAAGGATACTTCAATAAAACTATAAGGTTTTTTTATGTACGTATACTCCTAATGAGTATCGCCGAACGATGGCCGAACGGTAGAGTGCTGCTCTTCCGAACCGGAGTTCGCGGGTTCGAATCCTGCTGCTGGCATGATGTTTGTAGCCGTTCGGAATCGGGTTTAAACTGTTGGTCCCGGTCTCATTAGCCCTCGTGTGCAAAACAGCAGACCGTAGCGCTCCAAACCAAACCTAATGAGTATCATAATACAATGGAAATTTAAAATATCAAAGTGATTAAAAAATGATATAATGAACAAATTTATAGCCTTGAATGAGTAATATAGTAACTACACAATGAATTAACATTGAAAATATAACCAGACTGGTTAGTTATACTGCCTTTTTTCTAACCTTTAATTCTGCAAACTCGTCAATTAGTTTGTACTAATTAATAGAGTTATTTAATAATTCTTTTCCTACATAAAGTAATGATAAACAATTAGTTTTTGTTGCCCTAATGTGTATCTTAAAATATTTTTTTATTATGGCCATTACTGAGAATGATCTTCCATAGCTTGCATTGCTTATTGGAAGGGTTAAATAAATTCTCAGAATTATCTTTAAATTAGTGAATGTTGCATTAGTATTTTTTTTTCCTGAATAAATGACCACATGGATACAGACGAAATAATATTTTCTTTACTTATAAAAGTCTTAAATTGTAACACTTCATTTTTCAGTTCTGCTAGGTTTAAATCTTCTTCATAACATTTTAATTCCTCTATTGAAGAGGCACTAACACCACTATCATGAAAAATTGTTTTGAATTTATTGTTAATAATTTTATATCCCTCAGACCTTTTTTTAATGTAAAGAATCGCATGCAACAAAAAATTATTAACTTTAAAATGCTCTTTGCCATTGAATCTTAATTCATGTTCTGGAATTTCACATAAGATGCAATACGTTCAGGAGACGCTGATTTTTAATAGCTAAGTTTGACTTATAAATACATGCTGATGTTCATCATAAAAGCTTGATAAGCGAGAGACTCGATCGTATTTACACTGTAACGAATTCTCATTACATTAAATTTCCTGATACAGACTCAACTAAGACTGTAAGAAAAAAATAGCATAACGTAGAAAAATAGCAAACGTTCCTTTTGTGAGCACTTGAACTGAGCTCTTCTTTACATAGTGAAAGGACGTTGTTTCGCGCAGAATAGGATGCTGAATAGAGGATTCTTAACACCGAGGACCATCTCAATCATTCTGTCTGAGAAATTCATTGGGATGCTAGCGAAGTGTTTCCAGTGTTCGTTTCAATGGCATCCCGAAGAAAGACTCTCACCCGACAGCAATCCTCTACATTGTAAGGGAAGCAGCCATACTTCCTATTTTGTTCTCCAAAGGTTTGTCCAGGGACATCGATTAATGATCGGCGAGATTGCTCCCGATTATGGCAAACTTCCTTTGCACCTGTCTGGCGAGAGCGAGTCTACGTGCGGTTTCCCCACCACGTCATCAACCAGCTGTCCGATCAGCTGAGATGGACATTTTTCGGGCAGACGAGGATATAAAAGACCAGAGTTCGAGGCCCAGAGAGAAAATGTTTTGACCGATCGAGTCTCCTGTGAACTGATCGGCCCAGAACGACGAGGGAGCAACTGAATGCCCCCCCCTTTTTTTTCTCTTAGGAAACTGATTCCTGCATCGATCATCATTTTCATTAGTAGATAT
>CM063500.1:64722820-64747114 GCA_032207245.1 Pardosa pseudoannulata | reverse complement strand
CGTAGGCCTCCGTTATCCTTTTTCGGGCTCACTTAGAGCCCCAGTACGCTACAACATGTCGTGTAGTCCTCGTTTATATATATTTATTAACAACCTGTGATCAAATGTATAGTGGAATTTATTTTAAATTGCGTTGTGTTAAATATTTGTTTTACTACAATTTAACCACAGGTTCTGAGCAACTACAGACATTAAAATGAAGAATCAACTAACCTCTAAAATAATGGCAACTGAGACTAGCTTAATATAGTGTAGATTTATTATAAACAAACATTTATACATATATTTACAAAAAAAATAATAAGTCAATAATTAAGCTTAGTCAATCTATTTAAATTACCTCTGACAAATTATATATATTTAGGAAAATTTTGTAAGTAGAGAGAGAGGACCTAATCTCGATTTCAAAAATGTAATGCAAAAAGATTTGTACCTTTGTGGGTCTAAAGTGATGGGCCCGGAACACTTCTGGTTGAAGGGTATGAGAGGGAGTTTTTACATCAACCGTTGATCTGTTGTCTCTGGGGTGCGGCCGTACAACTTAGTGCAGGAAACTTTCTGGCGGATTTGGCTGGAGTATATAGCAACTTCCTTTTCGGACCTCCAAAACGAACTTCTCTTCTGGGACCTTCTATCCAAACTCTCTAGGGCCTTCTCATCCAACTCTCGTTCTGGGACCTTCTATCCAAACTCTCTGGGGCCTTCTCATCCAATTCTGTGGGGCCTTCCGATCCAACTCTCTTGGGCCTTCTCCTCCAATTCTCTAACTTAGTCCCCTCCTTCTTCTTGACTCCCAATCGGGATCGTTGCCAGAAAGTCATTGGTCTCAGCAAACCCCGCCCTGAGACCACCAACGTGAGTAACCTTATCACCTCTAATTTGGCCCTGTCCCTTAGGGACTCATAAATACTCCACAAAGGTACATTCTTACTTAATGTCAAGTACGGAGACAGGATTCTTATCTGTGACTGGAATCAGACCCCCGTACAAGACTACAATATTCCGTTAAATTAAGGTCCTCTATCTCTGACGATGTGATGAGGTCAGATTTAGATCCCGAACATTTTACTTTTTTTATGAATGAAACAATTATATATCAGATCTAAATCGCCTCATCACACAACACACATCGACACTCGCGGGCAGGGATGCATAAGCACGGTAACGCTCGTCCACACTTCTCGACTTTTTCAGTCAACGATTTGGCTTGATTTGGATACGTTTCAACAATAATTATAAATACTACGTTTTTCTATTAAATAAAAATTAAAAACCTAATTTTCGGATCCCAAAAATTACGGGCCATAGGCATGTGCCTAGGTTGCCTAGGTCTTAGTCAGCCCCTGTCCATCGACATCAAACAGATTCTACAAAATTAAACGACAGGCTTTTAAGAAAATTTTAAAAAAAATGTGAAAAGAGAACAGAATTGCAGTGTTTCATCGTCGATGAATGTATTAAAACTGGTTTTTGTTTAGCTTTTTATATTAATAAATTTAAGTTTTAACTCTCTGACTGCTCATCCCGCGATTTCCACGGGCAATTCAAATGCAGCAAAATTTGCTCATCCCGCGATTTTTGCGGGGATGGGTTTTTCTTCCTTTATTGAGAAGCACATTCCGCCTTTTCACCGTTTAACCAGTGCATTAAATTATATACAGTATCAGACATTTAATTAGGAAATAAATAGAATTGTATGACTAGATCTATAAATATATTAGATAATAGAATTATAGATAGTATGTTATAAATAGAATTTAACTGTGTTTCAATTGAAATTTATTAAAAGTTAAATTTTTTATGTGATAACATCTGAAATTAGTTTTTCTGAAAGCTTAGTTTCTCACGATAAAAGTCAATATAAAAATTCTTTTGTAGAAAAAATAATTAGTATTTCAATTCTGCAATTTATATGTATATATACTTAAACTTTGCAACAAAAAAATACGTAATTTTTAAAGAGATCTCAATTTGTAAATTGAGCAGTCAGAGGGTTAATACTGTATTATTTCATAAACTAAATTATGTATACTACTAGATTATTGTTCCAAGTTAAAAATAAAAGTTGGGTATCATTTAGTGTCGCTTTCAAACTGTTGTTTTCTGTGCGAGTGAGAAATAAAATGTGTTTGTAAAGAGTGGTGTGTTTTGATGATGTAAAATTAAAGGTCGACTGGCAGTCCCACGAATTCTGGACTGTAAAGGAAATTAAGCCCTTTACCAATTTACGAAATTATTGGAAAATCACATTTTTTGGCGCCCGAACAGAGACTGCCATGCCTGACTAATTGTGAACTTTAAAAAGGAAAAATTCTTTTTTGATGAATTCGCCACCTTTTCGCGAATAATTAACAAGCAAAACGTCAGTGACGGAATTGGATAAAATAAAAAGGAAGCGCAAAACCCTAAGAGAATTCTCTCATACCGACGCGTTCTGAGGACGAGTCGGCGCGATAGTCGTGCTCCGCCATTACCCATGTTCAACCACAGAGCGTCTCCACTCCGGAATCCAGCCTGTCGGGACGTACCGCCCGCTCCCAGTGTGGTCCACACGATCCGGAGGATCAAGGGGCACCGAGAAAATTTTGCTCCAATATGGAGAGCGCACTACCACTTTAACGGTTCTAATATGAACCCAAACTGCATTAAATAATATTTAATGATCCACCATACTGGGAGTATTGAGCCAAAGCGCAAAACCCTAAAGGGAATGTGTCCAAAATTAATCAAATTAATTTGATATTGGTTGAATCTATACAAGATTTAAAACTTCAGGAAATTGAATCGCAACTGCAAAAGTTGGTTGGTTGGTTGATTGAAGTTTAATGGCGCTAAATCCTCTAGGGACAAACTGCGCCAAACAAGATGAAAAAAAAATTACAGGCTCAAAAACAGATTAAAGCAACTATAAAAATAAAACATACAACATAAAAACACGAAAAAAAATTAAGTTATATACAGATTAACAAGAATTGAAAAAAATTACAGGCTCAAAAACAGATTAAAGCAACTATAAAAATAAAACATACAACATAAAAACACGAAAAAAATTAAGTTATATACAGATTAACAAGAATTGAAAATTGAGTGAATTGAAAATTTAATGATTAAAAATTGAAACACAAACAAAAATTAAATTTCGGAATAAAAACCAGTTTGACGAAGAAAGGGGAACAAGTTTGGATGTGGAGTTTCCCCGATGATTAAATTAAGATTAGGAGATTGATTACCAAAAAATTTTATATACAATGATTTAGAACAAACACAGGACGTTAAAATATGTGCGACTGTGTAAGGAGTCTTGCAATACGCACACTGTGCAGGAGCTTCACCAAGCAAGAGATGGGCATGGGTGAGCCTGCAATGACCCACTCGTAAACGAGTGAGTATTACGTCATGTCTCCTAGAAGGGAGTTGAGGCCATTTAATTATCTTGGTTTTAATTTCCCGCAGTTTATTTGAAGGAATGTTATCCCAGGAGATCTGCCATTTATCGTGTAAAAGATCTTTGATGTAATTTTTCAAGTCAGGATAAGGAAGACCAGTGTTGAGAAAGTCACTTGCAGACCTGGTAGCCATGTCCACAAGTTCATTGCCTTTAATACCGACATGAGAGGGAACCCAGCTAAAAACTAGCGAGATTCCCATTGAAGTAAGGTTAGTTATTGTTGTAAGAATTTTGAAAATAATAGGATTATTACAGTTATTTGATTGCAATGAATTAAGAACACTTTGGGAGTCTGTATAGATAATAAAGTTTTTACTATTGTGATTCATCAATTCTTCTAAAGCCTTCAAGATAGCAAAGGCTTCAGCAGAAAAGATGGAGAGTTTAGGATGAAGTCTGTAGCTATTGATTTGATCTTTAATAAGGTATGCACAGCTGACATAGTTAGTGGATTTTGAACCATCTGTGAAAACAGAGGTGTAATTTTTATAATATTGCTTGTGATCTTCAAAAATTTGTTGATAAATGATATTGCTAGTTGAACTTTTGTCAAATGACTTAAAGGGGTTTATTATAGTAAAATTAGGAATGTGCCAAGGATGTATTCCAATAGCTGTGGGTATAGTATCTATATTGTCCAAGTTTAGATCTTTTAAAATTGCTTTTATCCTTCCCTGAAAAGGCAGAACACAAGATGGTCTAGCATTGTATAAGCGCGTAAGATAATAATTGAGTATATGTTTATGAATGGGATGGTCCACATAAGTTGCTGTTCTAAAGTAATACTGAAGAGATAACACCTATCGACGTAATTCAAGAGGAGCGTCACAATAGTCAACGTAGAGATTTTCTACAGGAGATGTTCTAAAATCTACGGAACACAATCGAAGAGCGGAATGGTGAATGGTACTCAGCTTTGAAGGACAGAAACACGTGCTGACCCATATACAGGACATCCATAGTCCAGTTTTGAGCGGATGATGGCATGATAGATCTTAATTAGGGAAGCACGGTCACTACAAAAGTTGCAAGTTAAAGTAAAAGAAATTTTAGAAGTTAATAAAACACAAATCGAAACCTTGGATGATCTCCAGGGAGAAATAGAATCCAGAGAGAATATAGAGATCAGATTATTGATGTTAAGCTGAAATTGATTAGGGCAATTGAGAATATTAAAAGTCCTGGTGCGTTGAAGAACGTTCAAGATCAGGGAAATGATCACAGAACAAATTCTCAAACCGAAAGTTCGAGTTCTGTGAAATTACCGAAAATTTCTATTCCACATTACGAAGGATCACCAGAAAACTGGCTGGAATTCTAGAGCCAATACGAAGTGACGATCCATAAAAATACATCACTATCTAATGTAAAAAAATTTGTTTATTTACGCAATTTTTTAAAACCTCCTGCATTAACAACCATACAAGGCTTAGTATTGTCGGAAAGTAATTATAATATTGTTATCGATTTATTAAAATCGAGATTTGGAAAAAATGACATTATCATACGATATAAAATTGAGGCTCATTTGAACCTACATTCTGTTAAATCTTCGAATCAAATCAAAGAACTTCGCTCACTGCACGACTCCCTTGATATTAATATAAAATCACTCGAAAATTTGGGAGCAGATTTAAAATCTTATGGGAATTTATTATTTCCGATTGTAACTAAATTAATACCTACCAGTATTATGATAGAGTATAATAGATCGAAAACCGAAACTGATGAATGGGACGTTCAGGATTTGTTAAAGTATTTGAAGTTAGAAGTTCAAACTAGGGAAAAAAAAACCTTTCTGTTTCTAAAACGTGAAACCGAAACTTATAGTAACGGCTACAAAAATTCCAACACAAGATTTGTAACTAAACACTCGGGAACTTCCGATTTCCCATTTAGGAAATTAGCTTCAGGATATAAAAATTCTAATTCTATACCCAAGGCATCAGCTTTTAAACTAACAGTTACCAAATGTATCTTTTGTGTAGACACAGTAAACGATCATGATAGTAAAGCGTGTAGATTGAATATAGAAGATAAAAAATTGGCTTTACTCAAGGAATCTGTTACTTGTGTTTTAAAAGAGGAAAACATTTAGCAAAAATTGCATGTCGGGTCTCAAATGCGAACTGTGCTTAGATAGACAATACACTTCTTTGTTATAAGGAAAATTCGGAATCACCAACGGCAGATGAAATTATAAATTAAATTAAATCGAAAAAACCCGAGAGTCGAAAATTCCCACGAAAGTAAAACTTTTGGAAGTGATAATTCCGTAATATCATATAAATGTTCTGTTAAACCACCCCTTGAAAATAATGAAATATTCCTACAAGCTTGCTTTGCGAGGATAACAAATAAATTAAATTTAAATTCCCTAAAATGTGTCGTGATGTTTGATTCAGTATCCCAACTGTTATGATGAGGCCGACAGAGCGTCAAGGCCAGCCGCACGTATAGTGTAAATTGGAAAAAAAAATTAACTCTTCCTGCTGAATTTTGTTTATTAAAATTTAAATAAAGATGTAAATGGCATATTATATGTAAAAATGTTTTTTAGGCTATGATGCCAAGTGAACCACACTAGGTCGAAGATCTATCAAACATGGCGTCTTGGTGAAAAAAAAATGGTGCTCGAACTCTTGCAGAAGATATCCTTTGCTCTCTCTCCGAGGCCAACGTAAATTTTTCAATGCATCCCTTGCACAAGAATTAAAATTGCCGGTAATTAGGAAAGAAACATTGGTTATTTATACATTCTCATGTGATCAACCTAAAAAAAGGAATATTCAGTCGTTGCATTTGAATTATCAAATTTAAAAAACAAAGGGCAAAGGTTCATCGTGGAGGCTTTGGTTGTAAACCAAATTTCGTATACGAAGCTTAAAATTTGTGATGAAATAACCGTTCAGAATATTTTCTCTATCACTGAAAAGGAAACGATATCTTTTTCTGAAATGAAATCAAAACCCCCAGACGTTCTGATAGGCGCCGGTTTGTATTGGAAATTATATAAAAATAACAAGAAAATTCCACATTCTTTTTTTGCTATTGAAACAACATTGGGTTGGACTGTTTCCGGAAATATTGCTGACGTGAAGTCTAGTCAAATAGATGTTTCCATCATGAAAGTTAAATGCCTTAATTCGGAAGTAATATATCGAAAGCATAATTGTTTTGAAAGTAGTGAATCTGCCACGGCTAATGATTTACAGAATTTATGGGCATTAGATGCAAATGGAATAAAAAGTGATACATTGTTATCCGATTCTGATCAGCAAATAATAAACGATTTTGAGAACCAGTTGGAATATAAAGAAGGACATTATATAACGCACCTATTGTGGAAATGCAAATCTAGTGATAAAATAAGGAATAATTTTGAAAACGCTAAACGTCAATTTGATAGTTTGTGGAAAAGATTAAAAAGGGATAAATGGGTTTTTGAAGAATATAAAAAAAATAGTTAATAAACAAGAACAATTGGGAATAGTCGAAGAATGTGACCAATCATAGAACGAGTATTTTGCGCCCCATCGAGAGGTTTTAAGAAAGGATAAGAAAACTTCTAAGGTACGAATTGTATTTAATTGTTCTAGTAAAATTTCAGGTTGCAAATCTTTAAATGATTGTCTCATTCAGGGTCCAAGTCTTATGCCACCTATTCTAGATGTAATCAGTAGATTTCGAATGTTTAAAATTGCGTTTTACGCAGAGATTAAGAAAGCATTTTTAATGATAGGAATTGCAGAATCCGATAGAAATTTTCTTAAATTTTTATGGTTTGACGATAACACTCAAAATTACAAACTCATGAGAATGGCAAGAGTAATTATTTGGTTGTATGACATCTTTTTTCCTTACGGCAACTATTAAGAAACACATTAAAGATTATAGGGAAAAATATCCTGAAACTTATGAAACGTTGAATTCAGCTCTCTTTGACGATGATTTACTTTACGGATCCACCACCGTAAATGAAGCATTTGAATTGACTTCGTGTGCTATACGAATCTTGGGAAATGCGGGAATGAAATTAAGAAAATTTAGTACGAATTCAGAAGAATTAAAGAATATGTGGGATAAAAATGATTGTTTTTCGGAGGTAATTAATGACAGTGTAATAAATATTCTGGGAATGGTGTGGGATAGAGATAGTGACAAATTGAGATTGGCTATAGTTGAAAACTTGGATATATCTTTATGTACGAAAAGATATGTATTGCACACCGCTGCAAAAATTTTTGGTCCAATTGGGATTATTCCACCTTTTTTAATTATAATAAAGTGTTTCCTTCAAAAATTATGGATTAGAGGTATAGATTGGGATCAAGAATTACCGCAAAATCTTAAAGAGGATTTGATAAAGTGGTGTAATGAAATTAAGGACTTAACTACCGCTCCGGATTGAATGATGTCATTTCTCACAAGTTAATTTAATAAATTCGCGAATTGAACTTCATATTTTTTTCAGATGCATCGCCACTCGCCTATGGTTGTGTTGCTTATTTTAAGGTGATTAGTAATGATAAAGACTGTTATGTAAGCATAATTATGTCTAAGGCTAGGGTTGCACCCCTAAAGAAATTAACATTACCAAGGTTAGAGTTAATGGGAGCTGTGATAGCAGCTAGAATTGCGCAATATATATGTGATACATTTAAGGAAATTAAAATCGAAAAATTTTATTGGACAGACTCAACTACTGTTCCATATTGGGTAATAAAGGGCAGACAGGCAGTGAAGAGAGTATTAAAGAAATGTTCAATATGTAGATGCTACAATGATCGAGCAGGAGCCCAAATTGAAACTCCTTTACCTCATGATCCAATTCAAGAACAGAAGCCATTTTCGGTCATCGGACTTGATTTTGCAGGTCTATTATTCATAAGAAATAGCGATCACAGATATTACATTTTTTTGTGTGTGTACCTGTGGCATTACCAGAGCGGTGCATCTTGAACTAGTAGAAAATCTGCCTACAGAGACATTTTTATTAGCATTTCGAAGACTAGTTGACAGAAGAGGACTATGTCATACAGTATATTCAAACAATGCCCGCACATTTCATAGTATTGAAAGGGAATTACGAGCTATATGGAAAATTATTAGTCATCCTGACGTTCAGAATTACTATAGCTGCAACAGAATCAAATGGAAGTTTATTGTTGAACTGTCTCCGTGGTGGGGTGGATTTTACGAACGTATGGCTCGTTCCGTCAAAACTACATTACGAAATGTTGTTGGAAAAACAAGATTATCTCCCACTCAACTTCAAACTGTTTTAGCTGAAATTGAAGCGTCAAAAAATTCATGACCTTTAACACATGCATTTTTGACTTTTAGTGAACCTACTCCAATTACGGCAGCTCACTTTCTCGTTGGCCAAAGATTAACTGCTTTGCCAATAGTGCACATGAAGTCACTAACTATTCCTGGAACTTCTGATGCTTACATTAAACGATTCAATTTGAAGGAACATGTATTGGATCATCTTTGGTCAAGATGGAAAAAGGAATATCTTCTCCAATTGAAATCAGCAATGACCAACCGTCCATCGTGAATTCTCCGTGAATGATGTAGTGCTAATACATTATGACAAATTGCCAAGACTCCTTTGGAAACTTGGACTTGTTACACAAGTGTTCACCGGTAGAGACGGAAAGGTTCTATCGTGTCAACTGAAAACAGCTACTGAGAATTTAAAAAGACCGATTCAGCTGATGTATCCTTTGGAACTGAGTAACACTTAAAAACTTATAAGTTTAATTTTGTTGTTTTTTTTTACTATTGTGTTTGATTTGAAATTTTTGATTGAATTTGTTAAGCAAACATACTGTTAAATAAATGAGCATATATAATGTTCATCCGGGGGCAAGATGTTAAATATTGTTCTTTTGTAGAGGGCGATAGATGGCGCTCCACTCATTTTTATAATAGTTTTATGTTCTTTTAGTTGTTGAACCGTTTCTGTGTGTGGTAGTAATAAAATGTGTTTGTAAAGAGTGGGGTGTTTTGTGATAGTCCTGATGATGGAAATGGAAGGTCGGCTGGCAGTCCCACGAATTCTGGACAGTAAAGGAAAGTAACAGCTTTACCTTATTACGAATTTTCGTATGGCGTTTGGTGGGTAGGGTGATAAAGTAACTTACCTTATTATGAAGTTATAGAAAAATCACATGGGGTATAACAAAAAAGGCTACAGGTCTATGATAAATGGCAGTACCTGAGCTCTACTCATTGTTGAACTAATGAGTACAACTCGTTGTTGAATACAATTCCAATCATTGTTGATTTCATATTGTATAAATTAAATCAACTATGATATAATAATTGTATAAATAACAATAACAACAATTGTATAAATTTTTATATTAATAAAAACATATTTTAGCAACTGTGTAACTGGCCACCTTTATAAGAAATTGGGAGATTTTATGTCACATTCAAATAAAATAAACTTAAATGTAGACTATCAAATAAGTAAATAATTTAACAGGAATACAAGAAAATCATGAGGGAACCATACTAGATATTGCTTTCAAAATTTAATTTAGTTAATTTCAAATTATAAACCAAATTAGCAGAAGATAAAAGTATAAAGTATTTAAACTAGAATATGTAATGAAGCTAACAATTATTGAGGAGAAATTTTTTAATACTGCTATAAAATATCTATTAAAATATAATCTTTTTTTTTTCTTTTTTCCCTAATAATATATTCCGATATAGTTCAGGAGTTTATTAATATGAAATATTTTTAAACAGTTTTTTTTTTAAATATTTCTTTAATATCATTCAAAGAAAAGTCAAGTTTGTCAAATTGAAAATCAGTTGAGGTTTTGTAAAGAAATTGACCATTCAAATAATTTTAGAGTAAGAATAATTTTTTTTTTGTTTGGAGCCAATTTTTTTCTTTTTCAGAAACATCTAGAAAATGGCGTCACATCTGTTGAGAGATCTAACAAAACAACAATGTAGTAATGAACTATAAAGAAAACATGCATATGTTCATTTGCTCATCTGGAATTTTTCATGCTCCGATAACGTATACCACAACTAGCCACCGTTCAGGCTAGTTCCAAGGTTAGTCGAATTACAGTATCATTTGGAGAACACGAAAGGGAGGGGGAGTCGAGAAGATAAGGTCTTGAAATTTATTACCCTGCAGATGTCATGTAGCCTCCACACTATGGCCAGTTGTTCACCACTTCCTGATGGTGACCTCGAACGATGGTTCACGGGTTGCATCCACACGCTGGGCCACTGAATGAGCTGAGCGCATTGATTCATCCATAGGGTCTACTGCGCACTTTAGTTGCGCATCTGGCTGCCTTTGATCTTTGGAGAAAAACCGCCTCGGAAGCCATCGTCCGCCAAGGCTATTTTATCGTCTGCCGCCATCGGCCACGATAAGCCAAACCCCCTCCAGACGGTGGTGATGGCTTGCGGTGGACCATAGTGTGGAGGCGCCTGCAGATGTCAGAGGTTAAACAGTATTTCAACATGACAACAGAGACACTTTAAACTTCACCCCCGTACGTAGAATACAGATATAGAATAAATAGGGCAGTTTACATAATCGATTTACCCTCAACAAAAATAAGAAGAAAAACAGAGGTGATTATATTACAAAATATCCTTTAATCATAAGGTGATACAATATTTTTTAAATTTCTGAGTGGTAAAATTAAAATTGCTGTACAACATTTGCGAAATTCGCTGTAAAACATTGTAGAACTTGAAGTATCCTCTTAAAGTAAAAAAGTTTTAAAATCTAGCAGGAAGAATTCGGAAAAATACCTGTAGTGTAGTAGGAATTCAGGTTTCCAAAAACTGCTGTCCACTAAATTTCAGACTCCTTTAGCTCTAATTCTAAATAAGGTAGAATTAAAGTGAAAACATATTAAGATGGAGGTACCGATTTCTTTTCTATTAATATGGAAATTTAATATGGGGTAAATTTATGGTTTTAAGGTACGTTTAGGGGCGATTTGAGGTCACTTTCCGTGTTGAAGAAATGCAAAAAAACAGTTGATCAAATCTGATCTAACGATCCTTTTTTCGAATGACACTAAAATTATCCCGAAAAGGGATATTTAGAGACATTTCCGGTATTGATCATACGTCAAAAATGGTTGATCAAATCGGATCTAACGATGTTCTTTCGAATGATGTATCGTTCATGTTTATACGAGAATTTTAAAAATTCCATAAAGTTATCCCCCCCTACAGTGTTTTGAAGTTTCTTTTTTTATTAATTGATGAAATGGTGAAATATGCTGATCAAATCTAATCTAACGATGATTAAACGAATGGCATATTTCGAAATATCAATTACCATTATGGTGTGGGGGGTAACTTTATTAGAATTTATTAATATTTATTCATGATGGGATCATTGAGCGATACCGCTTTGCTGAAAATTGTAATGAGAGAAAATTTTACATTTTTAATAATTTCAATATCGTATATTCAAATTACATTCATATTTATGGCTCACATAAAAAAAGAACAAAAAGGAAGTTAACAATATTGTTATTTCTTTAAATATTAGGAAACCCTTGGTAAATCATAAAAAAAATTTAACACTTCGATAACAAGCTTCGGAAAACGATTGGAAAATTTTTGCCACTCTTCTTTTCTGCTGGGTAGCTTTTCTTCGATGATGTAAGATACAATTTGTTCTTTAAAATCACTGTCACCATGGGCATCGGCGATCACAAGAAATTCGAGAGCATTCTCTGGTGACAAGTGTTTCACCAGAAAACGGCTGATTCGCTTTTTAAGAGCTTCCACTAGATATTTATCGGCAGCCTCGTAAATTTGAATTGCATTGTCCAAGGTAATTTCGGTCAAGATTCCAGAATAGAAGTATTTGATAAAAGTGTTTAAGATCTCTGGTTCCATATCGCTGATTTCGATGATGCCATCTCGGCCTTCCACCATATCACTTTGCATCATGGCACGGAACACTTCAGAACGTGCACCTAAAATCAGCTTGTGTGCTCCTAGGGAAGTGTCTCCGCATTTCAGTTGCACGTCGGTGTCAGTACCGTTTTCTAACAATTTACTCAAGTCAAGCGATAGGTTCTTCAAACAAGGATATTCATCAGACGTCTCCTCAGATATATGTCCTAGATTAACAGATAAACAATACAAATGGAACAATAACGCTACACCATAATTTAATAACATATTACATGAATCAGGAAAGAATTTTTAGGTTACTAACTAAAGTATCTGCAAAGATATGTATCTGTATACGCATATGTGATAAATACTAAGTCAGAAGCTTTATCTAAATCAGTCATGCCCAACTCGCGGCCCAATTGAAGTTTTCAACTGTCTATACAGTTTTAGTCATTTTGACTATTATATACACTTGAAACACAGAATTTTAGTTGTTAATGTTTGCAATAATAAATATCACATATTATGTACCTTAAGACTTGATAGTAACCAACGTAAACCTGGTCTTTGAGTAGGGTTGGACAGGTTACTTTTAAATTTAAGTGTTCTAGAATATTCTGTCAATCGGCCATTACTTATACAACCAGCTGACTCGCGTTACATGCACGTGCTCTGTAGGACCAGTCAGTGGAAGCTGTATGGAAAGAAAGTTATAAATTATATTTATGTTTATTGTCATTATAGTCAATTACGGTCAAATAATTTGATTCATTTCCCATTATTAATTGACTATAAAAGAGACCATGAAAACTTATTCAAATATTCTACTGAAATCGCAAAATTACTTCAGGGTTCCCACTCTTTTTCCAGAACAAAAATTAAGGACTTTCTAAGGACCAGAGTAATTTTTTATAAGGACCTATTAAAAATTCACGGCATAACGACATAAACCCTATTTCCTAAGGAACATATTTTAAGGATTATGAACCAGACAAGGCATGTTTAATAAATGCGCTACATTATTTCAGAATTAAGTTTTAAAAATGCCTAAAAATTAATATAAGATAAATCTATTTGACAAAAACTAATTTTGAAAAATGTAGATATAAAGTTTTTTGGGGTGATCAAACTAAAAATAAATTATGAATAAAAATGCAATATTATAAACAGTACTTTCTGAGAGTTTAAAAATAAATCTGATATATATATATATATATATATATATATATATATATATATATATATATATATATATATATATATATATATATATATATATATATATATATATATATATATATATATATATATATATATATATATATATATGTGTGTGTGTGTGTGTGTGTGTGTGGTAGCCTGGCTGACATCGAACACCAGGTTCGATGCGCGCATCGAGCAAGCGAAGTTCTACTTTTACGGTATGGCAACAACCCTCCCCAGTGGAACACCGAGATTGAAGAAGGCCTGACGTGAGTGGAACGGTACCGAGTGCAGAAGGCACTTCTCGCTTTTCCACTATTTGATCACCAAGACGGGCGCTGATGTTATGCCAGACGGGCACTGATGTCCAGTTTTATTTTAATTGTCCCTAGACACCATATAATTTGTAAATAATTTGTAAATAGTAACATTAAACAAGTTCGTGTTAGTTAAGCTTTTGTGCATCTTTTCCACCGTAGGAATAAATCTCTCATATATATATATATATATATATATATATATATATATATATATATATATATATATATATATATATATATATATATATATATATATATATATATATATGTATATATATATATATATATATATATATATATATATATATATATATATATATATATATATATATATATATATATATATATATATATATATATATATATACATATATACATATATATATATATATATATATGCATGTAGCTGAATATATCCGACGATGAACGGGAAGGATGGAAAGTTTTAGACTTTCCTATTACATCCAATTCAATGTAAATTAAACTTCCATAAGTAACTGAAATATCTAGAAATCCCCCACCTCCATGCTTCGTTTGATTAAAATCTGAAGAACTGTTAGATAGAGCAGCTGACTTTATGCTTTAAACCTTTTCACTATGCGAAAGATTATTTATTTGTTACATAATTAACTAAAAAAACTGTCAAATAGAAAACTGATAGGAAATCACGTCATAGAGACGGATAGCGTTCCAATTTAAAAATTAAGGAGTTTATAAGAACCTTTGACGAAAATTAAGTAGTTTTAAGGGCCCTTAAAAACGAAAGCTAAAAGTAAGGAGTTTTTAAGGACTTTGGGAACTCTGTACTTAAAACATTCAATACTAGATTCTCATACATGCAAAAGTTTGAGTAAATCTTTAAAATATTCTTAGTTTCATTTAATGTAGAGGTTGAATCAGCTCCTTCAAATTTACAAATGCAGCTAATAGAATTGCAATCGAACATTGAGCTGAAGTGCCTCTACGAAGGGAATAAGATTGAGTATTATCAAAAATATATCGCCAAAGATAAATTTCCAAATTTAACACGATTGACAATGTCCATTATATCAGCATTTGCTTCTACTTATTGCTACGAATCATTTTTTTTCCAAATTAAACCTGGTAAAATGAAAGTGTCGCAGCAGGTTGCTTGATAAATATGTGACCAATCAGCTACGATGCGCATCGACTACATTATCCGTCGATATTAAGAAAATCTCTAGTAAAATACAAAAACAAATCTCACATTAAATTTAAAATAATATATGTGGCAGTGCTTGTTATTAAACTACAAAATATATTTATAATATAAATATAATAATAATATTTTAAACCTCATGATTAGGGAGAACGGTTAGGTGTTGGGGGTGATTATAAATACAGTATAGTTAATGTTTATTGTCGTTATAGTTATGATATATGTCTAACACAACTTTTATGTACAGTCGCAGCTGGCACTGTAAAAATGCATATTTTGAATATTGCACAATAATAAAATATTTTAAATAATTTTTTGCTTTATTTTTATATGTACGGCCCTCCTCACTTCAGTAAATTGTTTTTTTGGCCCACCAACCGATTTGAGTTGGGCACCCCTGATCTAAATCAATAAACTTTCGAAAGACCTCTGGTTGATAAGTAGTTTTGGGCGCTAATTATATACTGGAAGATTTTCTATCGTAGGTGTAGTATATGAGTTTATTTAAAATTATTATTCTGTAAAATGCTTCCATTTTATTACCTTTTAATTAAAAATAAATTAAGCGTAATTACTCCATACTCACTCCGAAATTTACTTTTTATCTTAAACTTAAATAGTGATCTATTTATTAGAGACAGAAGTAACAGCAACTAAACTAAAACATTTTGCATAGGCATTCGGCCATCAACAGAATGTGGAAATATTTAAAATGATTTAAAATATTAACCTTTTCGTAAACTTCAAATATTTTACGTAGTTTGCGAAAAAAAAATACCTTTCTATTCGATAATACGAATGCTTTACGGTTCACAAATAATAATGTCAAAGATTCCCATTAGGGACAGGGTCTGATTAAAGCACGGGCCGACTGGGCCTAGACCCTTATTTTTAGGGGCCCCCTAAAACTTGGTACTTAATTATTAAATTTTAATTAATTTAATTAATAAAATTTTTATTTTATTACTTTTTACTAATTATTTTGTCTTAAAATCTACGAACAGCTATTATTTGTTCATCTTACCTATGCTATTTTATTTTATTTTTTATATAAAAACTTAATTGCAAGTTTTACAGTTTACATCCTTGAGGATATACAGATTTTTGGCATTCGACTGTACTACAAAGGTCTGTAAACATAAAAAAAATTAATATAAACTTTCCTCCAAAAATATTCGTTTGTATCCTCTTTTATAGACTTTTGCCTTGAAAGGAGGGTAGGGGGGCTGAAAGATTACCAGGCCCTGTGTCCAACTTTGCCTTGATCGGGCCCTGATTAGGAATGCAACGATGCCAATTTGGCCGGATAACGGATACCTGACCAGTTTCAACCGGATATCCGGCCAATTGGTAGTTTGTTTTACCCTTTTACTTTTTAAATATATTTTAAATAAATCAGCTTTATGTACGTTATTTTTGCAACCAAATTGTAGTATTTTCCTCACCTTTTATATTTTTTAATTAGTCAACTTTTGTACAGTAGAACCTCGATTAACCGAGCTTCGATTAACCGAGGTTTCTGTTAACCGAGTCAATAACGAAGTCTAATTTTTTTTCCTCTTTTCTAAAATGAGCTTGAAACAAATTATACACATTTAGTTCGTTTTCCGTGTTAGAGGCACTTATTTCCCACAACATGATTGCCGAGTCATGGTTATTAGTGAATCCAGCTACAATTCGTAAATCATTCAACAAAATAATTGTTGAAAAGAGGAGACAGCGTGAATCCCAGCAGACGGAAAACACACCTACAGGGAACTTCTTGAGATCATCAGTGGAATTGAAGGATGTGAGGAAGTTTTGGAAGAGGACATTTGAGAGTGGCTGGACGTTGAAAATCAACATCCCAATTTTGAAATTCTCACTGACGAAGATATCATGCAAATCGTTAATCCTTCAACGGACATTAATGAAGCTGAAAATGAAGATGAGGACTTTAAGGATTCTATGACTATAAGTGAAGACCATAATACGACCATAGTGAAGGTGTTCAAGCACTGAACAATGCTCTAAATATTTGGAGCAAAGAAACGATGCTGATCTCCTGTTGCTCAATAATTGGAGCGATAGGGCTGCCCATGATAGAAATTCTGAACTTTTGCAACGAAAGGTAACAGACTTTTTAAAAGTATGCAAAATGTATATTAAATTTTAAAAGTACAATAATTTCTTGAGATTTATGTTATTTTTTAAAATGCATCTTTCGATATTTAACTAAGTATAGTTAAAAACAAATTCCATTTTACTTTTAAAAATTTACTACTAGAGTTGATTTTCCTTTTAAATCTTTTTAGCTATGAAACATAAGTTCATATATAATTATTTTATCATTTAAAGAACATTCTATTGTTTTTTACTTTAAACGTTAGTTAAATTCGCAAGCACGGAAGGTTTTTATACATGGTTTCTATTAACCCCTTCCGGTAAAATGACGAGTCTAGCTCATCATTGGTTTTTCAAGTAGAACCTCGATTAACCGAGCTTCGATTAACCGAGGTTTCTGTTAACCGAGTCAATAACGAAGTCTAATTTTTTTTCCTCTTTTCTAAAATGAGCTTGAAACAAATTATACACATTTAGTTCGTTTTCCGTGTTAGAGGCACTTATTTCCCACAACATGATTGCCGAGTCATGGTTATTAGTGAATCCAGCTACAATTCGTAAATCATTCAACAAAATAATTGTTGAAAAGAGGAGACAGCGTGAATCCCAGCAGACGGAAAACACACCTACAGGGAACTTCTTGAGATCATCAGTGGAATTGAAGGATGTGAGGAAGTTTTGGAAGAGGACATTTGAGAGTGGTTGGACGTTGAAAATCAACATCCAATTTTGAAATTCTCACTGACGAAGATATCATGCAAATCGTTAATCCTTCAACGGACATTAATGAAGCTGAAAATGAAGATGAGGACTTTAAGGATTCTATGACTATAAGTGAAGACCATAATACGACCATAGTGAAGGTGTTCAAGCACTGAACAATGCTCTAAATATTTGGAGCAAAGAAACGATGCTGATCTCCTGTTGCTCAATAATTGGAGCGATAGGGCTGCCCATGATAGAAATTCTGAACTTTTGCAACGAAAGGTAACAGACTTTTTAAAAGTATGCAAAATGTATATTAAATTTTAAAAGTACAATAATTTCTTGAGATTTATGTTATTTTTTAAAATGCATCTTTCGATATTTAACTAAGTATAGTTAAAAACAAATTCCATTTTACTTTTAAAAATTTACTACTAGAGTTGATTTTCCTTTTAAATCTTTTTAGCTATGAAACATAAGTTCATATATAATTATTTTATCATTTAAAGAACATTCTATTGTTTTTTACTTTAAACGTTAGTTAAATTCGCAAGCACGGAAGGTTTTTATACATGGTTTCTATTAACCCCTTCCGGTAAAATGACGAGTCTAGCTCATCATTGGTTTTTCATTCCATACCGCACAATGACGAGCTACACTCGTCATGCGACTAAAGTTACTGTTAAATATGATAATTAATTTAGTTTAAAATTTCTAGTGTACTGAACTTGGCAACACTTTTGTTACTTGTGGAAATCACAAGTCACTATTGCATATTGTTTACTTGGTACAAGTCATTGCCAAATTAATGAGTCAGAATAAAAGAAAACCTACTAAGAAATGCCGTGTGTGTTACAAGAATCAAATTAAAAGTGAGACTACTTGGCGGTGTAAACAATTAAGAATTCCTTTGCACTTTGTTTTGAAAAGTACCACTAGCTTGAAGACTATTATCTGTATAGCTTATTAATGTTTTGCTTTGATATTTTCTTAATTTTACAGTTTCTGATATTATTTAACACTATGTAAAAAGTGGATTTAAATTAGGAATATGTAAGAATTGTAAAATGAAACAAGTTTTTTAAATAAAAAATAAATGGTTGCTTCATGCACAGTTTTTCATTATTAAATCGTACCGGAAGGGGTTAAATTATCTCGAATTGAAATACTTAGTAGTAAAACTTAAAATAAAGAAAAAATTTAAAATAAATTACAGTACAGCGGAACCTCGATTTTCCGAGCTAATTGGGACCACTAATACCTCGGATATCGGAAATCTCGGTTAATTAGAAAACTCAAATCTGAATAAAAGTACTTTTAATAATCTTTTACCTTCCTTCTTTAACGGTTCTTATGTTTTTGTATGAAACATTTCAAGAACATATTCCCACTTTTTTTTAGTAAATTGTCTTTATTATTTTATCCTCTAAAAACGTAAGTTTTTCTTTTGTGTTCTCAGATGCAAGAACACAATTTTGAGATTTAAAAGAGAATGATTTATGATTTTTTGTAATAAAATGTAGAAATAAACATAATTTTTTCGATAAAGTTTTTTTGTTTTTAACATAATGCTCCAAAATACTTATACGCATTGCTTTACATAGTATATTGTTTACCATTTTGCATTTTTTTTATTATATTAATTTTATTTTTCGGTATATAATTTTGGCCGCATGTACTACCGGATAATTGTAATATTCGGCTACTGTCAATTATCCGGTATAGTGACCGGATATGCCGGATAACTGTTGTATCCCTAATTCCCACAACATTTATTTGTTCGTAAAAATATACCATATAGGGATTTTTCTCCAAATTATTACTTCGTATTACGTAGAATTATTTTTTTCTCTTGGAAAAGACTCGTTGTTTTTCTTATAAATAAGCCAATAAACATTTATGTTTATCAAAAGAATGACTTTCATGAAAGTTTACTGCAGATGATACATAGGGTGTTTATAAAATTTTTACCTATAAATAACGAAAAAATTCTAATCTTCAAGATTAAGTATGGATTAACAATTATGCAAAACAAGAATATGCTTAGGACATCTCGGAAGAGAAGCACGGAGGAAATGTTTATTATCGAAGTTATTATATTCTATGGCAGGGGTCGGCAACCTGTTTGTTCTTAAGGGCGCAATACTAAATTTGAAAATAACCGAGGGCGCATATTTTACAGACAATCAACAGGTATAAATAGGCATAAAAAAACAGATTTTTTATAACTTTATTTTGTTGGTGTCATACATAATGATACATATAGTTCAGTGTGAAACTTGGGTGTCCATATTTTCAGCTAATTTCTTATAATTGGGGATATATTTAGAGTTCCCGGTCCTTAAACAATTATCTAAATGTGAGTCATTAAGCTTTGTTTAGTATTTTGATTTCAAATTTTTTATATTTGAGAACAAAGACTCGCAATTGTATGTTGCACAATATGAATAAATTTTTAGCACACATTTCCTTAAATTAGGATACTTATTTTCACCGACTAAATTCCAAAACATTTTATCATTACTATGCGCTTTTAAAATAATATCACATTGCAAGTTTATTATTTCTAATTCTAGGTCTTCGATATTATGAAGCTCGAAATACACTGAAACTAATTCAAGGACATCATCTTCAGTAACATTGAATGGATTTATGAAAAATCTTACAACGGGTTCTAATGCTGCAAAATCGTCAAATCTAAAAGAAAACTCTTCTATTAGCTTATCTATAATTTCTAAATATGATGTAGCAGTAAAATTTTCGTTATTCAAATTTAAACTCTCAACAGTATATTGTTGTATTTGGGATATGTGAAAATGATTTTTTCAATAGATTGGATTTCAACAACACTAACTTGCATTTGAATGTCCTAAACTCAACTGACTACTTGCTGTAGATCGCCGTTTGACAAGAGTAAGTAAATCGCTCTGGCTAGCATACATTTACA
This sequence comes from Pardosa pseudoannulata, assembly GCA_032207245.1. Lineage (NCBI taxonomy): Eukaryota > Metazoa > Arthropoda > Arachnida > Araneae > Lycosidae > Pardosa > Pardosa pseudoannulata. The sequence goes on along the minus strand of CM063500.1, from coordinate 64,726,295 downwards.
TTAGTCCAGCGAGGGCGCATTAAAAATCGATCGGGGGCGCCATGGCGCCCGTGGGCGCCGCGTTGCCTACCCCTGTTCTATGGGGTTTGGTTTGGAGCACTAAGGTCTATTATTCTGCTGTATAAAGCCGATTCCGAATGGCTACGAACACCCATGCATAGTAGGATTCGAACCCACGAATTGCGCTACCGATGATCAGTGCCCTAACCGTTCGACCATCGTTTGGACTATGAGATATTTAATGTAATACTATGGGTTATATGCTGGACCGTAACTAGGGTAAAGGTGGCATTTGCCAATGGCGCATCAGGAATAGGGGCGCCGCACCGTGAGGAAAATGAGGTCTGAAAGAGGACGATTCGCCTCGAGTAAAAATAAGGAAAAGTTGAAAAATAATTTTTTTAACTATAAAGTCCAATGTGTTTAAAAATTATATTTTTATTAATTTTTTCTTATTTTATAAAAATGCTTCTAGAGACTAAACGTATTACAGATTTTTACAAAATGTTTACCAAACAATCCTAATATGTCTTTATATTGTTAAGATTCGATATATGTTTTAATCGTAATCCAACAATTCTTGTATTTCATTTTATTATATATATATATATATATATATATATATATATATATATATATATATATATATATATATATATATATATATATATATATATATATATATATATATATATATATATATATATATATATATACATACATACATATACACAGGTGGCGTGCGAGGAGCTTTTGTAGTAGTAGTTTAGTTTTAGCAGTTGCCTATGTTGCGTGTGTAATTGTTGATGTTGTTTATTGTGTTGCTGTCGTAGTGTTAATAATAAAATCATCTTAAAGTAAAAGGCAGAGTTCTCGAGTACTGGAAGTCTGAATGTTTAGTCATCTTATACATTTTATTCAATATGGATACTTTGTGGAATTTACTTCAAGTTCCTGTAAATATGTGTTTTCGTTTTAAATTTCAAATTCATTAATGTTAATTAAACTAAGTTTAAGCTTAAAAATTCGACATTTTTTTTTTGAAAATTCAACGTTTAAATAAAACGTATTCCCCCTCGAATAAACTATTCCGTTTATGAGGAAAATAATGCCCCCAGAATGCTAAAAAATATTTAAGTATACGGTAAAAATAGAAAAAAAATTTTAAATTGGTATACAAGGAACATTTTAAGAATCAAGAAAACATTTTGTGTGTTCATTCTGAATAGATGTTGGGAAAAAAAAAATGTTTATATATTTTCTCTCTATATTTGGTGGTAGGGACGTAGACCAGTTTTCTGCCACGGGCTCTAAAGGACCTAGTTACGCTCCTGGTTATATGGTTATATATTATAACCACCATTAGGGCTGGACGGTACCAGAAATTTAATATCGCGATATATCCCCAAATTGATATCATTGATATATCGCAATAATACTCTAAAGTAGGAGGGTATATTACTATTTTTGATATTGCTATTTCAGTTATTACTATTTTTGATATTGCTATTTCAGTTATTACTATTTTTGATATTGCTATTTCAGTTATTACTATTTTTGATATTGCTATTTCAGTTATTACTATTTTTGATATTGCTATTTCAGTTATTACTATTTTTGATATTGCTATTTCAGTTATTACTATTTTTGAATATTCTTATCTTTTTTTTCATTCCGAACCTTCTTTTTTCTTAGTAATTAAAATTTTTAGAATTACAATTTAATGCTAAAAAAATTAGGATTTCTGAAAGGTAAAAACAACCTTTTAGGAGTAATTCCTTTTAACACTTAATAGAAATATATATATATATATATATATATATATATATATATATATATATATATATATATATTGTCACGTAGATGAAAGTACAGGTGGAACACAATCAAGAGTCAAGCTTAAGAAATAACAATTTATTAAAGCCCAAGCTACCTAGCTCGTACTCAAAACAACAACTGCCGCTCGCAGTTTTTACAGAGTCTTTTATATGTTAACAGAACCTCTTAGAAATATTTTAATGCAACAGAAAATTAGCATAATTTAGAAGTCTTCTTGACTACTTAAGAAATCGAACATAAAATTACGGAAACAAATTTGTCCTGACGCAGGATCGAACCGGAGACCTTTCGGTTCGTAGCCCGCGACTCTAACCATTGCGCCATGGAGCTCGGTAGTGTCGTTTGAAATGTGGCAATATATATATATATATATATATATATATATGTCATTCCCATACATAAGTATATAAATCAACCCACTCTCAAAATTCTTTTTCTTTTCTTTATTAATCCACTTCACACGATATTCAACAATGGCGTCTCATCTTGCCGCCCAACTGTTAACAAAGGCAGTTCTCACTACTTCGAGGAGCCACAAGGTCAGATACTTCGAATGATTGCTTGGATAAGAAGATTCATTTTTAACTGTAAGAATTCGACTTCCCGAATCACTGGTGAATTATCATATATAAAGAAATAAAACAAGCAGAAATAAAGATTGTAAAGATGATACAAGACGAATTCTTTATTCATGAAGACAACAAAAAGAAATTGTGTTCTTTAGCAACATTCAAAGATGAAGATGGAATCCTTAGAGTGAAGACAAAGTTAACGTATCGAAAGGATTCTGAAGATTTCAAGAACCCTGTTATTTTACCATCTCACCATCAAGTTCATCAAGTTGGTGTTCCTGATTTAGATCAAGTCGATGAAGTTGTGCTCAATAAAAGAATAAAATATCGACAACAGTTAATGGTTGATATCCGGAAAAGATTTAGATCCGAATATTTAGGACTTTTGATTCAAAGAAACGAACATAAGAAACAGGGACGAAAAATTAAACTTGGAGAAGTTGTATTCATCGGGAGTGATAATACAAAATGTACTGACTGGCCTTTAGGTATAGTTATAGAATTGTTACCTGGAAAAGATGGTGTTATCAGACTAGTTCGCTTACGTACATCTAAAGGAGAACTTTTACGACCAGTGCAGAGAATTTTCCCTCTTGAAGTTTCCTCATCCTGGTTTAAGAATTGTCAAAAAGAACTAATGCAGGGAAATACTAACAACGAATTTTCCAATGAAATATCTGCAAATGACGCTGCGCCTGTCCCTTTGAAAACAAAAAGTGGGAGGACTGTGAAACGACCCATAAAACTGGACTTGTAAATGTTACTCTTATTTTATGATTTAGAACTCTTGCTTTCATTTTAAAAATGTACAATGTTTTGTTTTAGGAAAATTTTTAAATGTGGTTTTGTAAGTTAAGTTGTTCTCCAACAACTTAAGGTGGGAGGATGTCATATTCATTGTAACTGTAACTTTTGATGCAACTGTTTTGGAACGAGATTTTATTAGTACGAGTTTTTATGAATAATAAAGTTGAATGGAATAAGAAAGCGGCTTGTGGTTTTTCGTGTTTGAGAAACAGAATAGTTTTAAAAATACGGTTTATTTTCACTGAAGCCATTAAAAT